>OY804544.1:13715313-14315313 GCA_963680865.1 Spergularia marina | reverse complement strand
GATGCTGCTCAATGGAAATTTTTTGATGCAAAATACCGTGATTTTAGCAAGAATCCGAGAAATTTGAGACTTGCATTATCTACTGATGGAATGAACCCATTCGGGAATATGAGTAGTGCACATAGTACATGGCCCGTTATACTGATTACTTATAATTTGCCTCCGAAATTATGCATGAAGAGAAAGTACATGATGCTTTCTTTGTTGATTTCTGGCCCAAAGCAACCGGGTAACGACATAGATGTTTATTTGGCTCCCCTTTTTGATGATTTAAACTTATTGTGGGATGAAGGAGTACAAGTCTTTGATGCTCATGTGGGTCGTAAATTCAACTTACGTGCTATGTTGTTCAACACTAGCCAAGATTTTCCCGTTTATGGCAACTTGTCCGGATATAGTGTAAAAGGGGACAATGCATGTCCGATATGTGAAGAAGATGCAACTAATCTCTATCTTAATAGATCTCACAAGAATGTTTATCTTGATCATCGTAGATTTTTGCCATACAATCACCCTTATCGTAGACAACGAAAAGCTTTCAATGGACAAGTGGAAATGCGTGAGCGTCCAATTGTTTTGACGGGTGCCCAAGTGTATAAGAAAGTCAAGCATTTGAAAATCACATACGGGAAAAATGGGTCGAAACTTTCATCCACGGGTTATAAGAAACGATCTATAGTTTTTGATCTTCCTTATTGGAAAGATTTGACCGTTAGACATTCTCTTGATCTCATGCATATAGAGAAGAATTTTTGTGATTCTATTGTTAACACATTGTTGGATATTCCGAGCAAGACAAAGGACACTTTGAAAGGAAGAGAAGATATGTTCGAAAAGTGTAAAGTCAGAAAAGAGTTGTTACCGCAAAAAGTGGGTTCACGAACTCGTTTACCTCCCGCTGCTCACACTCTCTCTAAAAATGGGAAAAAAAAATTTTGTGAGTGTCTCAAGGGGATAAAGGTCCCGCAAGGTTATTCTTCAAATATTAGCAATCGTGTGTCGATGAAGGATTTGAAACTTGTTGGATTGAAATCTCATGATTCTCATATACTCACGCAACAACTTTTGCCCGTGGCTATTCGTTCCATTTTACCAAAAAAAGGTACGATTTGCACTTACAAAGGTGTGTTTATTCTTTAATGTCATTTGTAGCAAGGAGATTGATCCGACTGAGTTGGACAATTTAGAGGAAGGGATTATTTTCACATTATGTCAGTTAGAGATGTATTTTCCTGTTTCTTTTTTCGATATCATGATCCATTTGCCGGTCCATTTGGTAAGAGAAATTAAAGAATGCGGACCAATCTTTTTGAGATATCAATATCCATATGAAAGATGCATGAAAATCTATAAAGACTATGTGACTAATAGATCTCATCCAGAAGGTTGTATTGCCAAGCGTTATATCATAGAAGAAGCTCTTTCTTTTTGTTATGAATTTCTCTCTGATGATGAGCGTGTTGGTCTTCCAAAGCCACGTCATGTCGACAAAATGGAAGGCAAAGGAGTTAGGGGCCACAAGATTATCCAACTCAATGCCGAAGAAATGAATTCAGTTCACTCATATGTTCTTCACAATGATAAAGTTGTCGATTCTTACATTGATGAGCATAAAAATCATTTGAGAAATCTTCATAGAAATAAGAGCGACATGTGGATTGAGAATGAGAACAAGAAGAGATTTGGCACTTGGTTGAAGAACCAAGTTGTAAGTCAACCCATTAATAAGTTCCCTGATTATGTGAGAATTATGTCTTTTGGTCCATCTTTACAAATATCCTCTTATAGTGGATATGCCATCGGTAGATATACGTTCTACACCAAAGAACAAGATTCAAGAAGCAGTATGCAAAATAGTGGAGTTTCTGTTGAGGCCACTTCTATTCATTTTGCAAGTGCTAAAGATAAGAACCCAAGGGAAGAAAAAATGATTTATTATGGGCAAATTGAAGAGATTTGGGAATTATATTACCAAACAGTTCGAATTCCCCTTTTTAAATGCAAGTGGGTTGACAACAACAACGGTGTTAGAAGAGATGAGATGGATTTCACTTTGGTGAACTTTGATAAAGTTGGGCATAAAGATGATCCGTTCATGTTCGCAAGCCAAGCAAAACAAGTTTTTTATGTGAATGACCCTTTGGATAAGAAATGGTCTATTGTTTTATCCGCTCGACCTAGACATGAGTTTGATTATTTTGTTGAAGATGAGATTTTAGAAGGTTTGGGTGCTCCGAATTCATGTGTCCAAGTGATAGAGAATGATGATAACTCCTTATCATATGTTAGAGATGATCATGATGAGGGAGTTTGGGTGCAAGATGATGCAAATGTAACAAAAAAATGTTCTAGGACTAACGTAAGTTCTCTAACTAGTTGGGAAATTTTGGTTTTACATTTACGTAATTATAATTTTCATTAATTGCACAAACTCCTCTTTATCTTATTTGTGTTACTTATGTTTATTATTACTTACACTTATTATAGTTATTTTATGTCTTTTGATACTTATAATCATGTTTATATTTTGTGAATATAGGTTGGATAATGTCGACTCGAAGAAGAAGAAGAAAGCCTAGTGATAATTCCGATTCCGATTCCGATCATGAAAGAGGTCAAACTTTATTACGCGCTTGTGCAAAAGCATTACAAGATGGTTGTCCTTTTCAGCTACAATGGAGTACGGACGGGTTGTTAAATCCGATTGGCGAACATCGCCAAAAGTTTAGTAGTTAGATAGGCGCAATCGCACGTTTAGATAGGCGCAATCGCACGTGCACATGTGCCTATTACTTTGAGAGAGTGGAAGAAGCTTGACGAAGCCACAAGAGAACGTGTCTTACACGATATTAAGGTTAGATATAATATTCAATTTATTTCATATGTCTTGTCTATAAAAGTTATCTAAATTCTTTTTTTTTTTTTAATGTGTTTTTTTTTTTGTGTGTGTTTTGCAAGGGTGCATTTTATGTTCATCCGAACGTAGAGGACGTTGGGTGTTGAAGATAGCCGGTGAAAGATGGAGAAATTGGAAGACGAAACTTCATCTTAAGTATATGTATGTAATTGACAAGAAGACCAAGGAAAGGGAACTTGTAACGAAGCCACCGGGAATGTATCCACAAATCACACAAGAGCAATGGGATGCTTTCATTGAATATCATTTGAAAGATCAAAAGTTTCTTGTAAGTTTACATATAATTTTATAATTTTATTGAAATGTTAGCTTTAATGAATATCCTAATTTTTGTTTGTTTTTTTCACGGTAACTAGTCGCTTAGCAAAGATGGTAAAGATAATGCTGCAAAAAAGAAGACTAAATACTTTGGCTCTCGGAAAGGATATATTGGGATCAACGAAGAAATTGTCAGTAAATATACACCTTTTTTATTTTTTCCGTTATTATTAACAAATTAGTAATCATTTATTTTTACTAACACAAAAATATATTTGATTGAGGAATATGCCGCTAAAGGGTTGCAAATCAAAGAAGTACCACGTCATGTGACTTGGTTAAGAGGTCATAAATCCAAGAAAGGGGCAATGTCCGAGTATGACGAGGAAGTGGTGAAAGAAATTGTAAGTTATTTTTTTTAAGGGTAGAAATTGTACTTATTTTAAAATCGTTTCACATATTAATTCTAATTACATTGTTATTGTCACTTAGGGTGAGTTGGAAGAAGCCGTGAAAGAAGGAAAGTTTGTTCCCCAAGGTCGAGATGTTATATTGTCTCGTACAATCGGCAAAGAGGAGCACCAGGGTCGTGTTCGTGGTGTAACCAACATGAGCAATTTGTCGAATGTTTTTGGTAGATCCACGAAAAAGATGTCCGAGGTAAAGTTAGAGAATACGGTGCGAACAATGCAATCCCAAATGTTCAAGATGAGTCAAATACTTTGCAATTTCGTAGCCGGAGAAACTCCGAGTCAAGCTGATATGAAAGATTTGATGAGTGCGATGATGAGTAACGATTCGCAAGCAATAGAAAACAATGAAGAGGATAGAGTGTCTAAGGATTCTAATGTTCTAAGAAAGGGAAAAGAAGTGAGTTTAAATGATGATCGTGAGCCTCCTGTTTCCCATTCATCTCACAGACAAGCTCATAATATCCCTCAAACGTCGATCTCATCAATTCAAGATACGTGTGACGGCCGGTTCAGGTATCTAATATAATTGTTATATTACTTTACTTTATTAATCAATTCAACATACTTTATCTCAAATGAATTATATTTTCTAATTGTGATAGTTGCACCAACAATTTACATTACTTTATAAATAATCCAGGGTTGGCATAAGTGTCAAATGTCACTTCCTAGTAATTCATAAGAGATAGTAGCTTTAGGAGAAGTTTATGTGCCAGGTGATTCGGAGGTACTTACTCTACACAATAACATTGTACCTCCCGGTTATAGTAGAGTGAGTATCTCTAAAGACTTGGTGCCAAATGCCGAATTGCCAGTTCCAACCCCGGAAGCTTGTTTTCTCTCTTCGGCCCTTGGTGGTTATGTGTTGTGGCCTTCTCCTTTCATATATATATTGCCTGATACGGTAATTTATACTTCATTATTGAAATTCTTATATTATCTTTGATTTATATTTAAATTCAAACAAGTGTTTTATTTTGTTTGATCATTGAGAATGAAACGGATAACTCTACGAATAAGAAGAACACACCACCAATCAACAATTCGACACCTACGTCCATTTCAACATCCTCTTCGGAAATCATAACACCGGAAGATAAAATGAATATGAGAAGAACTGTGTTGATGAAGTGGGTTTGTAAGAAAGCTCGAAGCATGAAGAAAACCGGAGATGAGGGAAAAGTTTTGCATGTACCCGAGCATGTGCTTCATAATATGCAAGACTTGTTTGTGACACCTAAAGAGATGCAGCAATGGTGTTATCAATGGCAAATTCAATCTACTCACATTACGGCATTTATCTTGTAAGTCACTTTTTATACATTTGTTTAAGAAAAATAATAATTAGTTTAGATACTCATATATATATGTAAATTGATTCATGTGACACTTTCTTTTTGTGGTTTTTTGTCATAGGTACATGAAAAAGTTTTGTGAAAGGAGACGTGTAGATGGTTTGTATGGTTTTTTATGCCCGGCATTTTTGTCACCTATAACACCGGTTGATGATGAGGATGATCGTGCGAATTATATTTTGAGTGCATTCGCTTGTACAACATGTGCACACGGACAAAAGATATTTTTCGCACCTTATAATGAGAGGTAACTAGTTTTACAAATTCTAGATGATTTTTTTATTTTATATTTCATATATAACTTATATTATTTTGATAATGTGTAGTTCTCATTGGATGTTAGCTGTGATTCATCCACAGTCAGGAACGGGGTATTGGTTAGATCCATCAAGAGGGAGTAAGAAACCACCCGAATTTCTTCGTAATCTAATACAAGAGTATGTATATATTATATATCTTTAAACTCCATTGTTCTTTAAACTCCACTGTTATTTAATTATATCATATAATTATATATGAATACCGTGTTATTTAACTAGCGCCATAACGAGGATCATGACTTTGGATCCCCTATACAACTTGAATAAGAAGTCGACGCTTATGAAATGGCATACTATAATGGTACGCAGGGCAATCCCATTACAATATTGTTTCATAAGCTAATGAATACCAAGCATGCACTAACCACTTTACACAAGAATTCTTTTTCAAATCTCTCAAAAAGAGTTCAGGATTGTAAAGCTGAGTTACAAAGGAAGCAAATAGATCTCAATAATCACATGGACAATGTTGAGCTCTATGTTGAAGTGGAGAAGGAGAAGGACAAGTACTGCAAATTGAAAATGGCTGAAATAAGCATGCTAGGGCAGAGGGCCAAGGTTACTCATATCAATAATGTTGACTGCAGTACTAAGTATTTTTTCTCAAAAATCAAGGAGAGGCAGCATCATAGTATGATTGGCAAAATAAAAGATATGAAGGGTAATTCTCATGAATCCCCTGACACAATAGCTGCAGTATTTATGGATTACTACACTGATCTTTTAGGAAAGGAGCATCCTATGAATCCTTTGGATACAGATTTTCTCAGAAAAGGAGCTTGTTTAGACAAGACAAAAACTGGGACTCTTACTCAGGGCATTACAAAGCAAGAAATCAAGAGTGCTTTATTTAGTATGGATCCAAACAAATCCTCTGGTCAAGATAGATTCTCTGCTGGTTTTTTCCAAAAAGCTTGGGACACTATTGAGAAAGATTTTTGTGCAGCAATCTGGGAATTTTTCAGGACAAACAGGATGCCAAAGCAAGCCAATGTCACTATGGTTACTCTAATCCCAAAGAACGAGCAGCCATCTAGTGTAGCTGACTTCAGGCTTATTTCTTGATGTACAATTTTTTATAAAACAATCAGCAAAGTGCTAGCAAACAGATTGCAGGAGGTGATGCCTGAATTAGTTGGAAATGAGCAGGCTGCTTTTGTCAAAGGAAGAGATATCTTTGAAATAGTGAAGGGGTATAATCAGAAACATGTCTCCCCAAGATGTCTTATCGAGGTCGACATAACGAAAGCATTTGACTCAATCAATTGGAATTTTATAAGATATGCCGATTGCTTTCAATTTTCCTGAGAAATTTGTTAAATGGATAATGAGCTCCATCTCTAGCACTTGGTTCTCCTTGAAAATTAATGGAAACTATGAAGGATTTTTTCCTAGCAAGTGTGGAGTTCGACAAGGAGACCCAATATCTCCTTATCTCTTTGTACTAAGCATGGAAGTTCTCTCAAGATACTTGAGGGATATGCCTTCGAAAGATCATTTCAGTTTCCATACTAAATGCTCTAGAATTCAGCTCACTCATCTAACTTTTGCTGATGATTTAATGATCTTTACACGAGGAGATGTCCCCTCGGTCCAAGTTGTAGTGGATTGCCTGAATATATTTGCTGGGGGCTCAGGGTTGGAAGCTAATCACTCCAAAACTGATGTGTACTTTGGGGGTGTAAATCAGCAAATTAAGGACAAAATTCTCTCAAGCTCTGGGTTTACTGAGGGAACTTTCCCTTTTAGATACCTTGGTATTCCACTGCATTCTTCCAAAGTCAAGAGTACTATGTATGCAGCCCTTATGACCAAGATAAAGCACGCAATTCAGCACTGGTCTTAAAATATACTTTCTTATGCAGGGAAAGTCCAATTGATCAATGCTATAATTTTTGGCCTGGAAAACTACTGGTGTGCAAGCTTGATGATTCCCAAGGGCATTATAAAACAAATGAATAAGCTGTGCAAAGATTTCCTATGGAATATTGATCCGGGGAGCAGTAGGATTGTATATAAGACCTGGAGTAGTATTTGCTCACCAAGAAAAGAAGGAGGATTGAACATCAAGGAAGTTTTGGCCTGGAACAAATCTATGCTGGCAAAATGGATTTGGAAGCTCCAAAACAACAACACAGGGATTTGGAGTTGCTGGGTCAAAGCCTATGCTCTCAGAAATACTAGTATATGGCAAGTGAAAAAGAAGGGGAATGACTCAGAGAATTGGAAAGGAATCATTGCAGTGAGGGATGAAATCATGAGTTCATTGACAAATACAGAAGATGGATCTAAGCTAGTACAAAGTTGGCAAACAGGAGGGAAATATAGTGTAGCTACAGGGTATGATTTCTTCAGGAAAAAGCATCGGGAGAATCATTGGCACAAAGTGGTTTGGGACTCCATTTCTCTCCCCAAGCACAGCTTCATTGTTGCTCTGGCGAGGCAAAATGCCTTACCTACAGTGGACAATATCTGTGCTAGAGGAATGGTGCTGATCAATCGTTGTTGTCTGTGCAAAAGAAATGCAGAAAGTATTCAACACCTGTTCTTTAAGTGCTCCTTTGCTAGTCAAGTCTGGGAAGCAGTTCTAAATTGGCTAAAAGTCAGAAGAAAGCCAGCTAGTCTGTCAGATGAGATTAATTGGATTAGGCAGAGAAGACACAGGAGGCATTGGAGGAGGAGATGGATGATTTGCAGTTTAACTGCAACTGTGTATTCTCTTTGGCGGGAGAGAAATTCTCGATTATTTGCTGATAAGCAAAATGACATTCCCTAGATTATTAGATCAATCAAATACATTGTAAGTGTGAGAATGTATGCAAGCTCAAAAAATTGTGAGAGCGATGAAGTTGTAGAAAGTTTAGTGTCTTAGTTTTCTTCTAAGATCGGTTTCTTTAGCGGTGTCCGATTTTGTAAGTTTCCGCCTTTTTATTCCCTTTTTGGATGAATAAAAAGTTACATTCTTACAAAAAAAAAAAAATTATTTTTCCTTTTCTAGCTATATATCATTCAGATTTTATTGCCTTTACGTGAAATTGCAGTATATTATTCATATTTTATAACCTTAAAATAAATTTTAATTGCCGTAGGAAATTATTTCCTTCCCCAAATTTTCGACTTTATAGTATTTATTTTGGAAACTTTTTGAATTATCCAATATATGATATCTTGGAATATTGTAGGAGCATAAATTGATATCTTTTAGGATACTTTTAATTTGTTCATATTATATTATCATTTCCATTTATTTTATTTTAGGATAGTACCTTCTGTTACACATTTTTATGGAAATTGTATTTTTAAAATTTGTTGCTCAATATAATCATGGAGATTTTCTTGCCTAAAACTTTGAAATGTTCGGTTTTTACGCAACTGACTTTTTAGGGTAATCAAATAATGAACATATAATAAATTGATAAATCTGATGTAATTTATGAACATTGATTTTGTGATGAACATGTAGTGTTAAACTAATGAACATGAAAAGTTCGTAGAAGTAAGAATGCACAATTAAACAATATAACTTGTAAGTGATGAGGATTGAACACAGAAACACTGATTTCGTTTCCATTGATCAAATGATGCAGAAAAAACAACGACCTTCAATTAATCTAATTGCAAAGTTACAGATGGTTAGAATTATGATAGAATCAAATAAAAAACATATGAACAAAATAAATGGATGATACAATCTTTGCTACTATAAAATTATTGTTTGTTGTTGTCCTTTTATATTGGTTGGGTAATGTGTGAAATTGGTATAACCCTAGAATCTCTGCGAAAAATATGCTGCTTATTATTATTGGTAATTTAATCATGGATAGTTGGATTTTTTAATTTATACAAATTCTAGTATTCAAGATAAACTTTTTTTTTCTTTTTTTTTTCAAAAAATTGAAAAGATTTGGCCATTTTATTATTATAATTTCAGTATAATTTGACATAGTTTCTTAAATTACAATTTTGTGTAATTATATTTTATCTTAGTTTAAAATTAGTTATGGAAAGTGCTATAGTTACTGCAGATTTTCTTTTTGTTTATGGTAATTGATATTATTTGTTTCATTAATTTTAAAGATTTGATTACTTTTGTCACAGATTTCGGTTAATATGGGGATATTTTATGATATTTTGGATTTTTTCAGATTATATTATAGTTCTAAAAATATTTATATTGTTGGGAAATTATGTTGATTAATATAACACATATTTAATTGGTTAAATTATCATTTAATTTAGGAAATTATTATTTTTACTGGAAATTCTACTGCCTAAAATATTGCATGTTGACGTCTTTAGGAAATTATTATTTTTACTGGAGATTCTACTGCCTAAAATATTGCATGTTGACGTTAGCTATGACATGGCGCTGATGTCATTGCTGATGTGGACGACCTAAAATGCTTCTAAATCTACCGCTACTGTATTTATATATGATATGATATACTAATAGGCACATCACAGCTGATGTCAGTGCCACCTCATCACCTGCCACATAACAATGGTTAAAAAATGATGTTATGGAGGCTTGAACTTGTGAGCTCAGGTTTATATTGTAACACTTCAACAACTAAGGCAATTGATATTTTGTTGATTCTTTTATTAGTCAAATTATATATAAAGGACATTAATTCCTAACATTTCGTCCAAATAAAATAACAAAGATTTCGCCCAATAGTTATACCACCATATATTCTACAGTAAGTATTTGAAAATAAAATTTGATCATTTCTTCAATTTTGACCGAAATTTCAGCATACATAGTAAGCATATATTCCATTAATATCAAATTAGAGAATAATCATTTCTTCTGTGGAACAAGGAATTAGAGATTATGTTACATTTAGTTTGGAAGTAGTTGTACATGATTGTTATGTAAAGCGGTGGATGTAATCAGACTAATACATACTTGCATTAAACAAGGAATATGGGCGGGTAGCTAAACCCGAAAGTTAAGAAGCTGACAATGAGCTCCGCGGGTGATAGCAACAAAAATGTTCCGCGGGTCAGTTAGCTAGGGCCATTACATGTTAGAAAATTTTAAAATAATACGGACTACACTGTATAACCGCACGTACAAAACCAGTAAAGTAAGAAAATGCTTAATTGCTAAAAATTGAAAGAAAAAAAAACATAATGTTAACCTCATACTTCGTCCGTCCCACTTCATCAAACACCCATGGGTATATGTAGTGAATAAGAAACTATATGAATATTATTGTCTATTATGTGCGTTATATAGAAAATTCACCAAGTGGGACCAATTGACATGTTTTGTTCCAATCAAATACGGAGTATATAATAATTCGTAAAACTGAACCAAAAACTAACTAGCATATACTCCATCCGGTCCAGATTAAACTTCCCGCTCCCTTTTGCGCACTTCAAATTCATTTTGAAAATAAATTTAAAAGCTAATCATCACCAACATCTTTATCTTGCTTCCCTAATTATTCAGTTGACAAAAAAAGTAATATTATGCGAATGAAGAAAACAAAGTCGAAACCATAAAAAAGAGGATGAGAAGATTAATCTGGACTGGAGGGAGTAGGGTTTAGGTGTTGTTGCTTACATTGAAATTCATGAATCGGCGTACAATATTTAACTAAATCTGATACTTTTTAAGTTGTGTTAATTTTACCGAATCTGGCATAACTCCTCTAAAATGATATTAAATTAAACATGATAAATTTACAATGAAATAGGGCGTCTGGTGCAATTTTGCACGGGTCAACGACTAATTTTCATTAACATTGGAAACAAACAACTTGTTGATAAACTTTTCTATAGCTCCTTTTTGGGAACGGGCTAAATTTTCCTTTAGCTTATTTCTTTTACATTTTTCATAACCAGATTCATAATTTCTTTTGGGCGGCATATTTCAATAACTCCCCACAATCAAATAATATTAGAGGCGGTTTAAGAAACAACCTCGATTGGCTGAGTGAGCAATGCTGCAAATTTCTCCTACGCTGCAACGTTTCCAACAACTCTACCAAACCTTCAAAGATCACAGACAGAAGATTATGATTCGAATAAAATTGATTAGAAAAACAAAGAATTAAAATTAGAATCACAATCACAATCGAATTATTTCAATACAAAAATCAATATGAACGAAAACATAAAGATGAACTTACAAATGATCATTGAACATCTCCTTGGTTATAGAAGCCATAATCCCAATTCGAGATGGAGTAGAAGATTTGGGACTCATTCGAATGGCAAATTTAGGAAAACTTACTAATTAAATTGGGAGTGTGGACAATTTAGGGGAGTACAAGATGATTTGGGACTGATTTACTTGATGGAAATAGGAAAGAAAGAGATTCGAGGAAAAGATTAGGGAAGTTTATGAGCGGAGAGAATATCTGGGTATGTAGAGAGTTGAAAGCGCGTTGTTCTCTACTGTTCTTTCTCTTTTCGTCTCTTGTGTTTTTTATGTTAATTAGACTGGGCTTCGAGGCCCCAATTTTTGGGGGCCTTGTGCGGCCGCCCGGCCTGGACGGGTAAGAGGCCAACCCTGATTATTATGGTAAATTCTATAGACATGAGTGCATCATTTCTCCTATGAAAGGATTCGTATGTCTTTGATCTTGCTCAACGTCATGCTGTAAACGGGAACTATAAAGGCAATGATTGGGGCTGCAAAAAATTGAGTGGGAGTAATAGGTGTACAAGATTTGAGAGTCCTCCTATGCGATAGGAATGGTGTCCAGGCCACTTGAAGAGTAGGAACTGGAAAATGCATGGCCGTGCTCGAATGGCTTACAAGTTAATCATTCGTCTTGCAGTTCAACTCAGATTTCAAGGAACGGTTTGATTGATGATACGAAAGATATGTGATATCGCAATATATTCAAGGGAAAATTTCCAATGTATCCCTGAGGTTTCCGAGTTTTTCTGGTATACCTCTCTGGTTTACGAGCTGTCTAGCGTGCCCCTGACGTTTGCAAAATGGGGTTTTTTTTGCGTGTTTTTCACTAACGGACTCTAACATTGTTAACCATTTCGATGAAATTTGACTATTTTTAACATATTGACCAATAATAACATAATTTAAAAAAAAAAAAACCAATCTTCTCTCACCTCCCTTCCCAACCCCGCCTCCCATCCAACACAGCCCATACCCCACCGCCTCATCACCGCATCCCATCACCGACAACCGTTGGCCTCGTCCTCGTTGGCGAGGCAACGGATGACAGGGTCATCGGTGGTGGTGACCTTGAAAAAGTTATGGTTCTTGAACCTCTCGAGGCGGCGCTCGTTCTTGGGAGTGAGGCGGTTGAAGGCGCGGTCGTAGTGTTCGAGTGCGCAGCAATTGAGAAGATCGTCGGGTTCGCCGATGGTAAAGCCTATCCCGGTTAGAGCGGTCCTTCTCTTCTTGTGGTTGCGGCATCGACCCACGTCTGGTGGAGGTGTAACAACCCTAAATTTTCGAAAACTTTTAAATAAGAAAATGTAAGGTCGTTATGCCACAATTGACCCACAAGGTCAATTGCTAGGCAATACAACTCAACCACAAAATTGCAATTAACCAAAATCCGACAAAATAACAAAATTAGCGTAGCGGAAGACTTAAACCAAAGTTTTCAAGTTCAAACAAAACCCAAATCCAAAATTAAATCAAATGTTCCAAAACGAAAGTTCGTTTATTATTCCCATATGAATGCAGGACTCCCAACACACGCGATCCTAGCAACCATCTTCAAACACACCTGTCAACTGCGCCGTCCAAGAACAACACAGGCCCCAGAATAGGGTAGGGAGCAAACCCAACAAAGAACGTCAGCAAATAGGCTGAGTAAGAAACAATAGAGAGACAAAAAGAAGATACACGCCTTAGTGGCGCGTAGCTGAACGGATTAAACTTAACTCAAAAGAATGAAACAAGGAATCAACAACCATATATTATTATTTCGAATAATAAGAACACTAACCAATTCCAAACCCCATGTACTATTGGTTGGGTCCTACCCCTAACCGAACCACAACTAGAGCATCCACCATTACCATAACCATCCTATAAGACTCAAGTATGCGCACACTTCCCTACGAGGGCCAGTAGGATGAACCAACTCGTAGGGGACGTCTATAGGCAACTAGGAGCTACCTAGCTGAACACCATTTATCATATTATTGGCCATATATATATATATATAGACGTGCCACCCAACAATGTGGACAACGTCGCTCTAGTGGGTAAGTACGAAACCAAGAATCAAATTTCGATCGTAAAGAGAAGTACCAATGCAGGAAACCAAGAATCAAATCAACAGGCCTTAAGGCCGTTTAAGCATGCCCAAAAGAACAATCAAAGCATACTACGTACGTACTTATTTAATCCTCCATGCGCGAGTTTACATATTCAGAATCGTACGTACACACAAGATAATGATTATTTGTTTGGTGAATTATATCAATCACATGATCAGAGGCTATAAAACCAAGTTATGGCCTTTGGCCGAAAGATAACTTAAAAAAAACCTTGTGGCCGATTGTACGAAATAGAGCAAGAGGTTGGCAATTTATATATGTAAGTGTATAATTTCACATGCACATGAGGTATAACCATTATGTTCATAAGGACAAGAAGTAAAATGGTTTATTACGTATGAACCAAAACGCAAGCTCAACTCAAGAGGGTCAACGTTCTTACCGAAATCGTCTAATTCCTTGCTAACAACCTCTTTCAAAATCCACGAATGATACCTCTTTGAATCCGCAAGCTATTTAACACAAAAACAACCTAAAAATCACTCTAACAACATACTCGAACCATTTCAAATAACCCTTAAACATTGCCAAATCAATACCACTTAATACTCGTAACATAAGGCGACATTTGTACAACCTATACCTCAAATTCATACACAATTTCGACACCATAAGGGATCACAATTAAACCAGCCCCAAGCAAGCAATCAAGTACTTTATCAAATTATTGTAAACCATGTACGTAACCAACACAAAACCCAAGAGAAACTACTTCCTCCACGAGGCACAACCATGCTGTACACTACAACACACAATTTGTCCTTAAAACAGCCAAATCAACATAAGCCCACGTAAAATAGCCAACACCACCCCAAATTATAATAGATAAGTACGTAAAACTCATGCCCCTAAATCTATATCATAAATTCTGAATTTGACCTCCACAAAAACCTCCTCCAACCATTTTCAAAACATGTCAATACGTGAAACACAACTCCTCCCCAAACTCTACTACAACTTTATTCATAATCACACAAAATCACTATCACAATTGCTCAAAATCAATGATAACTTTAATCTAATCCACCCCAATTATACAACCATCCAACATAGAATCCAAATCATCAAATCAACATGGCAAATCATTTAGAATCATAACACAACATGAGTTTTCAGAAATTAGATAGTAAAATCATGAACTCATAAAAATTGGGGTTTAATCAAATAAGAAGATAGAGAGGGAGAGTGATTACCACTCGACACAAGGGTTAGGGTTGGAGAGGAGGGGCGACGGCGACCAGTTGGCGGCAGCGGCAGCGACAAAGGGCGGCGAACGGTGGCCGGAGATGAGGAAAACCGAGGAGAGTGTGAAGAGTGTAATATGAAGTGAGAATACCAAAATGAATAGGTAAGGAAATGATGTTATAAGTAGGAGGGCACTGTATAACGTATGAGGAGGAGATCAAGGGAGTTAAGTGGGTAATTAGTAGTGAGGAGAGATATTAGGAAATGATTATGGGATTAAATTGGGGTCTAATTGATAATTGATGTGTAATTTGAAATTTAAAACAATTTCTGAAATAATTATAAATCCCCTTTTCTTTTCCTTTTAAATTAAATCCAAAATTTACATTATAAAACTCATTTAAATTCCAAAAATTATATTTAAACGGTTACACCCAAATAATATAAATCCTTAAAATTAAGGGGTGTTATAGACTTCCCCCCTTAAAACACAGCTTCGTCCCCGAAGCTCAAACTCATTCACCAATAATGAACCTCATCAACAATCTCTCCAAAATTCTCACTCCCCTAAATGTCAAAATATACCAATCCTCTAACCATCAATTCCACCACTCTCATTCCCTAAAGTATCGCCAATTGAGCTTTTGAGCAAGGTTTTTATGAATAAGAAAGAATTAATAGTAGTAATATAATTTCAGATACCATATATAACCACATGTTACCATATATATATAACTTGTCATAGAATCCAAATTGTGCACAATGCACCCAAAACCAAGTCAGCCAACTCCACGCGCAAGGCGCCAATAAGTGCATTAAGGCACGCAACAACTCAAAGCAAATCCATAATATACGATCAACACATAAAAGCATGCTTAGTACCACATAAATAGACAAAAGAGGAAAAGAAAATGCGAACAGTTCTCATCCCCCTTAAAAGAAAAGGTTCGTCCTCGAACCAAAAGTACCTTATTCAAACAAGTGAGGGTATTTCTCACGCATCACAGACTCCACTTCCCAAGTTGCTTCTTCGACATTATTGTTGCACCACAATACTTTCACCATATGAGTTTCAGCCCGTCTAGTTTTGCGTGTTTTCCTGTCAAGAATTTTCAATGGTGCCTCCAGATTTTCAAAGCATGAACCACGGCCGCTAACTCCATGTCATGGGTCGGGTAGTTCTCCTCATAACTCTGGAGCTGCCTAGACGCATAAGCAATCACTCGTCGGTTCTGCATAAGGACACAACCCAAACCATTCTTCGAAGCATCCGTGTATACCTCGTACTCGGCCTTCTCATCAGGTAATGCCAAAACTGGTGCTGTAGTCAGCCTAGTCTTTAGAGTCTGAAATGCCTCCTCACAAGCATCATCCCACTTGAACTTGGTTGCCTTTTTCATCAATGTCGTCAAAGGTCTAGCTATTTTAGAGAAATCTTTGACAAATCTCCGATAATAGCCAGCAAGGCCCAAGAAACTCCTAATCCCTGTCACACTCTTAGGGGTTGGCCATTCAGAGACGGCCTTAACCTTAGCTGGGTCCACTGCCACTCCATCCTTAGATATGATATGACCTAGAAATGCAACTTTGTCTAACCAGAACTCGCACTTCAAAAACTTCCCATAGAGCTTATTCTCCCGCAAGTTCTGTAAAACAATTCTAAGATGCTCCTCGTGTTCTTCCTCACTCTTTGAATATACCAAAATGTCGTCTATAAACACAACAACAAGCTTATCCAAATACGGTCTAAAGGTACGGTTCATCAAATCCATGAAGACTGCAGGGGCATTGGTTAACCCAAATGGCATAACTGAGAACTCGTAGTGTCCATAACGGGTAGAGAAAGCTGTTTTCGGAACATCTTCAGGAGCCACTTTAAGTTGGTAGTAACCGGACCTTAGATCAATCTTCGAAAAGACGCTAGCTCCCTTCAACTGATCAAACAAGTCATCGATTCTTGGTAGAGGGTACCTATTCTTGATCGTCACTTTGTTCAACTCACGGTAGTCTATACATAGCCTTAAACTACCATCCTTCTTCTTGACAAACAGAACAGGTGCTCCCCAAGGGGAAACACTAGGCCGAACATATCCCTTCTCTACCAATTCATCAAGTTGCTTCTTAAGCTCTTGCATTTCAAGAGGTGCCATCCTGTAAGGAGTCTTGGCTATCGGACCAGCTCCCGAAACCAAATCAATCTTAAACTCGACTTCTCTTGTAGGCGGCATCCCTGGAATCTCCTCTGGAAATACATCTTCAAATTCTTTCACAATAGGGACTTCACTCAAATCTGAATACTCGATTCTAGTATCTCTCACATGGCACAAGAGTAACTGAGCTCCCCTGGAAATGTGCTTTTTGAGTTTCATCACTGAGATCAATTTAACTCGAGATCCTTTGATATGCCCCTTGTACGACACTCTAACATTTTTGGGACCTCTAAGTGAGATTTTTCCCAACCAACAGTCTAGTCTAGCTTTGTGCTTGCCCAGCCAATCCATCCCCAGTATTACATCGAAATACGGGAGTGGAAATTCTATTAACTCTGCCTTAAAATCATGTCCAGCAATAATCACCGATACATCATTAAACACAGTCTTATAATTCACACTATCACCGGTGGGCATAGAAAAATCATAATCTACATTTTCACCAGATTTCAAACCAGACAAGGTAACAAACTTTGATGCAATGAATGAATGAGACGCACCACTATCAAACAAAACATGAGCCAAAACTGTGTTAACAGGAAACTTACCGGACACAACGTCGGTGTTTTCTGCCTCCTCCTGGTTCCTAACATAGAGCTGTCCAACCTTCTTCTTGCCGGTAGCAGTAGTCGCAGCATTGACAGTGCCAGCCGGCATGCTTGCCAAAGTAGTAGCATTACCCTTGGTTGGAGCGGGGTTCCTGTAAGTACTGTTTGAAGCAGTATATGTGCTCTGAGCCCTCTGATTGGCAAATCTGCTAACATATGTAGGTGTGCTAGCTTCAGCTACTGGTGGAAGACCGGCCTTCTTCCTATTACACTCGTATTCGCGGTGTCCCAACTTCTTGCAGTATCGGCATGTAACTTTATCACCGTTGCAATCAACCCCTGGATGATTGCCATTACAACGCTTACAGATGTAGCGACGCTCACTTCCCTGACTTTGAGATTGAACAAAAGATTGACCCTTGCGGACATTACTCCCACCAGCACCAAATGAGTTGCCTTGCTTCTTATAGTTAAGGAAGTACCCTTTCTTACTAAAATTTTCAGTCAAGTTCGAGGGTCCCTCCTTCCTTTTGAGCCCCAACTCGGCTTCTTTCTCAGCAATAGTGTTCTCAATATTGGACGCACGAGCATACACGTTCCTTATATCCTTGAATACCTCACCTGCAAACCTGTCCTTGATTTTCCAGAGCAACTTCCTCTCAAATTGATTAGCTTTCGCCTCTTTAGTAGGCACAAGTTCCTTGGCGAAACGACTAAGTTCCAAGAACTTAAGATGAAACTCTCTGACTGACATACCCTCTGTCTGCTTCAGCAATTCAAACTCCAATCTCTTCTGTCGCTTGAGGTGCTCGGGGAAAAATTCATCTTCCATATACTCTCTGAAATGACCCCAACCTCGCTCATATTCAGCTACCCCTCCATCAGTTGTCTCTTCGACGTATGGCTCGAAAAATGTCTCCTTGATTTCTTACCACCATCTGTCAGCCTCATCTCGTAGGTAGAAGGCTCATATCCTGACCTTGTACTTCGCCGGACACCCCAAGGACAAGTAAATTCGGTCCATATCCCTGAACCAAGTATCCAATTCAGTAGGATCTCCCTTACCCGAAAAGGTTGGCGGATTCTTCTGTTGAACTGCTTTCGACATAGTAGTCATTGCTGTGACTTGAGCAATTTGGGCATTTTGATGATTGTTTTCTGATTGTTCTGCTGATTATTCTGCTGATTATTCACAATCTGAGTCACAGTAGCAGTCAAGGTATTCATCTGCTGCATGGTCAACTGCATGGTCTGCAACATAGCCTGTTGCTGCTCAGCCATAGCTTGTTGTTGCTAAGCTGTGGCATGATTTTGTGCGGCCATTTGAGCTATCAAAGCAGCTATTTCTGGGCTAGTGTTGTTCGAAGATGACGCTCCACGTACCATTTTCTATAAAGTAACAGCTTATGTAAGTAAAAGAACACTATATGCACGATTGTATATATACCCTTCTTACTCATGGCTTCCAGAATGCAACCGAACCATGTTGACAAATAATACTAAGTATTAACATACACCCTAATTCCATTTTTATTCCAATGTAATATATATATATATAAAGAGCTGATGACTATATCAGATACCACGCCACCCGAATCAAAACATAAGCACAAGAATTCAACCTAGAGTGGTATATAAAAAGTCGTACTAAAGTACTACAATTCAAGAAGTTGGCCAAATATGAAAAGTACATGTAAATAGAACAATAAATACAGTAGCAAATTAGCATATAGATTCTGCAGACTAAACTAACCCCTTTTTTTTTTTTTTGGCCAAAAGTTGATATTTCAGAGGGGGGGGTTGTTGTCCCCTTAATTGGAAACACAAGAAAAAAAAAAAAAAAAAAAAGAAAAACAAAGAGTCCTAAGAAGTCAGAAGAAAAGAACGAAACATTACAATGTCCAAAATTTCTTAAATGTCCAACAGTCGGTTTCCTAAAACAAGCTTAGTCGGGCGGAAATTCTTCAAAAGTAGGCCAAGAACCTCACTCTTCGATCCAACCTCCCACAACTCACCCGACATTTTTCGAACTACCTTCTTCTGGTTCGTACTGAGAATGGCTCTCGCGACTAGGACGAACATGACCACCTAAGGATGGTTTTCGGGTGTGCATTCCCTTACTGTCATCGTCTTTATCACCCCTTTTACGGATGTAGGACTTTCCTTTAACTCTCTTATTATCTAATTGGGCTCTATGAGTGTCCTCACCGTTATCTTTCCCTCTCCGCCTATAGTTACGGTAGGGATCGTATCGAAGAAAGGGTATCATTTCCGTCTCCGAATGGTTTAGTGGTGGATATATAAAGTCATGTGTGGAATTCCTACACTTAATCTTTTCAAAAATGAGCACGTTCTCCAAGAATTCAAGGTTTACGGCCATCATTCCATTAAGCTTCAGGTAGTGTAAATCCTCTGTATCACAAGCATAGTGTACCCAACTCTCCAAATTATGTCTCAGGCTCTCGAAACAACAATCATTCATATTTTTCATAGCAATAAAAACCTGAACCTCGGGTCGAGCAACAAAGGGAAACTCTTCCTTTCGCGCCTCCATCATAGCTCTCATTCTAGCAATAAATTCGGAAATCGTCTCCCTTGGCCTCTGACTATCAAGGAATGACTCTGTTTTCTCACCAATAATGTCAGTCACAGTCTTCTTTTCCCCGGGTTGCATTTCCCTAATAACTGGTCCCCATCTCCACTTATAACCAAATGGTTCCATAACTGCCATAACACACATAACTCAAAATGAGGTCGAAAACTAGTAATAAGAGAGAATTTTGATTCACATAGCAATTAGCACATCGCATACACATGAATGCACCCCAAACCATCCCCATTTTTTTTTTTTTTTTGAAAACACAAATACAAAAGTTTTTTTTTTTTTTTTTTTTGTAAACTTCAATTTTAATCAGAACCTTGCTCTGATACCAACTGTAACAACCCTAAATTTTTGAAAACTTTTAAATAAGAAAAATGTAAGGTCGTTATGCCACAATTGACCCACAAGGTCAATTGCTAGGCAATACAACTCATCCACAAAATTGCAATTAACCAAAATCCGACAAAATAACAAAATTAGCGTAGCGGAAGACTTAAACCAAAGTTTTCAAGTTCAAACAAAACCCAAATCCAAAATTAAATCAAATGTTCCAAAACGAAAGTTCGTTTATTATTCCCATATGAATGCAGGACTCCCAACACACGCGATCCTAGCAACCATCTTCAAACACACCTGTCAACTGCGCCGTCCAAGAACAACACAGGCCCCAGAATAGGGTAGGGAGCAAACCCAACAAAGAACGTCAGCAAATAGGCTGAGTAAGAAACAATAGAGAGACAAAAAGAAGATACGCGCCTTAGTGGCGCGTAGCTGAACGGATTAAACTTAACTCAAAAGAATGAAACAAGGAATCAACAACCATATATTATTATTTCGAATAATAAGAACACTAACCAATTCCGAACCCCATGTACTATTGGTTGGGTCCTACCCCTAACCGAACCACAACTAGAGCATCCACCATTACCATAACCATCCTATAAGACTCAAGTATGCGCACACTTCCCTACGAGGGCCAGTAGGATGAACCAACTCGTAGGGGACGTCTATAGGCAACTAGGAGCTACCTAGCTGAACACCATTTATCATATTATTGGCCATATATATATATATATATAGACGTGCCACCCAACAATGTGGACAACGTCGCTCTAGTGGGTAAGTACAAAACCAAGAATCAAATTTCGATCGTAAAGAGAAGTACCAATGCAGGAAACCAAGAATCAAATCAACAGGCCTTAAGGCCATTTAAGCATGCCCAAAAGAACAATCAAAGCATACTACGTACGTACTTATTTAATCCTCCATGCGCGAGTTTACATATTCAGAATCGTACGTACACACAAGATAATGATTATTTGTTTGGTGAATTATATCAATCACATGATCAGAGGCTATAAAACCAAGTTATGGCCTTTGGCCGAAAGATAACTTAAAAAAAACCTTGTGGCCGATTGTACGAAATAGAGCAAGAGGTTGGCAATTTATATATGTAAGTGTATAATTTCACATGCACAGGAGGTATAACCATTATGTTCATAAGGACAAGAAGTAAAATGGTTTATTACGTATGAACCAAAACGCAAGCTCAACTCAAGAGGGTCAACGTTCTTACCGAAATCGTCTAATTCCTTGCTAACAACCTCTTTCAAAATCCACGAATGATACCTCTTTGAATCCGCAAGCTATTTAACACAAAAACAACCTAAAAATCACTCTAACAACATACTCGAACCATTTCAAATAACCCTTAAACATTGCCAAATCAATACCACTTAATACTCGTAACATAAGGCGACATTTGTACAACCTATACCTCAAATTCATACACAATTTCGACACCATAAGGGATCACAATTAAACCAGCCCCAAGCAAGCAATCAAGTACTTTATCAAATTATTGTAAACCATGTACGTAACCAACACAAAACCCAAGAGAAACTACTTCCTCCACGAGGCACAACCATGTTGTACACTACAACACACAATTTGTCCTTAAAACAGCCAAATCAACATAAGCCCACGTAAAACAGCCAACACCACCCCAAATTATAATAGATAAGTACGTAAAACTCATGCCCCTAAATCTATATCATAAATTCTGAATTTGACCTCCACAAAAACCTCCTCCAACCATTTTCAAAACATGTCAATACGTGAAATACAACTCCTCCCCAAACTCTACTACAACTTTATTCATAATCACACAAAATCACTATCACAATTGCTCAAAATCAATGATAACTTTAATCTAATCCACCCCAATTATACAACCATCCAACATAGAATCCAAATCATCAAATCAACATGGCAAATCATTTAGAATCATAACACAACATGAGTTTTCAGAAATTAGATAGTAAAATCATGAACTCATAAAAATTGGGGTTTAATCAAATAAGAAGATAGAGAGGGAGAGTGATTACCACTCGACACAAGGGTTAGGGTTGGAGAGGAGGGGCGACGGCGACCAGTTGGCGGCAGCGGCAGCGACAAAGGGCGGCGAACGGTGGCCGGAGATGAGGAAAACCGAGGAGAGTGTGAAGAGTGTAATATGAAGTGAGAATACCAAAATGAATAGGTAAGGAAATGATGTTATAAGTAGGAGGGCACTGTATAACGTATGAGGAGGAGATCAAGGGAGTTAAGTGGGTAATTAGTAGTGAGGAGAGATATTAGGAAATGATTATGGGATTAAATTGGGGTCTAATTGATAATTGATGTGTAATTTGAAATTTAAAACAATTTCTGAAATAATTATAAATCCCCTTTTCTTTTCCTTTTAAATTAAATCCAAAATTTACATTATAAAACTCATTTAAATTCCAAAAATTATATTTAAACAGTAACACCCAAATAATATAAATCCCTAAAATTAAGGGGTGTTACAGGAGGTGGTGGAGGTGCCCAGGTGGTTGTCGGTGATGGAATGCGGTGGTGAGGCGGTGGGGCAGGGGCTGTGTTGGATGGGTGGCGGGGTTAGGGAGGGAGGTGAGAGAAGATTGGTCTTTTTTTTTTTTAAATTATGTTATTATTGGTCAGTTTGTTAAAAATAGTCAAATTTCATCAAAATGATTAACGATGATAGAGTCCGTTAGTGAAAAACACAAAAAACCCTCAGGGGCACGCTGGACAGCTCAGAAACTAGAGGGGTATACCAGAAAAACTCGAAAACCTCAGGGGTACTTTGGAAATTTTTCCTATATTCAAATCAGACACTACGAGATGAGAGAATTCATATGACACACTTGCTCTAGAACAAGTGGGAGATTGAAGGATCATTTCCTTTGATCTAGTGTCATTCCAATAATAAGGAGGATTATATAACGAGGATATTATATTTGGTAATATTAGGTGGTCGCAGTGTTTTGCTAGAAACCAACTATGGTTTGTTAGCTTATATTAATGTATAAGTTGACTATTAACTATTACCGAGTCCTACAGGGTCACACGCCTAGAGTCTCGAACCAGGTCAAAGTCATTAATATCTAATGGGTTATCAGTTATTAATAGGCTTAGGGTTTCACTAAGTGATTTGGTCATTTACTGTATCAAATATACTTAGAGTATATATGTACTACAAGTATCACGTAAAAGGAAAATCGAGTATGTACTCTAACCTATAACCCTAATCACGTAAAAATACACAGCCCTCCTCAAGAGAAAATCGTGAGTCTATTTTCCGGCGTTCTAGTTGACAAGACTTGAAGAATCTGGTGCGGTACTCGCGTGGACAAAGTAGACGGGCCGCGTTTAGGATTATGTTCCTCCGATAATCTGAGCATTTGTTTCACGCATCAAGAGGTATTATAATTATAATGTATGTATGCGATCTTGGGATTAGATGCACAAAAAAAACTATTTTCCAAAATCCGCTTTTAGCATCTAAAACCCTACACATCACAGAACCATCCATATCGAAAAGTGTCTAGTGTTGCTTTGTCATCTTTGAAGTAGCCTTTCATTATTCCACTTCCGCGTTGTAGGATTTCCCCGTTGTTTTCCCATCATATGGGTCAGTTTGCATGGTGTTTGTGTCCTTAACATCGACGTCCTCGATGTTTAGCACACTAACTCCTTGACGAGCCCTGAATTTGGCTTGTTCTTCGCTTGACAAGTTATTCCATTGCTCTTGCCGCTCGCACAATAATGCCGGCCCAGTCGCCTCAGTAAGCCCATAAGCGTGTACTAGACAGAACCCTATACGCTCCATCTCTTCTAAAAGAAATGTTGGTGGAGGAGCTCCACCAACAAGAATTGGAATCGGGACCTAATCGACCTTTGCTTATCATATTTTCCTTCTCGAACCATGCTCAACACAACGGGTGCACAACACATGTGAGTGACGCCATGCAACTCAATACCGTGGTATATTTCATACGCAGTTGTGCGACGTATGAAAACATTAGTCCCACCACGAGCTGTCACACCCCACGTAAATGTCCATTCATTACAATGAAACATTGGTAATGACCATAAGTACACTGGTTGAACTCCCATCTACAACCCTAACATCATGCTTAGGGTACTCAGATACGCACCACGATGAATGTACACCACTACTCCTTTAGGTGCAGATGTGGTGCCAGAGGTGTAGTTCAATGCAATTGGATCCCATTCGTTGTCAACTTTTGTTGGCGAAAAGTCTGAACGTCCCATATCAATTAGGTGCTCATATTCAAATTTATGGTCCAATAACATGTAATAGTCACCCACAACTTTGTGTGAGAAACTCTACACATACACCTAATGTATGTGGAATATTCATACACTAATAGGTGTCAACATATTATTGGTTTACCTTACGAAGTATATTCTTTTCTTCGATTTTTGAATTATACAATATCTTCTTTTTTTTTTTTCAATTTTATTCACCTGATACAATTTTAACCCCAGCTTCCCCTAATAAACAGTAACCGACATCTTTCTTTTCTTTCATGCTATCACTACACTTTTATCTCCATTAACAAATGATGATCAACAGTCATTAGTATATATCTACATTATTTTCATAATACCTTCTGCCATCAAACTTCATTGAGAATTACATGAAAGACAATGAGGTTCATTTTATAGGCAATGTTTTTTTATGTATTTCCTGAGTTTTACATTCGTTTTTAAATTTTCTTTTACATCCTATTTTGGCTTTTCCTATACATTTCACATACAATATTTTATACTTTGTAACAAAATCACCGGAACATATTCAAAAAGGTACTTATTTGGAAGGGTTCGGCGAGACCATTACAATGATATGTCTTACACATTTTATAGACTAGTGGTCAAAAGTTATATGGAAACAAAAATAATTAACAATGGAATAAAACTCCCAAATTAATAACTAATCTCACGTTCCATTATTTTTTTTTTCATTTTCCCTTCACAAAAAAGAAAATAAAAACCTTATTTTTACTCCTTGTTACATGGCATGTTTCAATTGGCTATGTATAATGATTCTACATACATTAAATGTATGTGTATCATCTCTCCAACAAAGGGTGAGAAACAACGTTGACGATGAGTAGGCCTTTATAAATTGAATAGCCTTATAAGCCAAAGGAATGTACTCATAGTCCACGAAAAGGGCTTTAGCTTCTGAGTGGCAAGGGATTATTGTCATAACATTTTTCACGTCGAGCCTGATATTGATGCTGTTTAGCACAGCTCCTGCCATGGGCACTCCAAAGTGACATCATATAATGCCGGTATATTTTGGAGCGAGGACCGATACCTGTATTTACGTAAAGTTTACGTCAAATAACCTTCTATGCCGAAGCAAAACACAAATGACAGCTAAAGTGGTAATATTTAAGTCAAGTACTACTAAAAATGATGGATTTAAATATACTAATCTGATGTAAATTAAAAAGAAAAGAATTACGAAACCAACTTCTAAATCTAGTAGACGTCCATTATTAAGCACATCTATTTTTGTTAGGGTTTGTTTTTGTAATAATGTTTAAGGCTTGAGAAAGATAAATTCCGATTTGAAATAAAAGACACATCTTTGTAATGGTTTATTCATTCATCACGTCTGAATTTTACAATGCTAATAATCATGATCTATTTATAGAGCTGGACAAAGATTATAACTAATACAATAATAGTAATAAGCTGCTAAAAATAAACTATGATGATACAATAAAGAAAACAAGAAAATCAAGTTGCTTGGAGCTGTGTGGTGTCTGATTTTTCCGTCAGAATTTTGGGTGTTGCGGCTGCATCTTTTCTTGCTTCCTTTCAGTCCCCTTTTTATGCAATTAAGAATGCATATAAATGCTTCCTTTGATGCTAAGAAATGATATATTCTTTTAATCAAAATGTCTGTCGTAGAAAGTGACTATTTAAAGCAAACCTAATGTGTTAGGTTTTGATTGCTATATTGAACGCTTTTTTATCGTCTTTTGTGTGTATTTTGGAATCAATTATGCGGAATACAAGTTTAATGCTAATGTGTGGTAAATGTTAGTAAGTGTTGGCTCTTTTGCACAATTGGGAGATGTGGTTCAAGAAGAAGGAAGAAAAGACGACAACGCAAGAAGTGGCAAGAGCACACAGATCGATGAACTGTGCCCGCGGCAAATTAGTCGCACCCACGGGAATCATGCAGTGACTAATTGACAGGATCCGCCACGCCCGCGGCTATCAGCGGCCGGTTTTTCTTCCTAATTTGATTCTCAAGTTCTTATTTAGTATAAATAGAAAATTCAAGACTCTTGTATTATTATCCAATCTTTCAATATTCTATTGTTACCGTCAGTACATTGTATGGAGAATTAATCTTTCAATCCTTGGTTAGGTAATTCAAAGCTAGCATTCGATCCAATCGTGAGTACGTTCTAATTCTCTTTCCTAACTCTAAATTATTGTTTGTCTTCCGTTTTAATGTTTATGATTTGCTTATTCTAGATTAGCTACCTAGGGTTTGCATAATCTATCCTCAGCCTTATTAATTATGGCTCGTTTAATTAATCTGGTAAAGTAAAGAACATTGATCTAGTATTAGGTGCTCATCGTTATTAGATTGAAGGGAAGAACAACATAATTGACATATATAATATATTACTGCTCAGTGTATGCGTCCAATTCTCTATTGACATTGTTCTAAGTCTTATTGCTCTTATTTAATCGAGTCTAATCGCTTGTTTTAGAACATTTAATAATTAGGGTTGTTAGAGTCGTGCTCACGCCTAATAACTAATCACTAAGGAACAATAGAAATTTAATTCCACAATAGAGTAATTAAGAGAAAGATAATTGAATTAGAACTAGTTTTTGTGCTCGTGAATTCACGGGTTCACTTTTTGTTTCCTTTTTTAAGCAAATTGTAAAATATCTCTAAGACAAACTTTGTGTGATATATCATAGCGTTACCTTCATCGAAGTTTGGTTTTTGACCTAAGAAATCGCCCCATGTAGATAATTCTTTCTAAATTGTTGTTTTCGTATTCTTATGTACCTTTCTCGAAATTGTACGAGGGGAGTAGATAGAGAACGGGGTTAACGATCAAGTATGTTCTAGAGGTTCTTGTGTCAAAAGTAAAAATCTCCATTAAACGCACTCACAATATAATCTTGTTATGACATATACTTATCATATAAAGCAAAAAAAAAAAAAAAAAAAAAAAAAACTACTATTGTAGTTTAGTAAGACGAATGATTTAGTATTTATAATTTTGAGCTAGGTAAAAATCCAAATAATGTATTCAATTGTTAAACAAAATAAAAATTGATGACCTGAACGATTAAGTTCTATTATAAATACAATGTGAATATCAAATAAGTATTTGAAAGTTTGAACTAAACATAATATATAACTTGGGAGTACAACCTCACGCTATACAAAATATTTCTACGATTAGAAATAAAAAACATTAACACTCTATACGATACATTCGTTGTATGAGAAACCCCTCTCCACCATTTTCAGAGTCTCCTCTCAATTGCATTTCTTTCTTTTGAAACAACCTTTGTTGTATATGTGTACGTGCATGCATATTTTTTCTCTAAAATCAAATAAAGGACAAAGGTATATATACTACCTAATTAAACTAATTTGTAACCGACAAAGTTGGCAAATGAAAAGCCAAAGACACAATACTTAATATCATCATTAAAATAAATAATGGAGATAATTATTGAACTTTATTCATAAGAATATAAAGTGTTCTATAACGTTTCTGTGACACATTAAGGGTTTGATAACTCTTATTTAAAAGTTGTTGTGATGTGATATCAAGCTGCACATAAACATCTAAGTGGCTTTTATACGTGGACAATCAGTAAGGCAACGTCATGTATGATGTGTGTTAGCCTATCAATAGTTATATAAAGATTTGTTAAAAAATGTATTAGAATAATACCTCGATAATTCCAGTGAAATCTCTCTTCAACAACCCCTTTTAATTGTCCTTTGATAAGCATTCGCATCATTATCTTTAATAGCGGAAAACTGAAATGCGAAAAAAAAAAAAAAAAAAAAAAAGGTGGAAAGTGAAAGGACTCATGGAAGAAGAGTTAAGTTTTTCTTATTAGGAAGGTGGAAGGTTAAGAAGGCGGAGAGACACTTAGAGTAGGAAGAAGGTGGAGGGTGAACATAGTAATAGAGGAAAAGAAAACGGAGAGTTAGTTTATGACGGGGGAAGATGAATGAATAAAGAGCTTATGAAAATGAGTGGATAAGAACAAATTAGAGTGTATTCAAGAGACAACAAATCAGCGGTGATGTGGCTTTTTTTTCTAGCAACGCTCTAGCGTTCAGCCACATCATATGGGATGTTAGCCTATTAAAGGTATATAGTATAGACTAGGAACGGTTGTTAGAATTGCTAGCGGCGATAATCCCGACCAAGACGTCGTTAATCTTGATAAATCAACCACTTATTTCATTGTTTTACTTGTTAGTTTAATCAACAACTCAATCAATCAAAACCCTCAAATTGTTACCACTATGTAATCACACACTTAATTACAATAACTCGTTAAATTCCCTGAGGATTGAACCTTACTTCCCTATCACATAGTTTTAGGAGAGTATTGTATTATATTTGGAAGAGTGACACGATTAAACTCCACCAAAGGGTTTTTTTCATCTTCTTTCTTGTAACTTGTAGAGATGCTTGCTTGTGTGCTATATTTGATAGCTTTGAGCTGCCCTCCCCAATTCAGTGTTGTAGAAAACACCATAAAGTTGAGCCCTTAGATAGCATCGTGACAGTACGAAATTGGCCATAACTTTCCGAGCACAAGCCTGATTAAGCTGTAATTTATGTCGTTGAAAAGATTAATTCTTCAACTTCCATTTAGACACAAATTTCACCTAATATGGTGATCTGTAGATGGAGATATAAGCCTTCAAAATACAGACCTGTAATCTGAGCTCTCAGATGAACCCCTGCTGTTAGTCCGGATTGAAAAATAACATGCAACTAATCCGTAAGCCTATTGGTGTTAATTGCAAAACCACGACTTAGTTTAATCTCCCAGATTTTCAAAAAGGTATGGCACAAAAATACTAGACTTCGTTTGAACTTTTGAAGCAGCTCTCAAATTTAATTGCGCAAACCTGGATGCGGATTTGTCTTCAATTGGATTTGTCGTCAAATGTCAGCTTTCAAGTCGGAACGGTTTATAAGCATTTTGCAGCTGCATCATTGTAGGCATACAAGTATAATGGTAAAAGGTATATTATTGGAAAGGGTGTACACACTCTCATTTAATCAAAATTCCAAAATAATTGCATGTCAAGTTAGAGAAAATTCTAATCTAATTAATTCACTATATATTTTTTGAAAATTTGATAAATCGATTAGTGTACACTCTTCTAGTCTTCTTAACACTGGGATAATTTTAGAGGTGTAGTGGTTATAATAAAAACGCATCTCTCAAGTTGGCTAAACTAAAAATGTTCTAATTGGCTAATAAGACTACATTCGAATAGTCAAACATGCCATAGATATATCAAACAAAGTTATTATCACGTTGTATAACAACGCGTGTAATAAACAAAAATATAAATGTACAATGAATTGACCTTGATCTCCCTCGGGAATAAGGCTACAGCTTTTATAAAACCTTAGCCTGATCCCCATTTAAAAGGGGAGCTTAACACCACCAATATCCCATAAACACACAACTTCTTGTTATTTCAATGAGGATACTTTCTAATTTCATGATCATCTCTAGGGTACATGGAGCGCGGATGCATAAAACATTCAAGTTCAAAACTCGTCCACAGCAACCCTCTTACACCGGCTCTCATGAGCTCGGGAGTAAGACGTACGCTACTGCCTCGAGCACGATAATAGATCAGCCAACGCCAGGTGGTTTTAAAGTCAAGGTAACATCAAGAGAAATGATAAAGCCATTTTCTCCGACGCCTCTTCAATTAAAAACCGTCAAATTTTCTCTCCTGGACCAGCTATCACCAGACTCATTGTTCAATCCCATGATATTATTCTACCAAAACGATCCAAAGAACCCTCTCAAAAACCCGTCGGAACGATCGACAATGTTCAAAAAATCACTCTCTGAAACTTTAATTGACTTCTACCCACTGGCCGGCAGAGTTCAAGACAATGTGTCAATTGAGTGCAACGACGACGGAGTCGAGTTTTGCGAAGCTGATGTCTCGGAGACCCTCGCGGAAGTGATAGATAATCCTAATCTTGATGAAATAGCAGCACTACTCCCATTCCAGGGGCTTCCCCGGCACAAAAACATTGTCTTAAGTGTTCAACTGAGCCACTTTCGCTGTGGCGGTACTGCGATTGGTATGAACATTTCCCACAAAATTGCAGACGGAACCTCCTCTGCTTATTTTCTCAAAGCATGGGCGAGCAAAGCGGCGCACGCCGGACATGCTGATGTAGCACGCCCGGAGTTCAATGTCGCCTCTATTCTCCCGCCATCAGAAGATCTAAATGGGATCTTGCCAGGTGGGAGTAGTTTCGAGATGTCCAGCGAGAAAATCGCGACTAAGAGGGTCATCTTCAGTAAGAAGAAGTTGGACGAACTGAGAGCATTATCGCCAGCAAATACCATCATACAGAATCCCTCAAAGGTGGAGCTTGTTTCCGCCTTCATTTGGAAGTCCTTGCTCGATGAAGCGGCCGCGAAACCGGGCGTCTTCACCAACTTTACTACCGCTCTTCATGCTGTAAATGTGAGACCCAGAATGGTCCCACCTCTACCGGAGAGTTCTTTCGGGAATTTGGCGTGGCTAGCACGCACGCATCCAATAATCGACGGTAACAACAACCCGGATATGATTGATTACCTCCGAAAGTCTTTCAGGAAGATTGATTATGATTATCTGAAACCGTTGCTAAGTTCTGAAAGAGATGTTTTGGAGCTAAGCAAGGAAGTCCATTATCTTCTAAATGGGCTTGATAATTGTGTCCACTTTACGAGTTTATGTAGGTTTCCATTGTACGATGTGGACTTCGGCATGGGCCGCCCTGTATGGGCGTGTCTCACTACGTCTCCGGTGAAAAACATGGTGTTTTTATTCAAGACCAAGTGTGGAGAAGGCATTGAAGCTTGGTTTCACTTGCGTCAGGATGATATTCCCATGCTTGATCATCTAGATCTCAAATAAATCGTTAAACAATTCAATTATTCTAAGGGATGAACTACTTCTTAATAAACATTTAATGCTTTATTGATTGGCAAATTAAGTTTTTTTTTTTTTTCATTTTTTCTTAAATAAAAAATCCACACCATTTGTATGGCCCGGATATATATGTTACTAGTTTTAAGCCCGTGCGTTGCACGGTACACATATTATATCGTGTTTAATGACTCTTATACAAAAGTCTCACGTTAAACATTTTTCCTTAAAAAGCCAAATGTAGTGTTTAAATTTTGGTTGCTGAGTAGTTTGAGAATGAATAAACACAATCTCTTTTTTGCAATTTTTGTTCGATGACTGATGACTAATGCATTTCTATCAAACATATGTATAAATGAAACTCATTTTAAATTAGATTTCAAAACAGATCTAATGGGATATACTTGATATACAAAATGAAAGTTAGGACTAATAATGTGAAAAACATTCATTTTTTGGACTCTCTCACTATATCTCTGATGCTGGACTCTCTTTAAACTTTTCATAAAAAAAAAAAAAAAAAAAAAAAAAAAAAAAAAAAAAACTCTACTAAATGTATACGGTGTATGTAAATTGTTTTGCATATCGGAAAAATGTGTAAATGGATCTCAATTTGAGATACATTTCGAAACAAATCTAATGATATATGTTCTGAAGTTTTCTGTTACACATCACCAATGTTATAATTTATTATGTGGAAAATCTATTAGATAAGTTTATGAAAGATTCTCATGTAAATAAGGATTCTATATACGACTACTAATTGAGTTGTTAATAATAAACTACGGTATTTCCCATTGTTTGGACTCTCTCAGTATTTCTCTTTTGTTGGACACTCTGTAGGCTCTTCAAAAATCTCTCTTTTATATATATATACTAGTTTTAAGCCCGTGCGTTGCACGGTTCAAATATTATATCATTCTTAATGACTTTTATGTTTATAACAAAGTATACTATCATTTCAATAGAAATAATTCATATCAATTGTAATGATGTTGCTTACATTTATTTTAAAATCTCGATCAATTAAAAAATAAAAAAAATACAAAGTTGTCTAGATTGTTCATGTTTAAATTATACAAACAACATTTCTTATCTATACTCTTCAAAAACACTATTTTTTTAATAGATATAGTATATATAAAGTCGATTGTAATCATTAAGCATTGTTTATCGGAAATGTAACAACCCTAAATTTGGCAATAATAAATAAGGAAATATTATAGAATTGTTACGCCGCAGTTGACTACCGAGTCAACTGCTAGGCTTGAAATTCAAATACAACTTAATAAATCCAAACAAAAGAAAAGACGACAGCGAAAGACTTAGAATGTCAAACTACAGTTCTCAAAACTGAAATTAAATTACAAAACCAAATATAATCCATGTCTAATTAATGTTTATGAAAAACTCCCGGCATGCAAATGGATTCCTCTAGCAAGCATCCACATCATCAAGACCTGTCAACTATGCCATCGAAGAATGACATAGGCCCCAGAATACGGTAGGGAACAAACCAGAAAACAGAACGTCAGCACAGGCTGAGTAAGAAACATAAAGCAGAGAAACAAAGATACGCGCCTTGAGGCGCGTAGCTAACAAATAATAAGCATTGGATATAACAATGATTACAGAGTACCATCAGGACACGACAGAGCGATAGTCACGTATCGCTGACGAGACAAACGGTCTTGTCAATCATACACGGCTGGGCTCCTACCCCGCAGCCACCACAATCTCGTTCCGGCGCGAGCTAGAGTACATATAAACGATTCCTAAAGACTTAAAATGTGCACACCCCTCGCTAGAGATCCAGTAGAATGCGTACCTCTAGGAGGAAAGCCTAATAGGCAGTCGGTAGCTACTCCGACCGAAACAGTACCTTGATCAGAGGTATAAACAGTGATCGGTCCGTGCCGCATCACATTCACTCTAGGTGGTAATCATTTCGTTTTTTTTTCTTTCATCCATTTTATATTCATTATTTGATGGTACGTTATTCGATAATACAATTTATAAACGGCCGTAACCGGATTCAACGATTCAATACGAACGAGTACACGATTCAAGATTTTCGAAGAAACACACCACTCGGCCGAGAAGCCGAATGGCCGAATAACAACAGGGGCCGAAGGGCCTTAGGGGAGGCAAAGTCAAGCATGAGTGTTATCTCAGAAACGAACAATGGTAAGTAGGGAAATCAAATGCAATAAACATGGTAACAAAGGGGTAAGAATCAAATCACCATCAGTGTGATAATGGTATGTGAAGTTCAAGTGTTTGATCAACGTTCTTACCTTACAACGCTAATCCTTAATCATCCAATTATAAACTCAATCCACAATTCCCTAATCAAAAAGATGTAACCATAAGTCTTACAACTCACAACTATCACTAATATGAAACGGATCCACAAAGGGACAGTGGTAAAGAAACACGAATAACGTCTACCTCCGATATTGGATGACCACCAAATTTTAATATGTTGTATAAGAGTATGTCAGAAACCTCTCCTCAAACTTTCGTCCACAAACTCCAAGCGGATCAACGGGAATCAACTTCACAATGAACCACGAATAACAATTAGGGTTTACTCACGAAAATCAATGTAACTTTTGATACAAAAGTCTAGGCCTTACCAATTTTGGATATGTTTTCAAAGATATAGTTAGGAACATCCCCACAAAATATCGTCTTAAAATATCTTCTGAGTCGACGGGAATCATCAGATTACCGAGGCGGCGACACAGTTTCCGGGTAGATAGATACAGCTCTACTAAAACACCTCTACAGTGAGCATCCCATGGAATCTTGGCATGATCTACATGTTGTTAGATTTGTATCGAAAGCACGGTTCTAACGCCACCAACCACGACTTAAGAAAAGGTCGTATGAGAAAGTTATGTGTGTTTGGAGTTGACACAGTTGTGCTGAGATCTTATGCGGGTGGAGGCTACGAAAAGAAGAGAGAGGGAGAGAAGGAGGCCGAATGGTTATGAAATAAAGCAAGGGTTTTCTTTATTATATGTATATATAGGTATGAGGGTAGACTCGGGTTTGGGCTTTATTCGTTGGGTGAGATGAGTGATCCATAAACCCGACCCAAACTCAATCTATAATATTTCCTTATTTATCATTGCGAAAATTTAGGGTTGTTACAGGAAAATGTATAAATGGATCTCAAATTGAAATTCATTTCAAATCAAATAAAATGATATATGTTTCAAAAGTTTCTGATACACTAACCAATTGTATGATCAATCATACCGTGTTTTTATAATATAGTGTGAATGGTTAATAATTAACTGTGTAATTTATCCTCTCATTTTTTGCTCATTCACCATGCACTAAACCTTTTGAGTAATTCTTAAATGATGGACTCTTCATTTTGCTCTTTCATCATACACTAAACTCCTTGAGTAGTTCTTAAATGATTGACTCTTCTTTTCTGCTCTTTCACCATACACTAAACTCTTTGATTATTTCTCAAATGATGGACTCTCTCTATGCTCTTCAAAAATCCCTCTTTTATATAAAAAAATGAATAGATATTTAAATTCCATTTCAAATCTTTCACGAGTGGTACACATATTATATTGTGTATGATAATTCTTATTATACAAAAGTTCCGCGTTGAATATGTTTCTTCGAAAATCAGATGTAGTGTTTATATTTTGTTTGTTGAGTTTAGTTTAGGAATAGCTAGCCACTATCATTTTTGCAAGATGACTGCTGATTAATGCATTTCTATCAAATATATGTATAATGAAACTCATTTTAGATTAAATTTCCAAATAGGTTTAATGAGTTATATGTATTAATTTTCTGATATATAAAATAAAAGTTAGGACTAATTATATCGTGTCACATTTAAATAACTTTCAAATTACAATTTTATGAAAGTATGGAGTCTGGCTAATAAATGTTGTGAGAATCTTTCATTCTTTGGACTCTCTCACCACTTCTCTTATTTTGGACTTTTTTTAAAAAAAAAAAAAACAAATTTCTACTAAATGTATACGGAGTAATTGAATTGTTTTGCATATCGTAAAAAAATGTGTAAATGGATCTCAAATTGAGATACATTTCGAAACAAATATAATGATATATGTTTTCGATGACTACTGGTTAATGCATTTCTATCAAACATATGTATAATGGAACTCATTTTAGATTAAAATTTCAAAATAGGTTTAATGAGTTATATGTATTAGTTTAAAAAAAAAATGAAAGTTAGGACTAATTATGTCGTGTCACATTTAAATAACTTTCAATTGCAATTTTATGAAAGTATGGACTCTGCCTAATAAATGTTGTGAGAATCTTTCATTCTTTGGACTCTCTCACCATTTCTCTTATTTTAGACTCTCTTTAAGTTTTTTTTTTTTTTTTTTTAAAAATATCTACTAAATGTATACGGATTTCCTGAATTATTTTTACATATCCTAAAAATGTGTAAATGGATCTCAAATTGAGATACATTTCAAAACGAATCTAATGATATATGTTTTGAAATTTTCTGATACACGTAACCAATGTTATAAGTGATTATGTCGCAGATCTATTAGATATATTTATTAGAGAGTCTCACGAAAATAAGGATTCTATATGTACATTATTAATAATTGTCCATTTGAGTTATTAATAATAAAATGTGGGTATTTCTCGTTTTTAGACTCTCTCAGTATTTATCTTTTATTAGACTCTCTCTTGGCTCTTCAAATATTATATCATTCTTAATTATATTTATGTCTATAATCAACTATGCTATCATTTCAATAAAAATAATTCATAACAATTGTTGTGATGTTGTTTACATGTATTTTAAAATCTTGATCAATTTAAAAAAAATACAAAGATGTCTAAATTGTTCATGTTTAAATTATACAAACAACATTTCTTATTTATACTCTTCAAAAACACATTTTTCTTAATAGAAATAGTATATAAAGTCGATTGTACTCATTAAGCATTGCTTATCGGAAAATGTATAAATGGATCTCAAATTGAAATTCATTTCAAATCAAATAAAATGATATATTTTTCAAAATTTTCTGATACACATAACCAATTGTATGATTAATCATACCGTGTTTCTATAATATAGTGTGAATGATTAATAATTAACTGTGTAATTTATCCTCTCATTTTTTGCTCTTTCACCATACACTAAACCCTTCGTTTTTGCTCTCTCATCATACACTAAACTCTCTGAGTAATTCTTAAATGTTGGACTCTTCTTTTTGATCTTTCACCATACACTAAACTCTTTGAGTAGTTCTTAAATGACTGACTCTTCTTTTTTGCTCTCTCACCATACACTAAACTCTTTGAGTATTTCTCAAATAATGGACTCTTAAATTGTTTTGCATATCGTAAAAATGTGTAAATGGATCTCAAATTGAGATACATTTCGAAACAAATCTAATGATATATGTTTTGAAATTTTCTGATACACGTAACTAATATTATAAGTGATTATGTCGCAAATCTATTAGATACATTTATTAAAGAGTCTCACGAAAATAAGGATTCTGTATGTGGATTATTAATAATTGTCCATTTGATTTGTTAATAATAAAATGGGGTATTTCTCATTATTTTAAACTCTCTCAGTATTTATCTTTTGTTGGACTCTCTCTTGGCTCTTCAAAAATCTTTCTTTTATATATATATATATTAGATTATATTGATTGTATTTGGTCAGGAGTTATTATGTTCAATAAAATACGAGTACTGTGATTTTCCTGAGCTTTAGGCAACATTAATCTATTACGCGTAGGCGATAGTCGACACAATTAGGAGGATACGCGGAACGCTCAATGTAGACCTGTATCAAATGTAACATGGTTGGTGTTCCCAAAATAATAGAATCTCACCCGGTTGTTAGCAAAGAAATTTTAGTGTAGGATTCTAACCTGATACCCGTAGTTTAATAGTATCACTACTCAAGAAACACGTTGATTCGCGACGGAGCAAAGTCATAGCAAATCAGCCAAAACTTGTCGTAAATAGTCTTTTACGATCAGAGTTCCGTCCGGTTGCGAGTCGTCGCAAATAATTTGAGGCGAGTTTATCGTACCCCGTTAAAATATGTCTTTTTGCTACGAGATATTTTTCTTGACGTAATTGTTTTTCCAGATAACACATAATAACACAATTTAATCTTTTTTCCCTCACATGCACCGGATGCATTTCGTTCTAGCGCAATTTGATCTCACTCGTGCACATCTTGGAAAACTTCCCATCTGAACACTAATCTCCATTAAACACATTTAACTGTATAGTTCTTACCACATGAGTTTTCTACATGGAAAATTAACTTTGTTTGTATTATAAGTACTATCAATTCCTTTAAACACTCATATGAACTCTTAATTCGGCGAAAGTAGTAAAGGACTCCCATACGTTTGCTCTTATGTGAAATCAACCCCCACATGTTTCAATTGTAGCAATTGACCCCCATAAGTTTATCAAAATGTGAAATTGAACTCTTCGCCAATTTCTCTTCAATTTCTCACCAAATTCTCACCAAATTCCCACTCACTGTTATCATTTAAATATAAATTGTACATTATATCATTGAATGGATACCGTATCACTATTAAACCCTTCTCAAACAATTTGACTATTAAACCATATCAACAGAAGAAGAAAAAAAAAGCAAATTTCATTTTGTTGGGCACTCACTTAACATTAATTCTTCCCAAACCAATTCACTATTAAATCTAATTTTCTAAAAATGGTTCATTGATCTTTACCCCAATATAAATATATAATCAAAATTGCAATTTGTTTTATAAGATAACTTATTCTAAGAACAATTTCATGACTCGCGAATGAAACCTACCCAAAACATGTGATGAATCTGATGATCACAAAATTCGAAGAATGAATAAATTATCTTTAAGTTAATGTCTACAAGTGTAACCCACAAAAAGCTAAGCCCAAATTTATCACGTTAAGCATTTGTACTTTGATGTATTTTGCTCTTTTTTTCTTTCGTGAATGGTATAATGTACAATTTATTTTGAAATGATATATGGGTGATGAGAAATTGGTGAGAAATTGAAGAATGACTCAATTTCACATTATGACAAACTTATGGGGGTCAATTGCTACAATTAAAACATGTGGGGGTTGATTTCACATAAGAGCAAACGTATGGGGGTCCTTTACTCGCCCTCTTAATTCTCTTAAAAACTTCATTATAATATGGTGTATTACACAATCATTTTTTCCCCTTGAGCTTGTTGCTGTGATTTTTTTTTTTTTCAAGCTTATTATCACATAACAATATATGAATTATTCCAGAGTGGTTTCAAAGAGTTCAACAAATGAATTCAAATATTTTATAATCAATGCACTCAGTTGTATTATAAATTGATTAAAATAATTTTTATTATTTTTTCTACATCTTAACTCTATTTTTTTTTTTTTTGGCTACTAGAATCGGGTGTCATCATAAATAACTTTATCATGTACAACGAGAAACGAACGAATTCTCATCGTAGCTAATCTATTATATTCAACGAGAAACAGATTCTTTTCGTAGCTAATCTATTATCTACGATGAGAAACTGAATCTCACCGTAGCTAATCTGTTAGCTACGATGGGATACTAAAATCTCGACGTAATATATTATTTTTAGCGAAGAGAAATTTGACCTTTGTATATACTATTTTTTGCGACGAGATCAAAAAGCTCATTGTAAATAATGCGTCTTCTGCGGCGAGAATCCCACCCAGTTATAATTTTGAACGCTAATGAACGTTTTTCTTATTGTACTTATAATTGAAGAAATTGAAACTGATTAGTTAGATTTGTAGACTAGATGTCTGGATGATTCTCCTAAGCGCAGAATGATTCATTAACCTTCAAACAAAAACAATTACAAAAAATAAAAGGAAAATTTATGGGGAACCGTCTTCAATTTTAACATTTTTAGGGGAACCATCTTATTAATTTTTTTTTTGTGGAGAACCACCAAATATAAACAAAACCAATGGGTATAACTACCTGCTTCCCCAAACCACCCACCCAACATCTCTAACCACCACCCACCAGCACCCGCCAACACAAACCACCACCTTAGCTACGCTCGACACCACCAACATGGACGTCGATCGCCGGTTACACCATGCTTGTAGTGGCCGAAAACCGAGAGGAAAGAGAGGGTGGGGGGAAAGAGAAAAGGGTCGTGGAGGGTGGAGGACATGGAGGCGGGGAAATGTGGTGGTCGGCGTGGCCATCAACGGTGGGTGGTGGCAGTGGCGGCAAGAATGGTGGTGGCTAGTGGTCCTTAGAGGTGGCGAGATGGTGGTTTGGGCAAGGAGGTGGTTCTACCCCTTAGTTTTGTTTATATTCGGTAAAATTTATTTTAATAGGGTGGTTTTCCAAAAAATTGTGAAAGTTGGGGTGGTTTCCCACAAATTTTCCAAATTAAAAATACATACCCAATGAGTACTACGCTTGGCCGGTCGCCAATATATAACTTCAAAATCAACACTAAGAATGCGCACCAAGTTTGGAAGACACCATTTCCGAGCAAAATGAGGAGCTTAACCAGTTTCATTATCAGAGGTTCCAAAGAGCTGAAATCCCATGGATTTCAGAAACACAAAACACAATGGTTTTCTTCAAGCGGCCCTGTTGCTAGAAAAATGGCAGCAGGTTTGGAAGTGAAAGTAATCTCAAGAGACATGATCAAGCCATCTTGTCCAACACCTCCTCACTTGCGAACACTCCGATTCTCTCTCTTCGATCAAATAATACATTCAATCCACATCCCTTTCATATTTTTCTACGAAAATGATCCGAAACTCAACAACATGCTACATTATTCCAAATCTCTGAAAGAATCCCTCTCCGAAACCCTGGTCGAGTATTACCCACTCGCCGGGAGGATACATGAAAATGTATCAATTGATTGCAACGACGAAGGGGCTGAATACTCAGAAGCATTTGTGGCTGGAAAGCTCAGAGATGTAATCACGAACCCGAACCCTCAAGGCTTCCAGGAGCTGTTACCCTTTGCGAGTCACAAAAATAATAATGTGGTTCTTGGAGTACAAGTGAACCATTTTTCTTGTGGAGGGACGGCCATTAGTGTAAGTCTTTCCCACAAGACGGCTGACGGGGCAGCCTTTTCCGATTTTCTGACCGCTTGGACAGCAAAAGCTGCCCAAGCGACCAATGACAATGTTGGAAAAATCAATGTCCATAGGCTGCCACCCCCTAAATTTTGCGCAGCGTCTATTATCCCTCCTATGGAAGCGTTAAACGGAATCTGCGCAGCTGATGAACTATTGGAATCCGATCAAAAAGTGGGATTCAAAAGGTTAATATTCCAGAGGGAGAAGATTGAGGAGCTCAAAGCAGAGGCCACAGGTTGCGGCCAAAGCGAGATTACTCCGACAACGGTGGAGGTGGTTTCGGCCTTCATTATGAAGCGTATGATGGAGACCTCGGCCATTAACCCGAGCTTCCCCAAGATATCCACTGCTGTGTATAGTGTGGATTTGCGGCCAAGGGTGGTACCGTCCGTCCCAGAAGGTTTTTTTGGTAATTTGGTGTGGATTGCACGCACTTGCCCCTTCGTTGATGGAGCTAAAACGAAGTACTTCGATATGGTTTGCGAGATGAGAAAGGCTATTAAAAAAATTAACAGTAATTACAGGGAAAAATTGATTAGTGCTGGTGGTGAGTCGATGCTGGAACAGATTGATCATCTGCTCCACGATTCCGAAAATTGCATTACGTTCTCAATTGTCAGCAGGTTACCACTTTATGAGGTCGATTTCGGCTTGGGCAAACCTGTATGGGTCTGTGTCAATTCCTGTTCTATCAAGCATACTGTCAGCTTGTTGCGCACAAGCTGTGGAAATGGAATCGAAGCCTGGATTCAAATGCTTGAAGATGACATTGCCAAGCTTGAAGATGTATAAACAATGGACATATCCATTAATCCATGTGAATCTACTCTGGGGTCTGTTAAATTATTTGTACACTAGTACATACGCTGTCAAGTGAATAATAAACTGGGGGTGCTCAATTAAAATCCATGTGATTCTACTATGGGATGTGTACACTAGGCACATGCATGCTTAATTGCTTGTGAACATATCCATGAAGTTGAGATTTGTTTCATTAGATGGGACGGGAGCAAGGAAATCATGTAAATTGCTACTTAAAAATAAATAAATATTGTGATCTACATTATTACAAGGTAACGTATGTAGTAGGTTTGTCTAATTGGCGAGTTATATATACAAGACAAAATGAATAAGATAAATAATAAGGATGATATATACGGAGTATAAATTTAAAGTTATTGTTCTGATATGAGATCGTTGTTGAAGAAGAGTTACTCAAGTATAGTAGTTGGGCTAAAATTATTGTTACATATACTTCCTCTCCGGCTACCATTATTATTTCCGCAGTTGTTATATCATGGTCCTCGGACCACAAGTAGCACTATGGTCCGAAACACGTGTCACCATGCTATTGGTCGACAATTTTTTTTGTTTTTCCTCCTCCAACAAACAGTCCCCAGCATTTCTTTCTCTCCTCCCACATCACATCCCCACACCTACCTTAGCTGAACCCAGCCCTACCACCGCCAGACCACCACCAGACACCAAAACAGACCAAAACTTACCGGCATTCTACCTCCACCACTGGAAACATGCAGAGCCGGCCGCCGACCACCATAAACACCACGGCCACATTCACAAATTCACATACAAATCAACCAAAAATACAAACCTTCCTCCAATCACCGTACCACGACTTAATCCACCACAATACCTTCTCCTTAATTGGTGCCGCCATTGACCCTCCCCAACCCCCAGACGACAACTAGTGGGACCATCACCATTAAAAAAAAAAGTTTTTTTTGAAGTTTCTAAACAGAAAAGTTAAAAAGAAACTATTATAACCATGGACATTATGAGATAAGTTCGGGGATATTCAAACTATAATCCATGGATATTATAAGATAAGTTCATGGATATCCAAACCACAATCCATGGATCTGAGAATGATTATGCATGTGTTTATCAAGTTTCAAAATGGAAAACAAAAACAAAATTCAAAAGAATTAAAATTCGAATTCCCTTATTCAAGTTTCATGAATGAAATTAGTCCATGGATTTCTAATTTAGAATCATGCATGTATTTTAGAAATGAAGATACATGATTTAAGAACCAAATTTTTATTTAAGAACATATTTCTTGCGGAAACCAAGGAGAGAGAAAGAGATATAATAGTGAAGTAGGATCATATAAGAACAAAAAGATATAGAGTTCTTTCATTCTGGGTCTAAGTTTTTATGTATTGAAATTGACAAAATGCGATGTGGCATGGGAAAAACTCAATTGTGAGTTCTTCCAATGCTATTACTCTAAGAGTTCAACTTTTGGACATCTCATAAGATTCCAAAATCATATCTAATATATATATATATATATATATATATATATATATATATATATATATATATATATATATATATATATATATATATATATATATATATATATATATATAATATTATATATTAAAACCTGAAACCAAGTCTTTCCTAGAATGACACTTGACATTTATTAATTGGATAGCACTAAGTAATTACATAATATGGAAATTATTAGCTAATTTATGGAAACTAATATAATTTATGTTGATTATGGTGGTAAGATAATTTATGGAAAATAATAGTGTTGCTACTAATATTATAACAAAGGTAAATTGACAATTTTATAAAATGAGTATAACAACATGTATATGCAGCCCGGGCGCGGGCCGGGCATGCAAACTAGTATATATATATATATATATATATATATATATATATATATATATATATATATATATATATATATATATATATATATATATATATATATATATATATATATATATATATGTAATCCTGAACCCGCTCAATTTCCACGCTGACACGTGGCATATAATAATATTATTATATTGTAAATAATTTTTATTCAAAATAGGATATGGTAAGTACAAGGTAATATTATTCTAATAAAATAACATTATTACTTGATTTATGGAAAATAGTTATTTAATATATTAATTGATTGATTTATGGCAATTTGATCAAATATCCCACGGGTGTTTCAACATCATGGTAATATTATTATAATAAAATAACATTATTACTTGACTTATGGAAAATAGTTATGTAATATAGTAATTACTTGGCAATTTGATCAAATATCCCACGGGTGTTTCAAAATGGGACTTTGGCTTTTGAAATGTGACTTTTCCTCTAATTAAATTACAAATATCACACGGGTGTTCAAAATGAGAGTTTAGGTTTTTAAAGGTGAGTTTCCATCTAATTACATTACAAATATCACACGGGTGTTCGAAACATGACTTTAGGTTTTTAAAGGTGAGTTTCCATCGAACTACATTACAAATATCACACGGGTGTTTAAAATGAGATTTTAGGTTTTAGATAAAAAATTCGTTTACATAATTTTAAAATTTAAACTTGAGTAGCCCGGGCGTTGCACGGGCCATCAAACTAGTACATTTAAACATGGGTTATTCTATAGAGGGTACTCTATTAGAGCAATAATTTTACCGTTTACAAAAAGCAATAAGAAATTCTACTACTTAATTATTTCCAATTTCCATGGAACGTAACAATATATGGTCTAACTTTTATGTAATTGTTGACTTCTGTACTAGCAAAACAATATTATCATAGGAAAAGGGTTTACGCTTAGCGTTACTGAGGCGTTGGGAAAATGATTTTTTGAAATAATGTTAAAACAAAAATAAATTTAGAAAAAACTTATTCAACAAAATAGAGTACACGTCAACGATTTATAACGATTTATAAAATCACCAAGGACCATGGCGAATTTATGACTTGTGAACACTAAAAAAATGGTGAACAGTATAACCACCATGGACCTTGGTCATATTATATATGAGTGGCGTGCACTGTATATTATTGAATAAGTTTGTTCTCAACCAATTTTATTTCACAATTTTTTAAACGTTTTTTTCAAAAAACCGTTACAAATTAACTACTCGGTAGAGGTTCTCCACACTTGAATCATTTTAGATCACATCTAGTCCCTTACAAGTAGACCTGTCAAAAATTAACCCGACCCAAAAACCGCCCGTTACCCGACACGAAAATAGCCCGAAAAAGCTCATTTTTCTCAACACGGACCCGACATTGACCCAAACCCGAAAATGACCCAAATGACTCGGTCTTGCAAATTATCCATTAAAATATTAACAATTGATTAGTTTAAGACATATAAGACACAAATATATTTAATTATTATTATTATATAATATAATACATAAAATACATGTGAAATTATAATAAAATATTATTTTGATGATACTAATTACCGTGAAAAAAAGGTGCGAGCATATAATTTTGACCCCTTGGTCAAACCCATAATCCGACCCGAACCCGTATTAACATGCGTATAGTCGACCCGTATTTGCCCCGACCCGTTGTTACCCCAACTCGAAACCCGCCCGGCCGAACAATTTGACGGGTCGACCTACAAGGCTACAACATTCCCCAAACAAAGGGAAATAAATAACAATTAAAAATAGAAGTCCAACTTTACAAGATTAATTAATTTGCTCCTAAAAGCTTGTGGTGCTCAAGTTGACTTTCGAACTGAGCAACATCATCTTCAAGCAGGAAAATCAGAGCTTCAATACCTTCTCCACACTTCGTGCTCAATAAAACGACTCCATCATTGACAGGTACCCAAGCAAAACCAGCCCAAGCAGGTTTACCCATCCCGAAGTTCACCTCATACAGTGGAGCCTTACAAATGCTCGAAAAGTTAATGCACTTTCCGGACCCCAAAACTACGTCAACAACCTCCTTCTGAAAGCGGGACAAGAAGTTTTCACTATAGAAAAGTCCTCGGACGTAATCATTGTTGATCTTCAGAATCCCCTTGCGTAACTCTCTTACAAATTCACCGTACTCGGTATCCTTGCCACCGACCATCGGAGATGTGTTTGTGAACCACGCGAAATTCCCGTAACAATTCTCCGAAATTAGGGGTATCATCTTCGACCTTATATTCACGACGTGAGAGATGACAGTGTATTTGTGCGAGAAGAAGTGCTTCCAAATAAAGGCAGTAACTACCTCTACACCTGATGGACGACTAATTGTATTATTATTCGTCGTAACAGCTTTCGCCTTAAGCTCATCTATCATCTTCCTATCGAATATAAGTCTCCTCGTCGAGATTCTCTGCTTTGTGAGGATCGCATCGTCTTTTTCCGGGACGGGAAGTTCATTCAATTGCTTCAGTGGAGGGAAAATAGAGGCTCCATTGAACTCTGGACGACGACATGATTTATTATTACTTTTTTGACGATTCTCGAAATTTTGAGCGTTGGAAGCCCAAGCATTGAGAAAGTTCAGGGTAGCTGCCCCGTCCGCAATCTTGTGGGAAAGGCAGACTCCGATGGCCATACCACCGCAAGAAAGGTGGTTCACTTGGACGCTCATAACGATATTTTTGTGCCGAGGTGTGTTGCCTTGAAATGGCAACAACTCTCGTAAGACTTCGGATTCCGGGTTTTCAGTGTATCGTGTTACGGTTTCAGTGGGGTGAGCTTCACAAAACTCAACCCCTTCGTCGGTGCATTCGATTAATTCGTTACCTCGAAGCCTTCCGGCCATAGGGTAGAAATCAACCAATGTTTCGGAGAGGGATTTTTTTAGCACCATGGATCTTTGTTCTGTGGTAACAATAGGGTCGTTGGGATCAGTTTTTTTATAAAAGAATAGAATGGGAATGTAGTCAGAACTAGCCATCTGGTCAATGAGAGAAAATTGGACGGTTTTATTTGCCTTAGGTGGTGGAGAAGATGGCTTGATAATCTCTCTTGATGTGACATTCACTCTACAACCCGATGCCTCTGTTTCGCCAATAGCGGTGGTACAGAAGGCGTGTTTCCATGGTTGATATCTGGGGGTGAATGGAGTTGCTGGCGATTTGTGTAGTGTTTGGGTTTTGATCAACTTTGTGGACCTACTTAATGCTAAATCTTTGGAGACTCTCCTTATCATCAAAGCAGCCATACTCATACTCATATTGAATGGTGTATTGTTAAGTGATGAAACTCCTGGCTTCCAATTTCTCACTAATAACAAATTGAACCAGAATATATATGAATGCTTGAAGCGTGGATTCAAATTATATGTTTGAAGATGGCATTGCTAAGCTTGATCTTCCTGTACATTTGACTATCTGAACACTAGTACGTTGTCAAGTGAATATTAAAACACTAGTACGCTGTCAAGTAAATATTAAATTGGTGGTGTTCTCTTAAAAAACCATGTGACTTTACAATGAGATTTGTACACTAGTCACATGCATGGCTTATTAAGATATCCATGAAGTTTATATTCTTCTCATTCAGGGGAACCGGGAAATCATGTTAATTGGTTTTCTAATGAAAATAAATAAATAATGATTTTCATTATTCACGGTATGAAAATAATTAAATAATGTTCAATTGACTAGTAGAGTATTAGTACGAAAAAAACTAATAATAAGATAAATAAAAAATAACAATAAATGGATGATACACAAAAATCTAATATATCTAATACTATATATTAAAACCTAAAACCAAGTCTTTCCTAGAAGGACACTTGACATTCATTAATTAGATAGCACTACGTAATTACATGATATGAAAATTATTAGCTAATTTATGGAAAATAATACTCAGTATAATTTATGGTGATTATGGTGGTAAGCTAATTTATGAAAAACTAGTTTGATGGCCCGTGCAACGCCCGGGCTACTTATGTTTAAATGTTAAAATTATGTAAAAGAATTTTTTTATCCAAAACCTAAAATCTCGTTTCAAACATCCGTTGGATATTTGTAATGTAATTAGATGGAAAGTCACATTTAAAACCTAAAGTCATGTTTCGAACACCCATGAGAAATTTGTAATGTAATTAGATGAAAACTCACATTTAAACCTAAAATCTCATTTCGAACACCCATGTGATATTTGTAATTTAATTAGAGGAAAAGTCGCCTTTCAAAAGCCAAAGTCCCATTTTGAATCACCCGTGGTATATTTGATCAAATTGTCATAAATCAAGTAATTACTACATCACATAACTATTTTCCATAAATCAAGTAATAATGTTATTTTATTAGAATAATATGTTACCATATACTTACCATATCCTATTTTAGATAAACATTATTTACAATATAATAATATTATTATAAGCCACGTGTCAGCGTGGGAATTGAGCAGGTTCAGGATTACATATATATATTAGATAACAGTGTTACTAATAATATTATAACAAAGATAAACATACAATTTTATAAAATGAGAATAACAATATAGATATACAGCCCAGGCGCGGGACAGGCATGCAAACTAGTATATATGTAATCCTGAACCCGCTCAATTCCCACGCTGACACGTGACATATAATAATATTATTATATTATAAATAAAGTTTATCCAAAATAGAATATAGTAAGTAGATACTATATGGTAATATTATTCTAATAAAATAACATTATTAATCACTTGATTTATGGAAAATAGTTATTTAATATAGTAATTACTTGATTTATGGCAACTTGATCAAATATCCCACGGGTGTTTTAAAATGGGACTTTGGCTTTCGAAATGTGACTTTTCCTCTAATTACATTACAAATATCCCACGTGTGTTCGAAATGGGATTTAGGTTTTGAAAGGTGATTTTTCGTGTAATTACATTACGAATATCCTACGGGTGTTCGAAACGAGATTTTAGATTTTGAAAGGTAACTTTCCATCTAATTACATGACAAATATCCCACGGGTGTTTGAAACGGGATTTTAGATTTTGAAATGTAATTTTCCATCTAATTACATTAAAATAAAATCCCACGAGTGTTCGAAACATGATTATTGGTTTTTAAAGGTGACTTTCCATCTAATTATATTACAAATATCCCACGGGTGTTTGAAATGAAATTTTAGGTTTTTATTAAAAATTTCGTTTACACAATTTTAACATTTAAACATAAGTAGCCTGGGCATTGCACGGGCCATCAAACTAGTTTAACATTATTATTACATATGTAGAATCTTTAAACGCGATACCATAAGAGCTTTGATAACCATGAACAAGTGGGCGTTCATGATCTACTTTTTCACCTTATGAATAAAAAAATGGACCCTTAACAATGACCACATGGTGTTCATATGATGAACAAAGGTGGGTGCATGTGTACATGTTTAAAAAAAAAAAAAAAAAAAACTATGAACAAAATTAAAGGTGGCCTGGGATATTTATATTGGGGTTATTTATCAAAATGGCCATTTCATAAAACTATTGCCCAAAGTAGCCATTTTTTAGTAAAATGTGCAAATTAAACAATAACTTAATTAGTGAACCAAAACAAAAAACCCCAATGTAATTAGTGAACCAACCGAACTGGTTCTAAACCAGAAAAAAAAAAAAAAAAAAAAAAAGAATCAAGATTAAATAAAACTAAAAAACAAAAGGGAGTACAAGAAACCATCATCAACGACAAACAACAAAACCCTCTGCCTCCTCCTCCAACAAATCCCTAATTTGAAAACTCATCTTCATCCAAGGTAGAATTCAATTGAATGCGTAACTCACCTTCCCTATCGAACCACTGTCGAATTTCGCTATCAAGATTTACAGTAAATTCATCTATCCTTAGTATTTCTTGATTTTCACATTGTCAAGGCCTACTTTCGTATGAATGTTAGTCATAAAGTACTTTACATATGACTTTTTCTATACATGCATGTTGTGTCCAAAATCTAATGCACCGTGCGAAAGCGACAAATGACATACGAACAACAATAAATTCGTTGGCAATATTTTATTAAGTTTGTAAAAGGGAATTAACAAAATTCCATGAAAAAAATGAATTAACAAAAATCTGAATAAATGATAAAAGAAAAAACCAAATCGGTTCACTATAAAAGAAAAAACCAAACTGGTTCACTAATTAGAGTAAAAAACCAATTCTCTTGAATTGTCATTAGAAATTGGCTACTTTAGGCAAAAGTTTTAGAAAATAGCCGTTTTGATAAATAGTTTTAACAAAATAGCCATTTTGGTAAATAATTCCCAAATAATTAAAAATATTAACATTCATAATTTATTATTCTCTACAAATAGACGCTCACTTAAATATAATTTTGCATATTTAAAAAAAAAATCTCTTGAACTACTTCCTAATAAAAAATCCCAAAAAATAATAATGTTCATACTTTGTTCGGTTCATGGGTAAGAAATATGAACACAAGTTGTTCACAATATTAGATGGAGATGAGGTGGTAGAAAAGAGAGAAGAATGAACAACAATTTAATGTTCATTGATAATCATGGTCTAAGTACTCTTTCCTCTTCATTTACGAGGAAAAGGGTACACATACATACATCAAGTGTATAAAAAATTTTATACAACAATATGTGTCAGCCCCTCATTTGTCCAGTTCAAAAAAAGAATATTCCAAAATTAAACTTTTTAATCAAATTTTCAAGATGTATTTATTCAAAATCCATTTTCTTTTACCTTTTTTTTTTATTGGTTGAACAAAACCCCAAATTTTTTTCCTACTTTCTCTCTATCTCATTTTTCTCACATTCATTCTCTCACTTGTCTCATATCCTCTCTAGCCTCTACTGTATGTGAGCATTGTCAGCTACACTATTCCAATGATGACAGTCGTCATCACCTTCGACGACCGTCACCATCACCATTGTAATACTCCACTCGCCCACCTCTGCCAACGCTAGATTAATAAATCCATCTACCCCAACTACTGATTCTATTGTAGATTGATGGAGATGTCAATTTAATCTACCGAAAAATGTTAAATAATTTGAGACTAGTCATTAAGGTTGTAAACTTAATATTGTAACTGTTTAGGCTAGGAAATCTGGAGAAAAAAAAAAAAGATTAATATTTTTTTGAAGTTGAAGGTGAATATGAAGATCGATGAACAAGTTGAGAATGAAGAAGAAAAAGAATAATTAATAATACATGATGAATAAGAAAAAGAATATGAAGACAAATAGTGATTTTAGTTATTCAATATCGTCAGTTCTACTATATTGCTATTTATGTTAACAAATCTGCAAAAAAAAGTAAAAGTAGATAATGAAGAACAATATGAATAAAGATAAAAATATGAAGATGAAGACGTTGTTCCACTTTTGATACAAAACTGTACTGATTGATACAAGTAATGTGTTGTATCAATGTGTTTCACAATTACTAAATAAACATTTTCATCAATTAATTTTGAGTATTGAACGCCAAATTATTATTTCCTTCTTTGGGAAGAAAAACCTTTTTTTATGATCCACTTTTAGTTGTTTCTCATTCACTAAGCTAAGATTTTTCATTTGCAGTATAAAAAAAAAAAACAAATTTTCATTTTATTTTAATCATCTCATAATATGAAGGTTAAAAGGATGAACATGATGAAGAATATGAAAATAAATGACAACGTTATTCTCACGTTTATACCACAAATATTTATTCGATACAAGTAATACTTAGCTTTTTCGGTATTGTGAAATATAGTGCGGCACGTGTCGTGTCAGCTTTTGTCAGTTCTAGTTATATTGTACTAGAACGGTTTTTATAACGAAAGTTGATCATTTTGTTTACTAATATTTTTGATATTATAGTTGAATAGAGAATTATATTTTTAATAATTTTACACACCGACTACAAATTCATAAAAAGCTACTCAACTCATGATATTGTTCATTGTAATATGCAGAAGATCATGACTAGTCGCTATTTTTGAAGTATTCTTTGCAACGATAATACTTTGAAGGTAGAATCAATACTGGTTTAATAAACACCAAAATAAAAAAAATAATTGTCTCAACATATTCTTAAGAAATTTAAAACTAATGTTTGTATATTCACTTTATTTACGTGGTGTTGGATTCATGATCGGAACAAAAAATAGAATTTAAGGGGTTAGCGGAGTGGAATGGTAATAAAGGTGTTGCTTTTCAGGAAAGCTTAGTTGTAACATTACAAGATTATGGAAAGTAGTTTATGGAATTGGTTTGTCCTACATTGGAAAACTAAGGTTCATAATAGATTTCTATTATCATACTACCAATAAGGCCGTCGCCTTTTAGAGCAATCAAGGATTTATGGGATAAAAGTTGACTATTTTTTTAGAGGGATGCTATATGGTCATCATCACTCTACCTGGGAGAGTGGTTATTAGACACTCAACCTTTCATTAAATATTGAGCAGAAAACTAATCATTTACTTATCACATTAATTAAAACACTCATAAGCTACAACCAATGAGAGATATTGAGTGTGACCATAATATCCCTTATTTAATAAACCATACAATATAATAAGTTTCAGCCTATGTTCGACAACGCGTATGGAGTACACCATACAAAATTATATACAAATGATCATTTATAATACTTTGCACTCAAACTGTAATTGACATGACTGTTAAGCCAACTTGTAATTGACTAGTAATTTGTAAGCTTCAACCTTTGACGAACCAACGAGCGCGTAGACCATGTGGTATAAAATATACTAGTCTATAACTAAAATAAATAATTAATAATCATCTTCGTCAGTTCAGATATGCATGCACGCACAGCAACCTTAGCGTATGCATTTCATTTACGATTCCTTACAATGTAATTACGCTCGTGTATGGTATCCTAAATCGTCCCGTCCCTCAATAATTTGTTGACAGACTAACAGTCTAACTCCAATGTTTATATTGTGACCCCATTTCTATAATCAGTTACTATTATAATATTATTGGTAATCGGTTTAGTTAAAAACTTTGACACTTAGACTTTATGTGATTCAACTTATTTAACAGTATTTTCCAATCATATCATATTTATTCACATCAAATCAATTCAGATCCGCTACATTCAAATCAAATCAGAATTATCCAAATAACAATCAATGAATCTGGGCTATTTCTAGTTATTAATTCGTCAAATTGCAGTTAATTTATCAATTAATTCAGTTCAGATCAAATAAAATCAAGTTTATTCAAATCAAATCAAATTATATCAGAAACATGCAGTTCAATCGCACATGGCCTTAATCTTTGTAAAAGGGTTAATTACTTAATAAGTTTTAGCTTATTATATAGGCAAATTTAATGAAAATAACCCAACGTTTGCGACATTTTCATGAAAAAGTCAACCTTTCCACTTTGAAAAAAATGACCCAACGTTTTGCGTCGTGTCACACTAATATCTCGAACAGGTTAAAGTGCAATTTCTCGCACTCCAATTCTCAATGGGCTTTCTTTTATTTGCACAAATTCTTATGAGTTTTCTTTGTTAGTTTTATTTATCTAGTTACATCGCTCTAATTACTTACCCTTTTTGACATTTAACTTTTGTCTTCTTCATTGGTAAAATTGTTAAACATATAACATCCTTACTTTAAATGCACAAACATTCTTATCATGTAATAATGAATAATGAAAACAAAATAGATTTTCATTTTGAAGTTGTGATTTTGATCTAAGTTCATTTCGATTGAACTTGAACAGATATGTTGTAGAGAATAAGAGGAAGGTAATTATTATAAATTATTTATTAGAACATGGGGGGAAAAACAAGGGAAAAAATTTCGTCAAGGAAAGAATCACACTAATTTGTGCAAAATGCCTTCTTTTTTTTTTTTTTCCTTATTATTTAGCCCATTGAAAGTTGGAGTGGGTGAAATTCTTATTTTAGTAGGGTTGGGATAAAAGTGTGACGAGAAGTAAAACGCCGGGTTATTTTTGTTAAAGTGAAAACGTTGGGTTATTACATGAAGATGTTGCAAACGTTGGATTATTTTCATTCTATTTTATATGATGAGATCCTTCAAAATCACAGATTAGTTTATCGAGAGACCATCTATTATTAGACTTTTTCTTAGGTAAATTAGTTAATAAATTTTACTAATTAAGTTATATAATTTAATTGTCAATTTTAATAAATTCAAAAATAAAGTAAAATTTCAAAGATTTCGATATTTTTTTTAAAAAAAATCCAAAAAATTATTTCATGAAAAAGAAAAATGCGAAATTGTTTTTTGCACATGGTACCATTCAAGTTACTACTATGTGCACATGGTACCCTTGAGATCACAAGATTTTGCACATGGTACCCTTAAAAAATCAGATTTTTGTTTCAAAATATTCACAATCTGTACACATGGTACCTTTCAAGTTATCACTATGTGCACATGGTACCCTTGAGATCACAAGATTTTGCACATGGTACCCCTAAAAAATCAGATTTTTGTTTTAAAATTTTGTTTTTTAAAAAAATAGTTAAAAATACAACTTTTTCTAGAAATTTATGGAAATTTTTTATTAAAATATAAATATTATAATTTAATCTATTAATTACCTAACAACTCACCAACACATCACTTCACGGAAAAATCTTACGAAAGTTACTATTTGAGTACCATGTACACAAAGTAGCCAGGTAGCACGGACACTTCCATGATCTAGCGTGTCCGTGTCCGACACCGTGTCGGACACCGACACCGACACGACACCTGACAATAGGTGTCCGAAACTCTTGAATCGGTGTCCATTATTGTATTGATATTTTGCTTATTGGGAAACTCTAGGACACCACCAATACACTTATATACACTTCAAGAATCTAAAATTAATAGAAGATTAATAATAAAGGTGTGAGTTGAAGAGTATTTATCATCAAAAATGAATTATGCTATCGATGTTTCTTTGAATATCGTAATATATATAATTCTTAATCTAAGTTTTATAATATATTCAGTATTAATATAATATTAAAGTAATATTTCAATTAGTAATATACTTTTTAAAACATAAAATATGTATTTTATATAATTTAAATTATGCGTGTCCGTGTCCTACAATTTTCGGACTGCCGTTTCCCGTATCCATTTCGTGTCCGTGTCCGTTTCCGTGTCCGTTTCGGTGCTACCTAGCAAAGTAGTATCCTTAGGGGTACCAGGTACATAAACTTTCCGAATTGGGTACCATGTGCAATTCATTCAAAATTCGAGGATACCACTTGAATTTTCCGTTAATTAATTGAAACCTGTTTTCTTTCACCCTATCCTCTCCTTCCCCCACGTACACGGCAACTTACCCAGCTAAACCACGTCGACGGCGTCGGTCAGACGTCAGCTTTCGACCCATATGACCGACCCTCCGACCTCTTTGTTCATTCCTTCTCCTTTTCTTCCCGACTCTTACCCCGATGTAGCTTTACGATTGTTTTGTTGCGGGATATATAGGAGTAGAGTAAGTTGATGGGATGGATTGGGGCGGGGGGTGATCGCGATGGTGACGGAGGAGATGATCAGAAGGCCCTGAAAGTCTGTGGTGTCGGGGTGTTGGCGGGGCAGGGGTTGGGGACGAAGGAGAGAAAGGGGTTGGGTTTGGGTGTCTATTTTTTATTTATTTATGTTTGTTTCTTTTAATAAAAAAAAAAAAGGACCATAAAAAGCATTAGAGAAAAAGTAGTCCCTCCGTTTCTTTTGTTTCTTTACGTTTCGTTTGAATATTCAAACGAAACGTAAAAAAACAAAAGAAACGGAGGGAGTAGTTATTTTGGAAATTAGTTTTAGAAAATGTTCGTTTTGGTAAATTGTTTAATTTTACCTTTTTTTTTTGTTGCTAAAATGTAATTATATAGAATAAAAAATGGTACACAGGTCATGGGGGCATAACCCTGCAAAATACATGCCCGATTCATTAATCTGCTATTATCACCTTACTAGTCCTATTCTCTTATTAAACAAGATCAATCTCACTTAGCCAGCTCCGCCTATCTCTAGTAGATAAGTTCTTGCAAGTATTCCTCAGTCGACTCTACATTTTCATACATATGTTACTAAGGATTTTTGGAGTTGGAATAACATTCTCAAATCTACACGTATTTCTAGTCATCCAAACTTGATGAATCAGCCCACAAAGGATCGCAGGTGCCACCTACTTCTGCATTCTAGACCTGAATCTTTTGGTTGCACACCATTTCATACCATCACAGTCCGGGAAGTCTATCCCACACTTCTGTCTTATTTGACTGTACTCACATTGAAAGAAGAAATGCTCATGATTCTCTGTTTTCTGTTGACATAATGGACAAGCATCTTCATCACATATCCCAATTTTCTTGAGTCTCTCCTTGACTTGCAGCCTGTTTCTCTGTGCTAACCAAGTGATAAATGATGTTTTTGGAATGCAATGTCTACCACACATTAATTTACCCCAACTCACTTTAGGATAAATCTCCCTGAGTCATTCATACCCAGTTGCAACTGTATATTCCCCATTATCCCATGCTCCCTTACAAAAATCCTGACACAATCTTTCCTTGATTTTGCATATCCTCCTCCAATGTCAATTGCTATGAGTGGGGGGTGAATAATCCTCCCACTTCATATCCTTTATGTAAACAGCATGAACCCAGGCTACCTTATCCACAGAGTGTCTGGCTTGTAGAATAGCCATGCTACATATTTCCCCATGCAAGTGATGTTTTAGATGATTATATCTCTAATTCCCAACCCTCCAGCCTCCTTTAGAGTGCAAACATCCTCCCAAGAGACCAGAGGACTTCTTTTCATATGCAAACATCCTCCCAAGATGATTATATCTCTAATTCATGCATATTGCATTTACTTTCCTCAACACTGTTTTAGGAAGTACAAATACTCTTGCCCATTAGCCATGTAAGTGGTCAGAACAACTTGAACTAGAATAAGCCTCCCAGCATAGGAAAGCTTCCTAGTCCCAAATGCCCTAATTCTACTCACAATCCTCTTAGTGAGTATATTGCAATCCATAACAGAGATTTTTCCTGTAGTTATAGGAACTCCAAGATATCTAAATGGTAATGAGCCCTCTCTAAATCTAGACATCTGCAGAATTTTCATTCTCACATTTGTACTCACCCCACCAAAGTACATTTCTGACTTCATATTGTTCGAACACAGCCCAGTAGCTTGTGAATAAGTTGAGAATCCCCCAAGCATTAGCAAAACTAATTTCACTTCTCCTTTGCTGAAAAACAATAACTCATTAGAAAGCAGAGGTGATTGAGCTTCGTTTTGCCGCACATAGGGTGAAACCTAAATTCTTTTCTGCCTGCCACACCAATCAATTCAATATCCTGCTGGAGAGATATTCCATGCATAGTGTAAAGAGCAGAGGGGAGAGAGGGTCTCCCTGTCTCAACCCTCTCTTGCCTTGGAAATAAATACCCAAATTGAGCTCCATTCACTGACAAAGTGTATGCAGGAGTTGTAACACACTCCATTATCCAACTTGTCATTTGGTCTAGAATCTTTAAAGCTCTCAGCATCTGTTGTACAAAGCTCCACTCAACAGTGTCAGATGCTTTTCTAAGATGGATTTTCATCAAACACCTCGGTGAGATAGCCCTTCTATTGCATTTCTTGATTAAATCTTGGCAAACCAATATGTTTTCCACTATATCTCTCCCTTGCACAAAAGCTCCTTGGTTCTGGCTTATGATTTCAGGCAAATAAGCTCCCATTCTTTCACAGAACACTTTAGAGATACATTTGTAGATGGTATTACAACATGCTATGGGCCTGTATTCTGTGACATTCCTAGGTTGTGCAACTTTAGGCACCAAGGTCAGGACTTTATTGTTAATCTGCTTAAGCAACTTTATTCTCACAAATCTGATCTCCAACAATATTCCAGTTATCTTTATAGAACTTGCTTGTATAGCCATTAGGCCCATGGCTTTTAGTTCTGTGTATTGAAAACATGACTTTCTGAATCTCTTCTTTTGTTATTGCTCTGACCATATTCTTTGCCATCTCATCAGATACCACTGCCCCTTTCCTTACTGTATTGATATGCACAGGTCTAGTTGCCGTAGATTTTCCAAGCAGGTCCAGATAATACCAAAGTTGTTGTTTTAGTAAGTAACCCGCATTATTATATAGTACTAGGATGGAAGCCCGTACGTTGCACGGGTCTCTTAATTATCATTTCTATGATTAATTGGGATAAATTCGAACTCCTATGTTCACGTTGGATGGCAAAATTGTATATCCGACTAATTAGGTTTCGTAGTACTATTGAATAACGGTTTTTGGGATTCAAAATCGTCTTTTTCCTTTGATCTTCGTACCCTCGGGAATTGGTTTTTCTATTGTGCCCAATAGGCACACGTTAGAAAAACCGATTTACTATATGGAAGTCATATTGTAACTTTTAATTGAAGTCACTTATTAAAAATCTCTATGACGTTAACAAAATAAAATACTATATCTATATATGTATGTATAGTTTTTCTTTTTGCCTGAACACTACCTTACTTTTCCATTTGTTTATGAGACGCTACAAATGATGGGATTTTGGCCGAAATGTTTCAGCTTTCTGTTTGACTTCTCTTTATGGCGTCATTGTTGTTCGACAAAAAGAAAACTGTTTTACCACCCCCCCCCCCCTTTTCCCTTACCAATTACCATGTTTACTCCCTCTTAATCCTTAACAGGGTATATCTCAATGATTATATTTTCAGTAAATAATTCATTTAACTATTAAGTGGTAAATTTGACCAACTTACTAATTAAAATGATCTGTAATTTTATTACCTATGCATTTTTTAACACTCAGTGTAGATTTTCTCATGATATTAAATTTGCGATAAAAGAAGTCGGGCGAGAGAGTGATAGTGGTTAAGAAAAAATTGGAAGAAATTGGGTGTATCGAGGTATGATGACATTGGAAGACGTAAGGGTGATATATGCAAATAAAAGAAGAAGAAAAAGAAGGAGGTTAAAAAGAAGAAATCGTTAATGGTCCAAGAATTACGTTGTTAAACCAATCAAGCATAATATTTTTTTTTTAAGATATAACTATCTAACATATGCAACTTAAATTGATAAAATTTGTGGTCAATGAAAATAACCCGTAGTACCAAATTCGTCCTAGATAGATACAATCGGTATGTCTTCTTTTATATTTGATGATTATTTTATATGCGTCATGCATAAGTGTGTACATACTACTTCTACTACTACCACTAAGAGTCCTATAGAATCTTAGATTGATACTCCAATCATAACAAAATAGAGTGTTTATACAAACGTAGGATTACTTTTAATAATATAAAATTACCTAAACTCTCTAGAAACCTCCGGTCGTTATGAGGCCTTTAAAAAAGCCTCCTTTAATAGTATAGAAGGACTAGTATTTTGGCCAACCTTCTCATAAAGAGTGTAGACTCTACGACGTGTAATTGTGTAAAGGAGCCGAGATGGCAAAGGGGTTCTTTCCTTCAAACCCAGGCCATTCAGTGTAACCGGCAAATTAATTTACTGCGGGACATCCTTTTTGTCTAGAGCTGGCAAAAATCAACCCGACCCGCCAACCCGATCTGAAATTGACGCGTTTAGCGTAGGTTTGGGTCAATAGTTTCTAATCCGTTTAGATAATTGGGTTGACCTACCCAACCCGTTTAGATGATTAGGCCACGATTAGGTTCAAATTTTCAACCTGAAAATAATCCGATCTAACCCGGGCAAAAAGGAAAAAGAAAAAGAAAAATTCACCCAAACGGGTGAAAAATGGGTCACTTTGGGTTGCTTAATGGGTTAGTAGGTCGAGTTGACCCATTTGACCCATTTAAAACCAATTTAAATGTGTTGGGTTAAAATCAGGTCACTCGTTTATAAAGCACGTCGAATTTCGGTTGCAACTTCTTAACCCGTTTAGTAAACATGTTTGATTCGGTTATGAGAATATCCAACCCGTTTATATTCCGCCCACCTAGGCCAGGTTGACCCAACCCGACCTATTTGCGAGGTTATACTTTGGCCCCCGAAAAGGCGGAAATAGTTCAATACTCTGTATAAGTTGAATTGAAACACGTGGAGATTTGCCAATTATAAATATTTCAGAACTCAGCAATTATCTTATGTTGGACGCATAACAACAATGCATTTCAAAGCCCTATAAATATACATATATACGTCTTAACTGCATATACAGAAACCAATCAATTTCTCTTTCCTTTTGATTAGTTATTATTATACAAACCATTCTCAAAAAAAGAAAAAATGAGGGGATTAGCTAGTTTCATCGTCGGCAGAGTGTCAAAAGAAATGAAAATCCATGCATGTATTCGATCATTATCTTACATGCATGTTCATGAATCAAGTAGCAGACCCCATTCTACTGCTGCTGCGGAAAAAGTAGCACCAGACGTTGGGTTAGACGTGACGGTATTATCGAGGGAGATGATCAAGCCATCTTCCCCAACTCCTCACCACTGTAAAAGAGTCCAATTTTCTCTCCTCGACCAACTCGCATCTTCTCATCATACTCCCGTCTTATTATTCTACCAAAATGAAACAAAACAACGTCCTACCAAGGACAGCATTCTCCAAAAATCCAAAGTGCTTAAGAATTCCTTGTCCGAAATTTTGGTTGATTACTACCCTCTGGCTGGAAGAATTCAAGGCAATGAATTCGTTGATTGCAACGACGAAGGGGTCGAGTTTTGTGAGGCTCACGTCTCAGATTACCTCGAGGACGTAGTAAATGATCCTAAGCCTGATGAGTTAGAAATGCTTCTCCCATTTCAAGCTGTACCTCGGTACCCCAGTGCACTTCTTAGTGTCCAAGTGAATCACTTTTCCTGCGGTGGTACGGCCATTGGTGTCCGCATTTCCCACAAGATTGCGGACGCGGCTGCCATTTATGATTTTCTCAATGCTTGGGCAAGCCTTGCTCGAGGCGAAGCTCACTTAAATAAACTCCCCTTGTTTGTTGGATCGGCACTCTTTCCTCCGTTAGAAGAATTGAATGGGATGATCTGCTCAGAAGATCAAGCTCATATTCACAAGGAGAGAATCGCTTCAAAAAGGATCATTTTTCACAAAAAGCACTTGAATGAATTCAAACGACATCAGGCTGAAGTTTCTTCGTCAAAAAACGCATTTTCAGGTACCTTTAATTTTACGAAATTAAATAAAATAACCGACTCAGTATTCCACATATTATTAACTGGAATAATATATACGGTGTATAGTACATGTACAAGTTTATTAACTCACGGGCTTAATTTGGTTCTCATCATTATATATTCATTAATAAATATATGCAGTACATGTACATCGAATTATTATAAATACGTAACTACTAGTATATTGTATTGCATCAGATTGATTATATAATTTTTCACTACCAAACGTTTCATCTCATTTCAATCAATATAACAATATTAGTGTATACAGTATGTATAACATTATTGATGAGGCCCGGTATTTATGAATTATTAACATTCTTCATGTAATTGTTCAGGTGTAAAGTCATCAATACCGACCAAGAGTCCCTCAAGAATGGAGTTGGTTTCTGCCTTCATCTTGAAACGAATGCTCGAGGCCGGAGCCGATAAACCAGGTTTCACCAACATCTCTACTGCAGCGGTGCCTTTGAACTTGAGGAATAAGCTCGTGCGACAACCCATCCCAGAAGGTTCTTTTGGAAATTTCGTATGGGTCCAAAGCACATCACCTATGAATATTGCCAAAACCCCCTCCAAGAAAAATAATAAGGGGCGACCTACCGCATGTCCAGAGTTAATTAGCGAGTTCAGGAAAACTATACATAAGATGGACGTGAATCACATGAGACCATTGATGCGACGGGGCGACCGACCCGTTTCAGAGGTAAATAGGATGAGAGGTGATTTAAGTCACGGTCCGGATAAATGCATATTTACTAGCATGTGTTCTTACGCCTTTTATGAGGTGAATTTCGGGGCGGGCAAACCCATATGGGTCCACCTAACCCCGTCCGCCAAGAACGTGGTTGTTATGTGGAGCACTAGGTGCGGACAAGGAGTTGAAGCTTGGGTTCACATGCTCGAAAATGATATAGCCATGCTTGATCTCGAATTGGATTATCAAGAAGATATTGATGACAGTCTTTCGGGACTAGGATATCCTATGTTAGAGCCACTCCGTAGTGAGTTGCTTTTAGAGTGAAACATGAGATCATACTTGCTTCGGTGATGCAGTGAAAATTAAATATTTATTATTGTAACTGATCAATTGTTCATTTGTTTGCATATTGCAATCGAAAATAATAAAATAAAGAAGTTACAAGTCGATACGTAGGCAATGAAAAAATGTGTACACGCGCATGTGATATTGTGTGTAGAGTTGATCATTTAGAAAAGTGTGATGATTGAAGAGTATTAAATGTAAGTAATAAGTTCAATTACTAATTGTATCGTTTGAATTACACTAGCTAGTCGTTATATTATTTATGCTCGTAATGGACCGGTAGTGATAGTGTAATGCATGAGTCGACCATAATTTTATGATCATAAAATAGTTTGTTTTGATAGACTCTATCATATAGGCATACAACATTAAGTGAGCAAAGCCGAATTTGTCTATTGCATTAGTGTGATTCACTAAAACTGCATTGTTCGCATGGTAAAATTTAGAGTGCACTACGAAATATGCGGGTAACCTGTAATCTGTCAGGTATATTTATATAAACGTGAGGGATTTAGCCAATTCGTGTATATCAACTTGTTCAAACCTGCTTCGACGACGAGAAAACAACATACAAACACGTAGTTTCTGAGTTGTCGGATTATAAAGTCGTAGCAAAACAAATTAAAAAAAACCAGTGTAACTTTAGCTAGCTATTGCACTAAAAGGAGCCGAAGCATACCAACTACATTAGTTGCGCAATTCCAAAAAGTTAGAACAATAATTCCAAAGCACGCTTCTCATTATCTCAATTTGAGCAATTAATTCCAAAAACAATTTTGCTTGAAATAAATCACTTAAGTATAGACAACCAAAATATATCCCAACAATACAAGTATACAACATACACAGTACTAGATCCATTTGGAAAAAACAAAGTAAATGCGTGTCCAAAATAACTGAGCAAATAGCTCGATCCATGATCGATTAATTAATTCCATCCATGATCCTCAATTTCTCTAAAGTGAATACCTCCTGTAAACCAAAACTTATTATATGTGGTATCGTGATACATTAACATATATACATTCTCCAATAGTCTAGATTCATAGAAGGATAATGGCAAGATTTGATCAAACAGTTACACTGCATGGTACTTTAGAAAAAATCAACATATACATCAACATAACATTTATGATTCCAAATCTAAAATAGGCCAAATCAAATCAAATCTCTTTACAACGAACTTCACGTTGTAAATTCAAGTGCAAGGATATAAAGCCTAATGAACTAAACCAATTGTGTGAACTGTCACTGTCACACCATTAAACTTACCCTCCCTATGCACCACCATAGCAATATGTCTCATGCGGAAATCCCTTTCTAGGTCTTGGTCTAAGATTAAAACCATTCTTCTAGCATTATAACTTAGTTGGTCCATATTCATTTACAAACTTATTTGTCTAGCTAGTAGTAAGTGTTATATAAATGCACTTGACTTGTCAATGCTGACAAAACGGGTGACCCAAGTATAGAACCACCACATAAGCTGGTAATTAGTATTCCATTGACATCTCACTCATCAATGAAAAGTAAATATGCAAAAAATTCACAAGTGGTCGAGGACTCGAGGTCACAAGAACAGTTTTTCTTAAACTCCATCAGTAGGCCTCTCTCACTCTCTTACATCCTCTCACCCTCAAAAGACATATGAGTCTATTCTTTGAACCGATGTCTTTCCCTCCACCCACCACTTACTTTTCCTAATCCCGCATCTCTCACTTGATGGAAAATCAGAAATCACTATATGCCCACATCCCCTTCCCAACTCTATATATCACTCTCGACATCCTCCTTTCCTCCCCTTCCCAAATATTTGTCCTCTCTCCCCATCTATTTCACCCATTACTCTCTTTTGCTTTTCCTATGTTTTTTTTATGTTCTCTTTATTCAAAACATTTTCTCCTTCCCTTCCTTTATTCATTATCTGCATCATACTCTAGTTTCCCCCCTCTTTCACTCTCTATCTTCCTCACGGCCCTTGCTAACCTATCTCAAACCACTATTCACTCTCATTTATCCCCGCGGCTCTCTACCCCTACCTATCTCCTATTATCTCTTCTTTTTACCTTTTCTCTCATCCCTTTCTTTCAACCCTTCTCCATTATTTTTTCAATCTTTATTCCCTCCTCTTTTGTTAACCTTTGTCCCATCACATTCCCTTATTTATTATGCCGTTTCCATGTTTTTTACGTTTCTTTCCCCAAAACACTTCTTCTTTCCATTCCTCTCTTCATCATCTTCTTTATACTCTAGCTTCTCCTTGTAAGTTTACAAAACTCCCTGATTAGGGGATCATTCCATTTGCTTATTTATACAGTGTACAAGGCAATATGAAGGGACTATACAAGATTACAATGAACCTAGGTAAAGTAAGAGGGAATACAATGGTGATTACAAAGATATGGGGAAACATCATTTGACTATACATGATTACAAGAAGCACATTAAACGAACAATACGATGCAATGAATTTATACACTATTACGCCCCCGCAGTCGGAGCAGGAGGAGAGGGGACACTCAGACTGGACCGAAAACACTGAAACAGATCCCGAGGAAGTCCTTTTGTAACACCCCGTACATTTTGGGAATTACTTTAAGTCGGGTGTTACTAATTATATTTACTTTGTACTTATTTATGAAATTTATTAATATGATTTTCATATTTTAAAAGGGGTTTTATTTTGGTTTTATACAATTAAGTAATTAAAATAAAATTAAAGCAAACTATTTTAATTACGAAATGACGTTTTTGCCCTTGCTTATTCCTAAACCCACTTATATCAAACCCTACATCACCATAACCTCACCACTGCATCATCATCTATCACCTTCATCGTCTCCTTTTATTTCGTTCGCGATACATCGCCGTCATCTTCGGCTGCTTACCGACGCCTATTCTCAACCCGGTTTTGGACGAAACTAGTACCGTTATTCCTCTTTCTCTCTCCTCTACACAATGGTATGAATTTCTCTAAGTTTTATTATAGTCGTTTCGATACCATCATCTCGTATTTTCGTTCTTAACTCTGATTTATGAACCTTTATTGGTTTTAATGCTAGTATTATCATTTAGCATGATTTTTAGCAGATTGTAATGTGTTTTAAGAATGTTTTTATATGGGTGTTTTGTTATGCGTCGTTTTGTCGTACTATTTCGTTATTTACATTTTGGATTCATTATTTTGATTTTCGCCTTGCAATTAACTTGGTTAGTTAATTGTGACATAATAATCCTAGGTTTTCATTATTTAATTGAGTCGAAAATTTAGGGTTGTTACAGTTGGTATCAGAGCAATAGGTTCTGATCGAGTCAAGGGTTTACGAAAGTTTTGTTTTAAATGTGTTCTTCCAATATGGTTTTCAAAAAAAAAAAATGTCTTTTCGAAAATGGGGGTTGGGTTGCATTCATTCGCATGCTATATGCTACGTGGTATGTTATTATAATTAGTGAATGTTTATATGAGTTTCTTTGGTTAATTGGAGTTGTGTGTCTTATTGTTGTTTAAACTCTACTTATCCATTAGTGTTTTGTTCTTAGTTTTGTGTCAAATAGGGGACAACTCCCCTAGAGATTCATTGTACTCGTAAGATAAAACCATTCAGTTAGGCTTTTGTGCTACTGGTAAGCTTGTTTGCGTGGTGCTATGCTCACTCCTAATCTATACTTTTCGGAACTTCTAATTTGGTTGAACGGATTTACGTGATAACTTAGCCATGGTACCTTCTAAGGACTATGGATGGGGGGAGAGTGATAATTTACGCTTACTGTTTGGTGCCTTATTTGTCATCTTACGAAAGTTGTTATCATATAGAAAATGGTACGTGGAGCGTCATCTTCGAACAACATTAGCCCAGAAATGGCTGCTTTGTTAGCTCAAATGACTGCACAAAATGAGGCAATGGCTCAGCAGCAACAGGCTATGGCTGAGCAACACCAAGCCATGACGCAGACAATGCAACAGGCTATGGCTCAGCAACACCAAGTTATGACACAAACCATGCAACATGTGGCTGGTCTGGCAAATACTATGACCCAGGTGCTAAACAACCACCAAAACAATAACAACAACCAGAACAACAACCACCAGAATAACAACAACAACAACAACAACAACCAGAATAACAATAATAACCATGACCAACCTGCCCCGGTCACTGCACAATCTATGTCCAAGGCTGTTCAACAAAAGAATCCGCCAACCTTTTCTGGGACGGGAGACCCAGCTGAGTTGGATACCTGGTTTAGGGATATGGATAGAATTTACTTATCCTTAGAGTGCCCAGCAAGATACAAGGTAAGGATTGGCGCCTTTTACCTTAGGGAGGATGCTGACAGGTGGTGGCAAGAGATTAAGGAAAGCTTCTTTGAACCGTACACTGAGACCACTGAAGATGGGGGAGTGGCTGAGTATGAGCGTGGTTGGGGACATTTCAGAGAATTTATGGAGGAGGAATTTTTCCCTGAACACCTTAAAGATGAGAAGAGATTCGAATTTGAGGAGTTTAGACAGACAGAAGGGATGTCTGTTAGGGAATTTTATACCAAGTTCATGGAGCTTAGTCGCTTCGCTAAGGACCTTGTTCCCACAGAAAAATTGAAAGTCACTCAGTTCCAAAAGAAGCTACTCTGGAAAATCAAAGACAGGTTCTCAGGCGAACCATCCAGAACTATAAGGGATGTCTATGCTCGTGCAAACAGCATTGAGCGCAATATTATTGAGAAAGAAACGGAATTGGGAGTGAAAAGGAAAGAGGGACCCTCAAACTTGCATGAGAATGCGAATAAGAAGGGTAATTTTCTCAACTCTAAGAAACCAGCCAATTCTTTCAATACCGGGAGAAGCAATTTTAATCAAGGGCAATATTCTGGGCGATCTCAAAGCCAAGGGGGTGAACGTCGTTATATCTGTAAGCGGTATGGTGCTAATCATCCAGGAGTTGACTGCAATGGAGTGAAGGTTACATGCCGACACTGCCAAAAACCAGGTCACCGTGAGTTTGAGTGCCTCTCCAAGCTAGCTGGGAAGCCAGCAGTACCTGCGGGTAGCACACCCACCTATGCTAGTGGGTTACCCAACCAGAGGGGTCAAAGCGCTTATGCTGGATCCAACACCACTTTCAGGACTCCAACTAAGGGTAATTCTACTGCAACGGTGAACAAGCCGACTGGCTCGGTTAATGCTGCCAATGCGAGCAATAAGAAGTCGGGCCAACTTTATGTCATGAATCAGGAGGAGGCTGAGAACACTGATGTTGTGTCTGGTAAATTTCCTGTTAATTCTGTTTTCGCTCATGTTTTGTTTGATAGTGGTGCGTCTCACTCGTTTGTTGCATCCAAGTTTATTGCTTTGTCGGGTTTAAAATCTGGTGAATGTGTAGACTACGATTTTGCTATGGCCACTGGGGATAATATAAACTGTAAGACCTTGTTTAAGGATGTATCTGTGATTATTGGTGGACATGGTTTTAGAGCAGAACTAATCGAGTTTCCATTACCATATTTTGATGTAATTTTGGGGATGGATTGGATGGGTAAACATAAGGCTAGATTAGACTGTTGGCTGGGCAAAATTTCACTAAAAGGACCTAAAAATGTCAGAGTGTCATACAAAGGAAATATTAAAGGACCTAGAGTAAAGTTGATCTCCGTGATGAAGCTAAAGAAACATATGTCAAGGGGAGCACAATTACTCTTATGCCATGTCAGAGACACTAGAGTTCAATATCCAGACTTGAGTGAGGTACGTGTTGTGAGTGAGTACGAGGATGTGTTTCCAGAAGATATCCCAGGAATGCCGCCTACAAGAGAAGTGGAGTTTAAGATCGACTTGGTCCCAGGGACTGGACCGATAGCTAAAACACCTTATAGGATGGCACCACTTGAGATGCAGGAACTTAACAAACAACTTGATGAGTTGGTGGAGAAGGGATATGTCCGGCCAAGTGTCTCACCTTGGGGAGCACCTGTTTTATTTGTCAAGAAGGATGGTAGCTTGAGGTTATGCATAGATTACCATGAGTTGAACAATGTGACAATCAAGAATAGGTACCCTTTGCCTAGGATTGACGACTTGTTTGATCAATTGAAGGGAGCTAGTGTTTTCTCTAAGATTGACTTGAGGTCTGGATACTATCAGCTTAAGGTAGCCCCTGAGGATGTTCCGAAGACGGCCTTTTCGACGCGTTATGGACACTATGAGTTCACAGTTATGCCATTTGGGTTAACCAATGCCCCTGCTGTTTTTATGGATTTGATGAACCGTACCTTTAGGCCATATTTGGACAAATTTGTTGTTGTGTTTATCGACGACATTTTGATATACTCAAAGAGCGAGGAGGAGCATGAGGAGCATCTTAAGATAGTCTTACAGACCTTGAGGGAGAAGCAACTCTATGGAAAGTTTTCGAAGTGTGAGTTCTGGCTAGATAAAGTTGCATTCCTAGGTCATATTATATCTAAGGATGGTGTTTCTGTGGATCCCGCAAAAGTTAAAGCTGTTTCAGAGTGGCCGACTCCAAAGAGTGTGACGGAGATTAGAAGCTTTTTGGGACTCGCTGGCTATTACAGGAGGTTTGTTAAAGATTTCTCTAAAATAGCTAGACCTATGACCACGTTGATGAAGAAGGCAACTAAGTTCAAATGGGATGATAATTGTGAGAAGGCGTTTCAAATCTTGAAGACTAGACTGACGACAGCACCAGTCTTAGCTTTACTCGATGAGAAAGCAGAGTATGAGGTGTACACGGACGCTTCGAAAAATGGTTTGGGTTGTGTCCTTATGCAGAACCGAAAAGTGATTGCTTATGCGTCTAGGCAGCTCAAGAGTTACGAGGAGAACTACCCGACCCATGACTTGGAGTTAGCGGCCGTGGTGCACGCTTTGAAAATTTGGAGGCATTATCTCTATGGAGTAAGCTTTAAGATTTACTCTGATCATAAAAGTCTTAAGTATATTTTCACCCAAAAGGAGTTGAACATGCGTCAGAGGAGGTGGCTAGAATTGATTAAGGATTATGAAATGGAGATCCAATATCATGAGGGCAAGGCAAATGTCGTGGCAGACGCTTTGAGTAGGAAGTCTCTTCACTCTGTACAATTGGTGGTGCAGAGAGAAAGGTTGCGGGATGAATTTCTTAATTTTGGGGTTCAACTTACTGAGCCTGGTACACCTTCAGGAGTTACTATGATCCAAAATGATCTTTTGAAAGAAATTAAGGAGTTTCAAGCGACTGATAAGTTTCTACAAGACAAATTGACCAATGAGGCTGAGTTGTTCAAAATGGGAGGAGATGGGATCATTCGCTTCCAGAACCGAGTTTGTGTGCCCGACAACGAGGACGTAAGGAAAATGATTCTCACTGAAGCTCATGCTACGTTGTACTCAGTGCATCCAGGAGGAGATAAAATGTACCAAGATTTGAGACAAGTCTTTTGGTGGTCTGGACTCAAAAAGGATGTTGCAGAATTTGTTGCTCGATGCTTGGTATGTCAGAAGGTGAAAAGTGAGCATAAGAGACCGCAAGGAAAGTTGCAACCATTGAAGGTTCCTGAGTGGAAATGGAGTTCCATATCCATGGATTTTATTGCTGGTTTACCCCGTACTCCTAAGGGAAACAATATGATTTGGGTGATCATTGACCGATTGACTAAGTGTGCTCATTTCATCCCCATGAAAGACACTTGGAAGAAGAAACAGTTGGCTGCTGCTTACATGCATCACGTTTTGAGGTTACATGGGGTTCCAAATGAGATTGTGTCGGACCGTGATGCGCGATTTGTGTCAAGATTTTGGACCAAGTTACAGGAAGCTTTAGGGACGAACTTGATGATGAGCACTGCTTTTCACCCCGCCACTGATGGTCAGACAGAGAGGACCAATCAGACGATAGAGGATATGTTACGGGCTTGTGTCTTACAGTTTCAAGGAGGTTGGGAGGACAAGTTGGACTTGATCGAGTTCTCATACAACAATAGCTATCAAGCTTCAATTAAGATGGCTCCCTATGAGGCATTGTATGGGAGGAAGTGTCGTAGTCCGATTTGCTGGAACGATATCAGTGAGACTGTAGTGTTGGGACTTGATTACATTCAAGAGATGACTGAGCAAGTTAAAATTATCCAGGAACGCATGAAGGCTGCACAAGATCGTCAGAAGAGCTATGCTGATAAGACTAGGAGTCACATCGAGTTTGCTGTTGGAGATATGGTATTGTTGAGAGTTTCACCTACTAAGGGTGTAATGAGATTTGGTAAGAAAGGAAAATTGAGCCCGAAGTTCATAGGACCTTATAAGATACTAAATCGTGTTGGTGAGGTTGCTTATGAGCTTGACCTTCCTACAAATTTGGAAAAGGTTCACAATGTCTTCCATGTTTCTCAACTGAGACGTTATGTGAGTGACCCATCACATGTTCTTAACCCCGAGACGATCGAGATAGATGAAACTATGACCTATGAGGAGGCACCATTGAAAATTTTGGATAAGAAAACACGAAAGACCCGACGTACGGAGACTCCTATGGTGAAAGTATTGTGGTACAACAACAATGTCGAGGAAGCGACTTGGGAAGTTGAGTCAGCAATGCGTGAGAAATACCCTCATTTGTTTGGTTAAGGTACTATAGGTTCGAGGACGAACCTTTCTTTTAAGGGGGATGAGAGCCCTTCGCGCTCTATTACTCTCTCGTGTTTTTAATGTAGTGTCGTGCTTTTATGTGTTATTCGTATAACTTTGGCTGTCTTGGTTTATTTTCTGCCTTAGTGCGCTTGGTGGAACCTTGGTTCCAAATTACTATTGATTGGTTTTGGGTGCCTTATGCACAACTTGTTTCTAAAACTTGCTCAAAAGCTCACTTGGTGATAGCGTAGGTACGAGTGCATTAGAGTATGGTTATTGGACAATTATTGCAAATTGGTATTATAGAGAATTGACGGTTTGGAAAAGTAATTGTTAAGGTTCAATTTAGAGAGTAAGTTTACGCTTCGAGGACGAAGCGTTGTTTTAAGGGGAGAAGTCTGTAACACCCCGTACATTTTGGGAATTACTTTAAGTCGGGTGTTACTAATTATATTTACTTTGTACTTATTTATGAAATTTATTAATATGATTTTCATATTTTAAAAGGGGTTTTATTTTGGTTTTATACAATTAAGTAATTAAAATAAAATTAAAGCAAACTATTTTAATTACGAAATGACGTTTTTGCCCTTGCTTATTCCTAAACCCACTTATATCAAACCCTACATCACCATAACCTCACCACTGCATCATCATCTATCACCTTCATCGTCTCCTTTTATTTCGTTCGCGATACATCGCCGTCATCTTCGGCTGCTTACCGACGCCTATTCTCAACCCGGTTTTGGACGAAACTAGTACCGTTATTCCTCTTTCTCTCTCCTCTACACAATGGTATGAATTTCTCTAAGTTTTATTATAGTCGTTTCGATACCATCATCTCGTATTTTCGTTCTTAACTCTGATTTATGAACCTTTATTGGTTTTAATGCTAGTATTATCATTTAGCATGATTTTTAGCAGATTGTAATGTGTTTTAAGAATGTTTTTATATGGGTGTTTTGTTATGCGTCGTTTTGTCGTACTATTTCATTATTTACATTTTGGATTCATTATTTTGATTTTCGCCTTGCAATTAACTTGGTTAGTTAATTGTGGCATAATAATCCTAGGTTTTCATTATTTAATTGAGTCGAAAATTTAGGGTTGTTACACCTTTGGTGAAAATGTCGGCATACTGATAAGCAGCAGGGACATGTAAAACGCGGACATCACCAACATGGACACGTTCACGTACAAAATGTATATCAAGTTCAACATGTTTAGTACGCTGGTGCTGCACAGGATTGCCAGATAAGTAGACGGCGCTAATATTGTCACAATAAACCACAGTGGCACGACGTAAGGGGGTGTGGAGCTCAAGAAGGAGATTGCGCAACCAACAAGTTTCTGCAACCGCATTCGCAACCCCACGATACTCGGCTTCTGCGCTCGAACGGGAGACTTGAGCTTGACGCTTGGCCGACCACGAAATCAAATTATCACCGAGGAACACACAATAACCAGAAGTGGAACGACGGGAGTCCGGACAACCGGCCCAATCGGCGTCGGAATAAGAAGTCAGACCATGAGGACGAGAAGTGGAAAGGGTGAGGCCATGATCAAGAGTGCCTTGAAGATAACGCAAAATGCGTTTCAAGGCTTGGAAATGAGCCTCGCGAGGATCGTGCATAAACAAACAAACCTGCTGAACGGCATAAGAGATGTCAGGTCGGGTGAAAGTTAAATATTGTAAAACACCAGCCAAACTACGATATAATGTAGGATCAGAAACAGGCGGACCAGCGGAAGCACTGAGCTTGGATGACGTGTCAACCGGAGTTGAAACCGGTTTACAAGAGGTCATAGAAGCGCGGACAAGAATTTCTTGCGCATAAGTCCGCTGAGACAGGAAGAGACCAGAGGTATCTCGAGTAACGGTGATGCCAAGAAAATGGTGAAGTGTGCCAAGATCAGCCATAGCAAATTCACGGGATAGTAAAGCAATAATCAGACGTAAAAGAGCGTCAGATGACGCGGTCAACACAATGTCATCAACATACAGTAGAAGGTATGCCATATCAGAGCCAGACCGGTACACAAATAAGGAATTATCGCATATACTGCCCCGAAAACCACAACGAGTAACATAATTAGCAAAACGCTGGTACCATGCTCGAGGAGCCTGCTTAAGCCCGTAAAGTGATTTCCTAAGTCGACAAACATGAGAGGGATTAGCGGGATCAACAAAACCAGGTGGCTGGAACATGTAAACAGTCTCTGACAGGTCACCATGCAGAAAAGCGTTCTTGACATCAAGCTGATGGATGGGCCAAGAACGAGAGGCAGCAATGGTGAGAACTGTGCGAATAGTAGCTGGTTTGACCACGGGACTAAACGTCTCATCACAGTCAATACCGACCTGTTGTGATTTACCGTTAGCCACAAGCCGAGCTTTATATCTCTGGAGGGACCCGTCAGAATTAAACTTGTGACGGAAGAGCCACATACACCGAACGATAGGGGTAGCAGGAGGACGAGGGACCAACTCCCACGTCCCAGTCTTTATAAGGGCGTCATACTCGTCACGTATGGCAGCGTTCCAGTGGGGGTCCTTAAGGGCAAAAAGGTGGGAGCGAGGAAGAGGCGATATGGAGGAGGGATTTTGGGCAAGGAGAGAAAGGGGGATTCGGGGTTTAAAGATGCCGTGACTAGATCGGGTGCGCATTTGTGGAGAAGTTGGTGGGACAGCCGGGGGGATGCGACGATGGGGCGGAGTGTAGCGGGGTGGAGAAGACGGAGGGATAGTAGTAGAGGGTGGAGAAGAGGGAGACGAAGTTGGGGAGGAGAGTGATGGCGAAGAGGACGCCGAATTGACGGGAGATGGAGGATAAGTGTAGATGGTGGGGGAGAGGGGTGGTGGGTCATCAGAGGTAGAGGGCGAGTCGATGGACGGTGCCTCAGGTGACGAGAAAGGAAAAACAGTCTCGTCAAAAGTGACATGACGAGAGACAATAATTTTGCCAGAAGAGAGTTAGAGACAACGGTTTTTGACGAGACTTTTTTTCCTTTCTCGTCACCTGAGGCACCGTGGGTTGGGATAACATAGACAGCCGAAAGTGCGAAGATGGTCATACGTGGGTTGGCGGAGATAGAGGGCAGAGACAGGAGAGCGAAAGTTTAGAGTTTTGGAGGGGAGAATGTTGTGAAGATAGGCCGCCATAAGGAGGGCATCGACCCAGAATTTAAGGGGAAGGGAAACATGAGTGAGAAGTGTGCGAAAAATATCATTAAGGCGACGGATCATTCTTTCGGCCTTGCCATTTTGAGGGGAAGTTTGGGGGCACGAAAAACGAAACACCAGGCCGTGATCAGAGGCGAATTTAGTGTAGGAAGAATTATCAAATTCACCCCCAAGGTCACATTGAAAACATTTGATTTCGCGCTCAAATTGGGTACGGACAAAATTGCGAAAAGCAAGAAATTTTCCGAAAGTTTGAGATTTAAGGCGAAGAGGAAAAACCCAAAGAAAATTGGTATAATCATCTAACAAAAGCAAGTAATACTTAATCCCGGAGGAGCTGGGAACGGGGGAAGTCCAAAGGTCACTATGTATGATATCAAAAGGTTGTAAAGTAGCCGAAAGTGACTCAGAAAATGGTAACCGAACATGTTTACTAATTTGGCACGAATGACAAAGTTTGGAGTGAACCTCTTTATTACAAGAAATAAAATTTCGAGAATGCAGAAAATCTAAAATATTATGTCCGGGATGACCGAGACGACTGTGCCAAACAGAGGATGGAAGTACGGCACAGGCGAGAGACGAAGGAGTGGTGGGGAGGGCGGAGGTGGAAGTGACGGGGTAGAGCTTGCCGGAGCTATTGCATCTCATAATGATCCTCCCCGTATTCAAGTCCTTTACAGAAAAGCCAAACGGGTCAAATTCAACAGTGACATTATTATGAGAAGTAAATTTGCAAACAAAGACGAGATTTTTAATAATATTAGGGACGACTAAAGTATGGTTAAGATGAAGGGATCGGGACGAGTTATTAAAAGTGTGGGACCCGATAGCGACCACTGGAAGCGAACTGCCATTTCCAACCAAAATCGATTGATTGGAAAAAGACGAATTTAAAGTACGAAGCATACCTGGATCAGACGTGACGTGAGAGGTAGCCCCCGTATCCATATACCACGTATCATCCGGGTTATTAAGGCTTAAAGTATTATAAGCCTCTGCAATTTCCTCTGCCTGTAAAGTCTCGGTGGTGGGGGCCAAATAAGCCTGAGCACCACGCCCCACGCGAGGAGGAGCTCTCGCCGGAAAACGCGATCCAGAGCGCAGAGGAAGCCGAGCAGATTGGCGAGGCTGCACGGGCTGCATCCAGTATGGCGAGGCAGGGAAGGGACACGGCGGAAGAGCCCAATAGGGTGCCCACCCAGTCGGAGCAGCGGGAGCAGACCGGGATGCAATGGACGCGTCCGGTGCGGTGGGGTTGTTTTGCCGACCCGGGGAAACAGAGCGGCGAACACGTTTCTGGTGGTGATTGCGGCCACGATTCCCGGAGCGACCACGGTGGTTATTGAACTGAGTGTGGCGGCTCGTGGTCCCAGCGGCCTTATCGCTGTCGGCAGCCACAGTGAGGGCCGACGGGCTGCTTGCAGTGGGCTCATGGGTTTGTTGGGCCTTCCGTTGTTCCTCGTGACGGAGTTTCGATCGAGCGGAATTGAAATCGAGCATGGATTGATGTATAAAAGAGGCAGCAGTGTCATACTCCGGGGGAAGACCATTCACCAATTGAATGACAAGCCGTTTGTCATCCATCGGAAAATCAAGAGCAGTGAGACGATCAGCAAGGTTTTGGAGTTTGTCACAATAATCATCAACCGATGAACAATCAGTTAATTTGAGATTAACAAATTTGCTCTCGAGAAAAGCAGCACGAGTGCCTTTATTGTCTTGGAAAAGCTCCTTCAAACGATCCCAAACAGCCTTAGCGGTTTTACCGGCTTTGAGAACCGTGAGCATCAAGTCCTTTGTCATGGTGGAGAACATCCATGATCGAACAAGGGCGTCCAACTTGGCAAAAGTGGCGTCATCGATATCAGAGGGGCGGGCTTCACCAGTGACATGATGCTGGAGATCATTGATGATGAGTTGAAGTTCGGAAAGATCAACCCAGGATGAATATTCATCCTCCTTGAGGTCAAGAATAATGGGAACCAAAGCTTGAAATTGTGAACGGCAAAAGCAGGGTGGACATATTTGGGTTGTGGTGGTGTTTGGCTGGCCATAGGAGAGAGGCGTGAAGGCCGTACGGCGGCGGGGAGCAAGCGGCGCCTTGGGCGGCCGAGGAAGGAGGACTTGCGGTAGGACCGAGAAGTGGCTGATACCATGTAAGTTTACAAAACTCCCTGTTTAGGGGATCATTCCATTCGCTTATTTATACAGTGTACAAGGCAATATGAAGGGCTTATACAAGATTACAATGAACCTAGGTAAACTAAGAGGGAATACAATGGTGATTACAAAGATATGGGGAAACATCATTTGACTATACATGATTACAAGAAGCACATTAAACGAACAATACGATGCAATGAATTTATACACTATTACTCCTCTCCCATATCTTTCTCACTGCCCTTGCTAACCTATCACAAACCACGCTCCACACTCGTTTATCGACCCTACTCTCTACCCCTTGTTATTTTTCCATGTATTCTATCCCCCTACCCATCTCATTTTAACCCTTCTTTCGACCTCTCTCATTTTCAATCTTATCAAATAAACATCTAAACTTTCAAAGCGGCTGCACAAGTGACCATACTCAAGCTACTCCCTACAGAATAATTTTGGTATTTTCAATTTGATAAGACCTCAGCATTTGAGAAACAAGCACGTCATTAACAGCCAGCAAACAATAACCGGAGCCAATAGAACTTTCAAGTAAACTAAAATACATAATATATTTATATAAGCACCTAGATATAGGTTAAAAGTAAACCAAACAAGCATGTTTTCTTCTATTCTAAAGGAGATGGGAGATGTGGATATGGGTGTAACTATCCTATCCAACAATATCTAACAGGAAAAAAAAAAGAGACTAAATGCCAGCAAAGACTCATAGAATTTTGGATTTAAGTTGACCCACCATGAACTTCAGCTGGCCATGCATGCGACAAATGCCCATCATCCCGCTTCGCAACTTCATCGTACTGAACCTCAATTTTGTGTTACCGAAACACGAACATATGCAAGAGAAATAGAGCATTATTCATTCGACTAGGAACTCTTGTTATGAACTACTGTTCGGCATCAACCCTGAGCTATAAAACAGGATAAGAATGAATTCTCTTAACTTGAGGAGCGTGATAAGCAGGACAAAGTAAGGTCCCTTTTAACATACCCAAAACCATATCCTAAACAACAACAATATCAAAAGAACCTAGAACGCATTTCCATATGCACTTTGCATTCAATCAGCACATTTATATCGTTTCCAGCCTTTCTACACTTTTCATATTGGAAGATGTTAATTGGTTTCTTGCTTGTGAATTAGGAAGAAAGAAAATAATGAATAACCTGGACCATGGGAAGTGTAGACAGACCATGAAAGGCATGCATGCACTAATTGCACGCAAGATTCAAACGGCTAGCTTTCGTATGCCATTGTAGTCGGGAGGAAAGGCCACTCGCATCGTAAGAACACCGGACCTTTATTTGTCCTCTTATCATTTCCTTAATATTTTGTGAAAAATAGTCAATTACCAAAAGTTAACAAATGAAGGGTATTGTTCATTCCATGGTCAGGACATGGCTCAATAATTACGCTTATACAATTTCAACGCAAGACTTTTCGAGTTCGAGGCAGTGTGAGCAACGAAAGGCTTCATCACCTACATCTCCCCTGCAATCAGCGCACTTATATCTTTCACCACTTTCCACACTCATCATTTTCCAAGCAGGCTATTATTGTGTTAACATTAAACAGTTAACAATAATTGTAACAGCCCGAACCACCGTCCGTCGCAACACAACCCAATAAGATGGGTAGTCACCCATTAGGCCCATAAATCCTCACTTGGGCTCTAAAAGGTGAAGAACTTGTTGTTAGTATGATGGTAGGAATCTATTCTAAACTGATCATATGAGCCTTAGTTTCCCAATGTGGGACAAACCAACTCCATAATCTACTTTCCATATTCCGTAGTGTTACAAACTCCCCCACTTAGAGAACGCAACGTCCCCGTTGCGCCTAAACCAAACCATACCAACATCAGCACAGGTCCAAGATCTCCCCCGCTAGACGACTGGTCTGGGCCTCACCCCAGCACCCAGCACGCGGTCGCAGGGTTGCTCTGATACCATCTGTAACCGCCCGAACCACCGTCCGTCGCAACACAACCCAATAAGATGGGTAGTCACCCCTTAGGCCCATAAATCCTCACTTGGGCTCTAAAAGGTGAAGACCTTGTTGTTAGTATGATGGTAGGAATCTATTATAAACTGATCATATGAGCCTTAGTTTCCCAATGTGGGACAAACCAACTCCATAATCTACTTTCCATATTCCGTAGTGTTACAATAATCCCTTGAATGACTTGGAATGCGGTATGTAAGGACCGAAAGGCATGCATGCACTGATTGCAAGGAAAATGCAAATTGCCAGTTGTCATGTTACACTGTACTCGGACATGGAAAATCACCTTGCATTAAGAACGTCTATCTTAGCCTATTTTATGGCTCTAGTTGGACACCACTACGTCAAATATGGGCTTCGAGAACCAGCATAAGAGAACGGAATTTTGAAAAACCGATCTCTTATATATAAGAGAACGGTTCTGCTGAGAACCGTTCTAAAAAGATAAATATCATAAAAAGGAAAATAAAAATACACACCTACGAGAACGGTATCTATAAAAACCGTTCTCAAAGATTCAATTCAAATAAAAACAAAGCAATTAGAACGGTTTTATGAAATAACCGTTCTAATAGCCTTATTAAAAAAAAAAAAAAAAAAAAAAAAAAAAGAATTAAAACCCTTCAACTAACCCTCGTTACATCCGCCCCCCACCCTCATTCACTGATAGCTCTCTCTCTCTCTTCCCCTCTAAAAAATAAAAACACTCTTTCTCTCTCTTATTCCTTAAACCAGAAAAACAAAGTAATTATTTCTCTCCTCTCAAACTCCTCTCCAATCTAAATATGAATTCTAATTTCAACAAGGTTGATTTTGATTTTGGAAGCATGTTGAACAATCGTTGATTTTGCAATCGTATTCGAGCTCAACGACGCCGTCGGGGACGCCCTCGTGAACGCACCAGCACGCGCCGCCTCAACTGGGCTTCAACCAAATCCTCCGACGAGCCCTTCAATCGCAAAGGAAGAAAACTTCTGGTAAATTATTGTGATAATTTCTGGGTTTTTTGTTTATATAATTTTAGATCTCATAATTTAATTTACTATCTTTTTGAATAATTTCAGAGATCTAGGTTTTCATTGTAAGTTTTTAATATATATGGACTACTGGATTTTGTTACAACTTTTTTTTTTTTTTTTGGTGTGCTTACGCAAGGGTGACGGCGAAGGCGTGATACGAAGTCGAAGATGACGCGACGACGTCGATAGCGGTTTAAGGCGAGGAAAGTAATTACAAAGGAAGAAATATGAAGCAAGGTTTACTGTAGTTATTAATCTAGTTTCCCAGTTTAATCAATTTGTATATTTGGTTGAATTCGAACTAAGTTTTTCATAATTTTGGATCTACTGTTATCATACTCGTAACATACTCTTGATTTTAATCGAGTATTATTATACAAGATCTCATTTTGTTGTTCGTATCGATTTTTTTGGTGTGCTGCTTCAGCTCGAGAAGCTGTTGGTGTTGAGTTGGAAGAGGTAGGGCAACAACGAAATGGTCGTATTTCAAATTTCAAAATTTTAATTTTCAATTTTTTCTTTGAAAAATCTAGATAGCTTTTAGAACGGTTATGTGTTGAACCGTTTTAATATTATCTTACCTAAGAAAACGGTTTTGCACAAAACCGTTCTAAAAGGTCTTTGAGAACGGTTTTACCCAAAACCGTTCTTAAAGCCTTTTAGAACGGTTGCAGACCGTTCTCTTAGCCTTTAAGTACCGTCGTCTAGAGAACGGTTCCACAACCGTTCTGCTTAGCTTTAGAGGAACCGTTCTGAAAGCCTGTTTTTGACGTAGTGCACCGATGATTATACAAATGGTGAGTGGGGAGATCCTGGAGAATTATGTAAACATTAAATTGAGCAAAGTAACTTAGCCTAGCCTGAGAGCCAAGGAAGTTTGTTCCATTCAATTAAAAGCAGTTCACCAAAAGTTCCACCAAGCTTATATACCGTAACGGTTAATTTTTTATAAGTGAAAGACTAAAGTCAGCGTACCAGGTCGGTATTGTGAAATATGAACTTGAGCAAGCTTGTATTTCCTTAATAAGCTCAACAGTCTGAGCAAAATCCTGATCAGTTTTACCTGAAGACACAAAAAAGAGCAGCCATCAACTCGAATTAGTTCAATTCATAGTTATGACTTACGAGTATCAGCCTTGCAGTTTGCACATCTGGAATTTAAGTTACGACTTAGGAGTATAAGCTTTAACCACTCCATAAGACCATAATTAATCAAAGAAAACAACAATATCAGGAGTATACCATGGATTTTCTTTGATTCGACATGACAGTATGAATGCACCCAACTCATTCCCCTTTTGAAAATTTCTTTAAAAGAAGCTTTGAAAACTTTTGTAGACTCGACGAATCAGAACCTAATGCTCTGATACCAACTGTAACAACCCTAAAATTTCGCTTAAGTAAATTAAATATAAAAATAATTTAGAATTGCACGCCGCAATTGACTATCAAGTCAATTGCTAGGCTCTAAATTCAATTACAATAACCAAATGAAAATGAAACAGCGGAAGTCTTTAAATTGTCGAACTACAGTTCTCAAAACCAAATCCAAAATATATAATCCAAATGAAAATAAGAAATCAATAAACGTTTATGGAACCCCAACATGCAAACGACTCCTCTAGCAAGCATTCATATCAACAAGACTTGTCAACTATGTCATCGAAAAATGACATAGGCCCACCATACAGAGGAAAAAGAATGTTGGTCGAGGCTATCATAGAGAGATGTGTCAAGTGTGTTATGGCCAAAACTAAGAAGAGACAATCCAAGGTCTATACGCTCCTTTAGCTACTCCTTCGGGACTTTAGGAGGATGTTAGTCTTTATCTGATACTAGGGTTACCTTTTACACAGAGAAAAAAAAGACATTATAATGGTTGTTATGGATAAATTCTCTAAAAAAAAGTCCATTTTGAAGCTTTGCACTAAAACTAATGATGCAGTGTAGGTTGCAGATCTGTATTTTAGAGAGATTGTTAGGATGCATGGAGAAAATTGGGAATAAAATTTTTGTTTAACGCTACATGTTATCCACAGAACAATGGGCAACTTGAAGTGGTCAAAAAAATAGTAGGGGCACTCCTCAGGGGTTTGATAAGCAAGATTCCTAGAGAGTAGGCGCAATTAGTACCACATGCAAAATTCACTTACAACAGGCCTAGCTCCAAACCACTACAAAGGCACTATTAGAGATACTCCAAGGACAACCTTTGACCCCATTGGATATGGTTGCGATTCCCGGTGGGGAAAGTATTAATGCTGAAGAAACGGTACAACATATTAAGAAAATGCACTAATCCGTTTAGGTTTATAACAGCATAGCGAATGAAAGGTACAAGGAGGTAGTTAGCTTGCATAGAAAAACTGCTAAATTCAAAGGAGACCTAGTTGGGATTCACCTTAGGAAGGAACGATTTCCTTACAAAAGGAAGAATAAACTCTCATCACCTAGGTTTGATGGACCGTTCAAAATACCGTAGAGAGCACGTAAAAATGCATTTAAGATAAATTACTTGGTCAGTATTGGGACATCATCTACCTTTAACATTGCTGATATTAGTCCGTACTAACAGGGAGATAATAATGAATATGAAGAAAACTTGAGGACATGACATATAAGTTTAATTTTAGAGGGAGAGAATGATGAAAAGACTACTCAGCTATCTAAGTCATCCAAGCAGGTTTTTGTACATGTAACGAATTTGCTAAAAATCGACGTTGAACAAATCATATTACTTAAGGAAAGTAATTTGTCTTTGTCTGATAATTTTGGATCTGTTTATTAAGGTTACATGGAGAAATTTTACACAGGTGACTTGGTCCGAAAGTTACAGCAGGAGACAGCAAAAACCAGTCCAATAGTAGCTCGAGATTTTTTTTTTCCCAATACTTCTTTCTTAACTGGAAATCTCTAATCGTTGGAAAATTATTGTCTAATCCCGGGAGTATGTACTCCCGGTGATGTGGCAGACACATCTCACTGAGGTGGACAAGAACCGGCCGAAAAAAAAAAAAAAAACTTTACTCTCTTCTCCCCACTTCAATCCCAGATTCCCAGCTACCACCTACCGCGTCCCCGAAGATGCCAGCGGAGACACCTCGCACCGGCGACTTACCTCGACCACCGATCATCGCGTCATCACCGCTCTCTCACTCCGCCCAAGGATCTCGACGCTCTACTTTCGCTCTTGCTTCCCCAACGCGGTGTAGATCCGATCCGGCGGTTGAGAAAAGGGTCGGCGAACCAGTGCAAGGAGGGCGACTGGGTGGCTGTCGGAGTTTGGTGGGAAGGCGAGATGCGGAGGAGAGAGAAGATGGGAAATGGGTCTGGGTGGGTTCGAGGTTTTACATTTTTGTTTAAATGGTCAACGTTTTTTTGATTTGGGGATAGTGGTATAGTGTGTGCATGACTTTATAGTTTATATTACCCCAACTCCCAACAATTAAATATGTACATTTTTTTTTTTGTTAAAATACATTTTTCTATGATATTTATTGTAGGTAATTGATACGAGTACTAAATTATACACGGTATAATTGTTACATTGAGTGCACGATTAACGCATAAAGGTACATACTTTAGGCGCAAAAAGTACATGATTGATTGTCTAAAATACGTATTATTTGAATAAGCTAAAATACAAAAAAAAATACAAAAAAAATTGTGGGTAATTAATTGATATGCTAAAGTAGTATGATGCGTTAATGTACATAAATTTGACGCTAAAGTACATCATTACCACAGTAAAGTATATAACTAGTTAACTACCACGTTATCGTACTTTAACGTATACGTTTTGTACTTTAGCTTATTAACTATGTACTTTAGCGTAAAAATAATGTACTTTAACTTATTAACTATGTACTTTACCTTATTAACTATAACCTTTAGCATAGAAATAACAATTTTTTTTTTTTATCATTTAGTAGATGGTTAAAGTAATATTCATGTTTAATAAATTAAGTACATTATTAATATATTAAAGTACATGCTTGATATGCTAAAATACATTTTTTTTTTGTCGAGGCTAAGATACATTATTGATATGATAAAATACTTATAACTTACTAAGCTAAAATACAAAGCGTTTCCCATACATAATGCGCTAACGTTATATTCTAGTACATGATTGATACACTAAAGTACATAACTTTAATGCTCAAGTACATAATTAATATGTTAAAGTACATAATTAACACGTTAAGATACAGAATACAATTATGCACTCTAGTGTATAAATCATGTACTTTAACAAATTAATTATGTACTTTATCATATCAATTGTGTACTTTAGCGTAACACATAATATACGTATACTTTAGCGTATTATTTATGTACTTTAACATTCGAATTACGTACTTTAGTGTATGCACTGTGTACTTTAACGTATAAATGATGTACTTTAGCATGTCTATTATATATATTTTTTTAAAGATCATCTATTATGTATTTGATCGTACAAAATTACTTAAATATAAATAAATAAAAACAAGTGGAGTAAACGGAAAACAAAGCATAGAAAATGAGTAACAACATTCCCATTTCTCTCTTCTTCCCATTTCTCTCTCTTCCTCATCCCATGGCCTAACCTAACAACCACCTCGCACTACCACCCCCTACACGCAGCACCACCAGTCCACCACACCTTCCCCTGGCCGGATCTAGCGTTCAACGCACCCACGACGCCCAGTCGCGCTCTCCTCTTCTCCTTCTTCACTCTCCCTTATTTCTCTCTTCTCTCGATCCCTTACTCCCAGCCGGCCTCGATGTCGCCGATGACGGAGGTGGTGGTTGTAGACCTACTACGCCGGTGCTGGTGGACATAGGAGTGAGAAAAGGTGAGTTTTTAATATGTTTGTTTTTTTTTCAAAATAAACCGGTTCCTTTGATTAATCGATGACGTGCGCGTGACGTGTAGTGTGACGTGTCACTGGGACTACCTAGTCCCGGGACTATCGTATACACGCCGCTAATCTTTTGTATTATTGGAGACTTCTTGAATCTACAAGTGAAAATAAAGCTTTTAGGATTGCTCAGGGGTTTGGAAAGCTTCTTATTGGAGCTCACATGCAGTAGGATGGAACATCAGTCCTCTTTTATTTATACTCGTAGCTTTTATAGTTTTTTAAAGCTTTCTTTATGCAATACTAGTAGCGGGAGATGATATCTCTTTGTAACTCAGGCTTTGTATAGCTATGATATAAATAAAAGGACCAAATTGAATTATCAAATTCACTAGGTTTTCCCTTTTGTATTTCCAATATTCAATCTTCTTGAGTGTTCTACAAAGCTCGACTTTGTGTGACTTTCAGTATTGATTGTGTGAGTATGCTATATAAATCAATCCTTCTTTTGTACGGGGTTATTACCTAGTAATGTGGAGTAAATGTAGTGTGTTAATCCGCACGATTTAGGCGCCTTAGGGTTTATTTGGGCATGTTTTTATCGTGATCTGTAGACCACACCACTCGGAGTAGTTTTGGAGATTATACGTGGGTTTACGAGGGTTCGATTGCTCAAGACTCTTTGGTGAGTCGTGGACGGGATTGGAAGACCGAGCTTTTATTCGGATCGTGATTCGAGGAGGAGTAGCTCGGTTGCGCGTAGGGATTCACACTAGCTCAAGAGAAGAAGCGAAGAGAAGAGGAATTCAATTTCCTCGACTCGAGGGAGTGTGTCCTCTAGTCAAGGATTTCCTCGCTCGACTCGATGAGGGTGTTCCTCGAGTCAAGGATTCGGTCGCTCGACTAGAGGATTTCGTTCCTCGAGTCGAGGAAGCCAGCTTCCGGGAAGCTTCCTATGGGCTTTTGACGGTTTCTTTTTGGCCAAGATATCTAATTCGTCTTTTAGTGTTTTGTACTTAGATTGAATAAAGAGGCATGAACCCCTCAATAATACTTATCACTTTTCATTATATTTTTGCATCTTGTTCTTAGTTTTAGAGAGAGAAACTCAAGGAGAGATTAGTGAGAATTAGTATTTTCATTATGATTTCCATCTCAAATATTATTGTAATAATTAATATGGGAGATTAATCCCCTTCCTAGACTCTTGGTGTAGTCAAATTCTTCATCCTATATATTAGTAAGTATTTTTCTCTCTAATTTGCCTTTTATTTCATTATAATTAATTCTTTGTTCTTCAATTGCTTGATTTACCTTTATTTTCTCTAATTGGTTGATTAGATTGAACTGGCTATTTCTTATGCTTGGTTGATAATTGATGGTTATTGATTATTAACCCTAAAGGAAGCAACTTTCACATGATTAGTGTCGCAGTTGCGGCTAATTAGTGATTGGGGAATTAATTAGGCAACTAATAGATTAAATTTGATTAGTGTCGCGGTTGCAACTAATTAGATACTAACTTGGGTTGTTCTTAATCCTTTATTAATCCTTGCTTTTCATGCCTTTGGTTGTGATTTGTTTGAGTGGTCACTAGACAAAATAGGACTAAAAGGAGGGGTTTGGTAGTGGTTGCTCAACTTCCCCATAAAAGAGGATTAATTGGTTAAAACCGTGATTATTAATGAATCATAATATATTTATAAATGAAGCTTTTTTCGTGGGCATGGAAGAGGTTTAGAGCCTTTTGAATTTTCTTAGAGCTTCTGGTGAATAAGGAATTAATTTATGTTATGAAATTGTTGTTATACCATATGTGAGTTTATGGTAATCATGTATAAAATTCATATATTTTATTTATGGAAATGTAGTATACTATATGTGGGTTTATGGTCATTTTGAAAAAAATCATCAATACAAAAGTTTCCTTTTTAAGTTATGGTAAGATAATAAGTCAAACCTACATTTTAATATAAGAGAAAACTGCACGACATTTTCTACATTTTGGTAAAATAATATAAGAACCAATTGTTTTTTTTTTAAATGCGTCTACAGTTAATGAAATTTTAATACAGGTTTTAGTGAATTAAAAGTCCGTTTATAAGTTCATTTAGTATAGAAGTGGCCCCCAACAATAATAGTCAAAAGCAACAAACAAAACAGAAAATTATAAAAAGATCGAAGGGAGTATATGGCAATTAATCACAAAATGGTAAGATAATACAAAAGAATTTTCAACTTATTAATGTGAACTCCTCAATAGTAATAACTATGAGTAAAGGATAATTGTTTACTCGCTTTAATATATGTGTTATTCTATAAGTCTATTCTTTATTTTATTTTTTGTAATCTATGTTTTAGTATATATATAAAAGATTGACCACAAACTACGAATAAATGTAGTGTTTATGTTTTTAATGAATTTGACCTTTTCTGCATATAACCATAAGCTTTTAATACACTTAGAAACATTGAAATTGTATTTCATTTTCACATGAAGAAAAATTCGATTGGTTTAAAAAAAAATCATTTATAAATTATGGAAGATAATATTTCTAAGCAAGTATATTGTACTCATGAAATGGTAAGATAATACAAAGAGTGTTATTATGGGTAATGGGAAGATTACATTATATTCGAAATTTAAATTTATTGTAATCATAAAAAGATAGGATACCCCATCCTTTCATAAATGTTAGACGATTTCATTTTGCGAGATATGGCATTGACAATTGATTTCGCAAAAAACTATCAGATTTCTACACTTAATGTTATACTCATTTAGTGAGTTATCTGCTTTGATAATATTATTATAGCTTTGTAATTTTTTGCTTTATATTTTTAGGTGGGTAGCAATTCAACTTACTCAACTGGATTTCCAAATACTAATAACTACGAGTATAAGTCACTGTGTTTCTCTAAATATGTGTTATTCTATAAGTCACTAGTTTTTTTTTTCTCTAAGTTTTAATGTCACCGTGCAACACACATGCTTTCGAATTTTCTTATTAATTTCCATATTTGAGTTTATTGTAACCATGAAAACAAATATTCCCTCATTTTCTAAATGTATGACGATTTCATTTTTCGAGATAAGGCATTGGCCATTGATTTTGCAAAAAAAAAAAAAAAAAAAAAAAAAAAAATACTATCAGATTTACATACTTAAAGTTATACTTATTTTGTTGGTATCTACTTTGATAATATTATAGTTTTGCAATTTTTGGCTTTATATTTTAAAATATATTTTCATTTTGATATCTCATCTCGAAAAATGATATTAAAACATATTTTTAAATAAAGAATGTAATATATATAAAATATATTGACATCATCATTGTAGTTTTTTTTTTTTTTTTTTTTTTTTTTTTTGTGGGCATATTGTTACTTTTGAGAATTTTCTATAATCGTCATCATTTGCATTTATTACATTTTACATCGTTGCATCTTGATAGACTACAGTTAAAAACATTTTTTTGGTAAAAATGATAACATCAAGAGAACATCAATCGCCCTTAGCTTGAGCATGGAAAATTATTTCTGTCTTTGTTATTTATGTCATGTATGATTTGATAAAGATATTTGATCAAATATAAGAAGTTATTTGATCTGATAAGAACATTTCAAATGTTAATTAATCTAAATTAATTAAGAAACTTGTAATTAATTAAGGAGCCTTAGCTTGTGTTTATTTGCATGAAAATTGCTCATGTCTTGCTTATTGAGATTCTTTATGTTCTGGTATGAAGCTATATGATTAAATTGAAAGTTATTTGATCTGATTTGTACATATCAGATGTCAAATGATCAAATTTAATTAGAAAATAACTAAGTTTAATTAGGTAAGTTATGCCTTAATAGAAGGAATTACTTTGTATGAGTAAAGCTCTTTGCACTAAAACTATTACTATCAGCCAAAATTATTACGTCATCTACCTTAATGTAATCTTTTTAAAATTGAACTATCTTTTTTTGTATTATTGAATGCGTCTGGAAATGGGGAAAAATCCCCACAACGCAAATGGAATTATCCTACAGTTTGAAAAAGTTTATGTGCAGTCCTAAAATATATAATATTCGAATTATAGATATGTTCTATCTATTGACATAGTGATACAACTATAACCATCATATTGAAAATGAGAATAAGAAATCTACAATATAATTATAACTTTAAATTAAACTTTGTTTAGCTATACTATAATGAATTTCGATAATTGATGGTGCGTATATAATATATAATATTTTTTTTTACCCGTGCAAAGCATGGGCTTTAAACTAGTTGGTAATATTAGAGAGAGGTAAAACTTGCTATATTAGCCTGTTAGAATAGATTATCACCGAGAGTCGCTTTAATCAATTTGATAAATCGTTTATTTCTTTTTAATCCAACTTTCAAGCCAAAAACCCCCCATTTAATTAATTAATTTATTTTGATTTACTTTTTCCGCATAGAATTCGCATATTAGACTTTCCCTCTTTCTTGTGGATACGATACCTACTTACCCTAACTTCACAGTTAGTATATCGTGGTAATTTGACTAATAATAACGACTTATTAGCTGTCTTATATTAAGGGTCAATTATTGGGTCGTGTAAGATTTGACAAGCGTAGAAGAGATAAGTAAAAATAAATATACGAGAGTCAATAGCGGTCATGTGTAATAAAAGGTGGCTTCATGCCACATAAATCGCCAAATAAATAGAAATAAACATATGGGAGTCAAAACGGGTATGAGTCAATATGGGTCATGCGTCATAAAAAGCGGGTTCATGACATAAAATGGTGTCAGATAGTCAGATACAACTAAATTAGTTTTTACGAGCATCAAAACAGATGCGACTCAGTACCAATCATGTGTAATAAAAAGTGGGTTCATGGCCCATAAAAGCGAGCCAGATAGATAAAACCAAACATATGAGATTGAAACGGGTGTGAGTTAATACGGGTAATGTGACATAAAAAATTAGGCTCATGGCACACAAAAGCGTGCCAAATGAGCATAAAGACTAATGCGAGTCAGTACCAATCATGTGTAACACAAAGTGGGTTCATGACCCATAAAAGCGAGCCAGATAGATAAAACTAAACATATGAGAGTTGGAACGGGTGCGAGTTAATACGGGTAATGTGTCATAAAAAAAATGGCTCTTGACACACAAAAGCGCGTTAGTTAAACTAAACTAGTCTTTGATTCATCAAATAAACTATACTCCATATTCTTCATCTTGATTTCGTTTTACTGTCATTTTAAGATAGGTGAAATTTGGTTAACGGGTTTGATCCAAGAATATCATGGCCTGGCAAAATGCATTTAATTTAATTTTATTTAACTTTCATCTTAATATGGGTAAAATTGGGTCAAAGATTTTGATAATCAAAGAATATCATGGTTAAAAGGCATCTTAAGTTCGATTTATTTTCATCTTAGGTATGTGTAAAACTGGGTTGTCAAAATAGATTCTGGTTGATAGAGTTCACTTAAAAGAATTTCAGAAAAAGTCCATTCGAATAACCAATTTGATTAAACTTTTTAGTGATGTTGGATTATTGAAGATGATGAGGATATAGGGGTGATTCAAGATTGTTTTTGATTTAATTTAGGGAAAATCTTAAGCAATCGTTTTTTTATGGAAGATTTGATTATTACATACAGAGCAAGTAAGAAAGTTGGTTCATGTTACCAACTAGATAATAACTCTAATTTTATGTATTGAAAGATTAATCAATTGCTACTTGCACCCGTAATTTGATGGTTTTTTTTGTATGAATGCTCTTGAATTTACCCGCTAAATAACAGAGGTTATAATCATGTTTTGACGATTGATCCATCTTTTAAAACTAATCTAAGGACAAATATTGTCGAGCTAAATATAATTTGATATACTAACCGTCATGTATTTGCTCTCTTTTTTTAGTTATTAAAGATTTTGTTCCCTTTTTAATTAATTCGGCTGTAAATTTTGCCAAACTTTTCGGCTAAAATTTTTGTTAATTAGGAATGTTGACGTAACCTTTTTCATTCTAATTATAGGATGGTATATTCCGTCAAATATATGCGCATCGTATAAGATTAATTTTGGAAATTATTTGATTTATCCAATATAATTTTGGAATGATAATTATATTGCAATGTTTTTTTATGGTATAAATTGGACGGGGATGTCATTGATGACATGACGTTGATGTCAAATCTGATGTGGACTGCCTAAAATTTTTCTAAATCTACCGCTATTGTATTTATACTAGTTTAATACCCGTGCATGTGTTTTTTTATGAACTGTATCCCATATAGACCTGAACCCGACCCACATATTTTGGGTTATATCTGACCTAATTGTAAACCTGATTTCATCCTTCACCAGCACAAATTTGAGATGGTTTAACCCAGAAAATGAATCAAAATATCATATTTAACAAATTAATATTAAAACTAATTATAATATTATGATTCATTATAGTTAAGCTTTGAAATTAAACATTCGATTGGAATTTTGTTACGGCAAATAAAATGGTGCAAGATGTATTTTTTTTACTCATATTTTTGACCCAACTTGATACGATCTAGTGTTATTTTTACTTTATTTTGAACCAACTTGTATCTTACTAGACCTACCTATTTGAGAGATCGACACGATATATGTTTGTTCACCTGTGTAATATTAAGTATACCGACGAAATTGGATTATGACCCTCATACGTTTGCCTTTATATGAAATGTAGCCCCATAACTATTGATTTGAGCAATTAATAAACCAACACAATTCTTAAATGGTGAAACATAGAGGCAAACATATGAGAGTCATAATCCACTTTTGCCTAACTATAACTGTTCACCCATATAATACCAGTTATATATGTTTGCCCGTGCAAACTACATGTTCAGGTTGTACGTAATTAAGTTATGGCTGTACCTTATATGTCAAGTTATGATATCATATTCTTTTTTTTGCTAAATTCACAAAATATATTTAAAAAAAAAAAAAGCTTTCAAGTATATTATAAAATAGCTTTAGCCATAAAAATACATTACATATTTTAAGTATAAAATTCGTAAATGTTGTACATAAAAATCGTATAAGCTGCTGTATAATATAAACTTCGTATTTTTGATAAAAAAAAAAAACATTTAAGTATCAAAATCGTAAATTTTACCTAAAAATCATACATTTAAGGATAAAAATCGTTTTTTTTTGTATATTTACAGTTAACCTGTTGTGTAATATGCTTAAATGATTTTTTTTTATATTTTCTGAATTTAGGAAAAATATTTAAATTACAAAATTAGTTGAAAAATAGAGGTAGGTGTGAAATTGCACGAAGTGAAAAGTTGAGGTGGTAAATTGCGCAAATTATACCATGCTCCCGGGAGCACAAGAAGCATGGTGGTCCTCCTCACAATAGAGGAGTAGGGATCACACTTAAATAAATTTAAATCTATTTAAGTGTGGTCCCTACTCCTTTATTGTGAGAAGGACCATCATGCTCCTTGTGCTCACGGGAGCATGGTATAAGCATTGGGTAAATTGCTCAATTAGAAGTTAGGGTATTCAATTACACAATTGGTGAAAGTGTAGGGGGCAAATCGTCACTTTCGCCAATGTTAATTTATTATTTGTACACTTAGAAGTCTATATTAAAGAACTCGTATTGGCCCCAACGCTTTTTGACCCCTTTTTTTTTTTTGGGTCAGACCTGTTAAAATTTCTTTGTGTATACCCCCAAAATCACGAGTTGTTACATGGCTTTGATAAAAAGACTAATAACCATACTCCCTCCGTTTCTTTTGTTTCTTTACGTTTCGTTTGAATTCCTCTCACATATTCAAACGAAACGTAAAGAAACAAAAGAAACGGAGGGAGTATTTTATACTATGTGTCATTGATTATTATACGAATATAGGAGGTTGATGCCTTTTTCAAAACACTTAACCAAGGTTTAAATAGAACTAGTTTGATAGCCCGTGCAACGCCCGAGCTATTTATGTTTAAGTGTTACACTTATGTAAACGGATTTTTTATCTAAAACCTAAAATCTCGTTTCAAACACCCGTTGGATATTTCTGCTTAGATAGAAAGTCACATTTAAAACCTAAAATCATGTTTCAAACACCCGTGAGATATTTGTAATGTAATTAGATGGAAACTCACGTTTAAAAACCTAAAATCTCATTTCGAACACCCGTGTGATATTTGTAATTTAATTAGAGGAAAAATCACCTTTCAAAAGCCAAAGTCCCATTCTGAAACACCCGTGGGATATTTGATCAAATTGTCATAAATCAAGTAATTATTATATTACATAACTATTTTCCATAAATCAAGTAATAATGTTATTTTATTAGAATAATATTACCATATACTTACCATCTCATTTTTGGATGAAAATTATTTACAATATAATAATATTATTATAGGACACGTGTCAACATGAGAATTGAGCTGGTTCAGGATTACATATATATCAGGGTGTATACCCTACTCTCGAGAGTAGGTACTCCCGACCGGTTCGGGGTGCCACGTCACGGTTTTTTCAGAAAACCGGAAAAATAAAAAACAGATAAAACTAATTATTTTCGAAAACCAGATCTATTCACCAACCTTTTCCCTCCTCCCCGCCCCCGATGCCGACGACATGACATATTCTCTTCGCGACATTCGTCGCTGGCAACTCCATCGGAAGCATTGAGGGACGACGACATCATTTCGACCACCACGCAGCGGCTTTCATACCACTCGACCCGATCTGGTTTTTGGTATATCGATGGGGGATGGGGCCTGACGCCGGCTCAGGCCGATCTCCGATACCGGCGCTGACGGGGAAAGGCCCATAGTGGGGTTGCGGCTCTACGGGAAGGCTGGTAGTGTATGGAGGGGGGGGGAGGAGGAGGAGGTCAGGAGGGTAGGTGAGCTGTTTTTTTTTAACTTAGGGGAGAGAAAAATGATAAAATGACAGTGTAGAAATGGTCAAAGTCTCAAAGAAATAGACGGTTAGGTCAGTTCAGCTTTTATGTCATTTCTTTAGTTATAATCTCTGAGAAAAAATTAGAATTAAAGTAATTACGCTAAAACACTACTTCGAATTATATAATTACTAAGTTAAAATACGTAACGGAGATATTAATAGATAAAATATGTAACTTAGCCGCCAAAGTAAACAATACGAGTATAGAAGTAGTTAAAGTACATAATTGTAACGCTAAAGTACATAATTGATGCCCTAAAGTACACATGCAGGTCTATAAAGTATATAATTGGTACGTTGGTGCATACAATTTGAACGCTAAAGTAGGCATTCTACAAGTTAAAGTATGTAATTTAGAAGGTAAAATACATAATTTAGATGTTAAAATACATAACAAACTTGCTAAAGTATTTATTGTAATCGATATGCTTGCACATATTAGATTTGTTAAAATACATAATCGGTATGCTAAAACACATAACAAGTTTGCTAAAGTACATAATCGGTATGCTAAAGTACATAGTCGGTATGCTAAAGTACATAACCGATTTGTTAAATACTCCGTATACATAATCGATATGAGAAAGTACATAATCGGTGTGCTAAAGTACATAATCAGTATGATAAAGTACATAATCGGCGTGCTAAAATACATATTGGTCTGCTAAAGTACATAACAGGTTTGCTAAAGTACATAATCGATGTGCTAAAGTACATAATCGGTATGATAAAGTACATAATCGGTGTGCTAAAATACATATTGGTCTGCTAAAGATATAATCGGTGTGCTAAAATATATATTGGTCTTTAGCACAAAATTGGTGTGCTAAAGTACATAATCGGTGTGTTAAAGTACATAATCTGATAATCGATACGATAAAGTACATAATCAATGTGCTAAAGTACATAACCGATTTGCTAAAGTACATAATCGGTATGCTAAAGTACATAAACGACTTGTTAAAGTACATAATCGGTATGCTAAAGTACATAAACGACTTGTTAAAGTACATAATCAATACGTTAAAATGCGTAAATAATCAACATATCAAAATCTGTGTCTGAACGTTAAAGTACTTAATAGACGACACGCGAAAGTACTACTAGAGTACGTGATTGATACGTTAAAGTATATAAATATTACGTTAAAACTATGATTGATACACTAGAAATTAGAATACATGATATAAATGCTAAAGTAAATAATTTTTAGGTTGAAGTATGTGATTGATACTTTAACTACTCATACATATTTAATACTCTAAAGTACATATTTGTCACGTAAATATTTCTATGTTTTTATTCTCATTTTTGTCTTCCAAAGGGTCAAACCTCAAGTCCTCGGATTCTTTTTTTTTTTTTTCTCTTCTCTCTCATAAGCTCTTCCTTCTCTCTAAAAGCTCTTCATTCTCTATCCTCTCATCCTACATCATTACTTCATTATCGTTTATTTGCGCTTGATTCATCCTCCTTATCTCAAGTCAAATGTGTACCTGCTCCTAGTCAAAGGAGGTGCACGGTCGGTGGTCGTTGGAACGGGGTTGGGGGCAAGTGTCGGTTGGGAGGGCAGAAAATAGGGAAAAGAAGTCTGCGAATGGGAGGTTGCTGCCATTTACGGCGTAAAGGATGTCACCGGAGTGTTTCGGAATTTCGACGACTTCGCCGGTAAGTTAAAGTGGGCTGGGTGGATCACCACCGAGGCACCGACGTTAGGGAGGAGAAAGAAAATGTTAAGTTTTAAAGATTTTACTTTTTTTTTTTTTAATTAGAATAGGCCGGTTTTCGAAATTGTAAATAACCGGAATTTTATACTCTGAACCGGGTGAGCTGGCTTCCCCGCGCGCGCCAGCTCATCGGGAGTATGTAGTCTCGGTTCCACAGAATAATTTGGCCACATATATATATATATTAGATACCTATTTCACATTTGGAAAATATAAGCTTTTTCGATTTTATGTTCACCTTCGCCTAAATTTTTTTACCAACACAAGCCGAAAGACATTAGCTGATAGCCGGTTTCTAGTAACACTGTAAGAGAAAAGTTTGCTATCTGAGAAATAGATTGATGAATTTGGAGATAGTCACAAACTCGAGGAATTCTATGGTACACGACGTGCACCGCAAGGTACCATAATAGAGCCTAGATCCACCGTACATCAAGTTAGAACAACATCTACACCGTTCATTATTTCTTAATTAGTTATTATTCTGTAAATTATTTTCTAAATACTAAAAAAAGAAAAACTTGTAAAGTAAATTTATGAAAAAAATGAAAATACTATTATGCGTTGCTGAAGAACATCGCGGAAGGGGGCGGTCTAGTGGTCGTCAGAAATATTGCCGGAGTAGTGGCCGGATTTTGGGAGGCCAACGGTAGTGTATGTCGGAGAAAGTGTCGCAATCGGAGGGAAATAAATCGCCTGAGAATGTTGTCGGGATCGGCGATGACTACCTTGACGAAAGGCACGTCGCCTGGTCGGCGCCGGCAAGGCGCACGCTTCCCGATGGTAAGCAATTGAACGTGGGTCTGCCGGGAAATGTTCGCCAATGGCACGCGCAGTTATCCAGTCGTACAACCAGCTTATTTCCCGACGTGAGGATGGCCGATGATGAGTCGCCGGTGGATGGGGAGGGGGATGGCCGGTGATGATTGTCACTGGTGAATGGAGTGGATGGGGAGGGGAAACACATTATACATATATAAAAATAATTCTTGATTTTCAGAAAAATAATTAAAATTGTTATAAATAACTAAAATAATTTATAAATAATTTATTACACAAAGGCAGTTGTGTAGAAAGACAAAGGCATTCACCTATACACAAAGAAAAGTACTCTAGAGCCTGGATGCTTGTTTAGACATGAAATGGTCATTCGCTCATTTGATCTAATGTTCCGCATGCTACCAGCCTATAGAAAAAATACTTTCCATAAGCAAACATTCACATTGCATTAGCTAAATAAAAATAGGTCACAATTTTTTAATAATAACAATGATAGTAGATCCTAATTCATAGTGCATATATATTGAAGAAATCACTCTTATCAGCGGGATAGAAAAAATTATGTGAAAAAACTATCTCCTAAATATGCAAGGAAGATTACAGATGTGAATCTCCATTGTCTTCTACTTTTGGCTTGTTGCCGACGTTCTGCTTGCAAATCCCACCCATGAATCTCTTTCGTTAGTGCGCGACTCCTCCAATCCCAAATAGCATTACCACAAAAGTAAATACTTTACATCCTATTAACAAAAGTATTTACAGGGGAATGCTGGCCATGCTTCTGGTATTTTGCATCTTTACATGTTATGTCTGATACAACTTCATCATTCAGGGATTGAAGAAAAAAAAAAAAAGACATGCTATAATAAGGCTCCTAAGAGCTATATTTGATATTACTGAGTAACAAACCATAAGAACTCAAAATTTTGATCAACATCTAAGGTAACGAATCATGCTACTAGTACAGAATTTACATTTAACAGCAGTACGGATTATACTATAGCGGTTGGAAAGGAACCGCTTTTAAATGAGGATACCTTTTACATTGGTGTTTTAATAACCGCAGTCAAACCACTAAAATTATCTCCTCTTTTTACCTTTAATAGATAACAAAACAAAAAGTAAAATAGAAAAACTGCTCAATTCATTCTCGCGCTCAGACGCCTCAGTCACAATTAGGGTTTATAATCTCGCCCATCTCCTTCTCATTTCTTCTTCGAATTTTTCATTTCAGAAATAAATCAAACACCAGCAGTTCAGATCTACTACTTTCGTACTTGGGTCAACTTCAGAGCCATCAATCTTCGAAAATTAAGGTAATTTTTAATTCATTGATGTTTAATTTCAAGTTTGTATGCATTTGATCTAAAGATTATGAATCAAATTTGTGTCTAGTTAATTGATCTTTGATTCATACCATATTATTGCAGCAATTTTTGTGTGTGTTTTTATGTGGTGAGGGAGGCGTGGTGGCGGTGGTGTAGGGGCGTAGGATTGTGACTCGTGATGTCAAACATTTCCTGGTTTGTTTTCAACTATAATTAGACCCCATGGTTGTGTGGTAAAGGATCATGTGCTTGAAATGATGATTAACCCCATGTAACTTTGGTGCAGATTGATGATGGAAGCATTGGGTTTTCACTTCTCATCATATTGGGGGCAAGAGTAACATGTAAGGACTACAAACTAAAAACTCTTGTAGATTGCTTGTACGATATGCTAATTGATAGTTGTCGACTTGCCGTGGAGGATCTATTTGATGTAGTTTGCAATGAGTTAAACTGGATTTTGTAAGATTGTCTGAGCTTGTTGCCCTTTTCTTTTCCATCTAAATGCATAGATTCGCTCTGTTCCATGAGATAGATATAGCGCTTTTAATGTTGTTTAGTAAAGAGTCCATATATTGTAATACTAGTATAATACCCGTGCTATGCACGGAAATGTGTAGCCAAAAGTTTTAATATCGTAACGTGCGGCAACACGTCTAGCTTAACTTTGTCTTGGTAAAACAGATTTATATTGTTGGCGTTCGAAACGTAGTTATATACCCGAATCTATTTCCCGACTCAAGATATGAAGGACTTCTTTTAAAAAAAAAAAAAAAAAAAAAAAAACTGAATAGCTTAGCTATCATGTATACGTACGACTTTAATTTGCACTTGATAAAATGCAATCTCATCAAAGTGTGTGTGCATGAATGTATCTCTAAGTATGAATATTAGTAAGGGAACATTTGTATTATGGCAAATTTATTTACCAACTCAAAATTTCAGTGACTTTGCAATCCCATGACTTAGAAATAGAGATGAAATTTGCATTAGAAGATTACACAAATAAATAAGAACACAAAAAATAAAAGAATAGTGACCTTTAGTTACCTCTATTTGAGCGAGTCTTTAGCCATTGAAATGATTAATCACTACATCAGTGAGTAAGAGGACAAAATTTGATTGTAAAGTAGACAAAGAAGAGCAAAATTTTGGGATATTAAATTTAGCGTAGAAAATTATTAGGAACATATTAAAGTTGTTTTTTTTTTTTTTTTTTTTTTTTTTTTTTTTTTTGTTAATAGAAGGCCCTAGCTATTAGCTCCTTTTTCATTATTAACTTAGAGTTGTTAGAATTTGCAGCAAATTAATAGGAACAAAATTATTAAAAACCATGTTATTAGGAACAAAAATTTTAGAGGGAAAATGTGTAGCCATTGGATGCCACGTGTCCTAGTGGCTTCTGTTTTAGTAGAACTAGATAGATCACTAATGCACTTAAGCAAGCACAGAAGTGTCCACAGGTTCGTAGAATCCCAAACTGATGTGGCGTAAATGCAGTGTGTTAATCCGCACGATTTAGGCGCCTTAGGGTTTATTTGGGCATGTTTTTATTGTGACTCGTAAACCACATCATTAGGAGCATAGTTGAAGTTTAATTGATGGTTTTATGGGATTTTGGTGGGGTAAGGATCCTCTAGAGTTTGTTTTTGGTAGAGTTTACCAAAACAAGTAATAAGACAAAAAATAAAGAATTTTGAGGGTCACAAATAAATTGTTAAAAAATTTATTCTTGCCTTTTTAGGCAAACTCTACCAAGTAGAGTTCATTTTCAACTCTAGAGGATCCCAACACATTTTGGTGGCTTAAGACCCTTTTGATGAGAGTTAGATGGGATTAGAAGATCAAGCTACGAGTTGGAGCGAGATTCAATAAGAAGATAAGTTGACCACACTCAGAGAACCACACCCCATCACCTCCAACTTTATTGGATCATAACTCTCTAACCAGAAGATATTTTTCAGAAATTCCAAGTGGAGAGGAAAGTTCATCGTCTTAGCTTTCCAATGATATATTATGAGCTCAAAATGAAGTTCGGAGGTGAGAGTTATGCCCGTTCGAAGATTGCCCTACGCACAGTCCCTCGACTCGAGGAAGATCATATCGACTCGAGGGTTATTATCCTCGAGTCGAGGAGAGACAATAGGACATGTATTTTTAAGAACAAGTTCCTCGACTCGGGGGAGTGTGTCCTCGAGTCGAGAATTCTCTCGCTCGACTCGAGGAGCGTCCCCCTCGAGTCGAGGATTCCTTCGCTCGACTCGAGGATGCCTTTCCCCGAGTCGAGAAAGGTAGCTTGCGGGAAGCTTCCTAGAGGCTTTTGACGGTTTATTTTTGCTTAAATATCTATTTTGTCTTCTAGTGTTTTGTACTTAGATTTAATAAAGGGGCATGAACCCCTCAATAATACTTATCACTTTTCATTATATTTTTGCATCTTGTTCTTAGTTTTAGAGAGAGAAATTTAAGGGGAGATTAGTGAGAATTAGTATTTTCATTATGATTTCCATCCCAAATATTATTGTAATAATTAGTATGGGAGACTAATCCCCCTCCTAAACTCTTGGTGTAATCAAATCTTTCCATCCTATGTATTAGTAAGTATTTTTCTCTCTAATTTGCCTTTAATTTCATTATAATTAATTCCTTGTTCTTCAATTGCTTGATTTACCTTTATTTTCTCCAATTGGTTGATTAGATTAAATTGGGTATTTCTCATGCTTGGTTGATAATTGGCGGTCATTGATTATTAACCCTAAAGGAAGCAACTTTCACATGATTAGTGTATAGTTCTGACTAATTTGTGATTGGGGAATTAATTAGGCAACTAATAAATTAGATTTGATTAGTGTCGCGGTTGCGGCTAATTAGATACTAATTTGGGTTGTTCTTAATCCTTTATTAATCCTGCTCTTCATGCCATTGGTTGTGATTTGTTTGAGTGCACTACTACAGAATGCCTCATAGACATCAGACTTTTTTCATAATAGACATCAGATTCTCGTTGGACGTTAAGTCGGTTGACGTCTATTGAAAATAAATAGACATCGGATTTTTGTCCGATGTGCATCTGTTTTTTACACATCGGTTTTTTAAAAAAATCTGACGTCTATTTGTTGAATAGACATCAAAGTTTTTGAAAAAACTGATGTCTATTTAACAAATAGACATCAGAGTTTTCAATAAACTGATGTCTATACTAAACTTTATACATCAGTTTTTTCGAAAGCCCGATGTCTATTCATCCAAACAAAATTAAAAAAAAAAACCCATTAATATTATTCGAAAGAATAGAATCTTAGTAGACCAAAACTGAAGAATTTGCGCATGACCAAAATCACATTATTTCTTAAGATTGAATATGAAATTACAAATTTTCAAACAAACAAAACAAGATAGTCAAGGGAACAAAATTATAGATCTACAATGAGATACGAACAAACAAATATAATTACAAAAAAATCAATATTATTTTAGAAAAAGATGAATATCTGGCACCCTTGAGACCAAAGCAAAGATCTTGAATTCCTGGAAAAAAAAAAACATTGTATAAAATTACCATTAAAACAAGATGTAACAACAATAAGAAGATCTGCATCCAAGAAAGAAATGCATGCACCATTTCGTTGGATCCAAACACAAAAGTGATATCATGATGAAGATGCAATATCATGAAACTAGAAAGGTAAACAATTGTTTTCTTAAAATCTCTTCACATATTATTTGCATGTGCCTAATTTCTCAAGATCTGGAAAAAAAATACACCTAAAAAACTTCTTCGAGAGCGGATAAACGAGATTCAAACAAAAGTAAACAAGTGATACCTTCAAAATAATCAGATTTGAATAGAAGTAAACCGCAACATTAAAATCTTGATATGGTAGGGGTTATAAAAGCAATACCTGGATTGAAATAAACCACAACAAACGAAACTTTATATGAATGAAGTTAACCGCAACATTAGATTTGGATGGAATTAAACCGCAACATTAAAATCTAGTGTTTTTTAAAGTAAGAATTGAATGAAATTTATATATGTTCCAAGAGATGAGAGGGGAAGAATAGAACTTGTGATTGAGAGAGAAAAAAAAAAGAGAAAATAATAAACCAAGGGATGAAGGAGGCTGAGAGTTGGGGACTAACAGGAGAGAGAAAAAAAACTAAGGCTGTTAGCATTTTATTAGGCCACCACTCACGAGTACAAAACATCGAATTTCTAAAAAAAAAAAAATAGTTGGAATACATATATACATCAGTTTTGCAAAAATATATGATGTCTAACTGACGATAAAGACATCATTTTTCTTAAGAAGACTGACGTCTATTATTAGACATCTGTTTTGTCAATAAAACTGATGTCTATTATTTGGCCTTAATTTCAAAACTGCCACCGGTCCCCTATATACATCAGTTTTTTAGTAGTGTGATGTCTATTGACTGATGTCTATGCTTGTTTTTGTAGTAGTGGTGGTCACTAGACAAATTAGGACTAAAAGGAGGGGAATTTGGTAGCGGTTTCTCAACTTCCCATAAAAGAGGATTAATTGGTTAAAACCAGGATTATTAATGAATTGGTAATATTAGAGAGAGGTAAAACTTGCTAATTAGGGTGTCAATATAGATTATCACCAAGAGTCACTTTAATCAATTTGATAAATCGTTTATTTCTTTTTAATCCAAGTTTCAAACAAAAAACCCCCCATTTAATTGCTTTATATATTTCGTTTTAGTTTTTCCGCATAGAATTCGCATATTAGACTTTCCCTCTTCCTTGTGGATACGATATCCACTTACCCTAACTTCTTAGTTAATATATTGTGGTAATTTGACTAATAATAACGACTTATTAGCTGTCACAAACATCCAAGCACTAATATGGACACCAGCTTTAACTTTGGTGCTTATCTATGTATTGTTGTTAGTTAGTTTTCTGTTTTATTTGTTAATGTGGGGAAGATAGCTAGCTTTGAGGTGCAAGCTTGTCTTGTAGAGGTATTTGTATAGGCTAATGTATTTGTGGATTGTGAAATTTTATTCGGTGTTAATTGTGCAGTTAAAAGAAGTAAGGTTCGGCGAGGACGTCCATAACTAGAATCTTAATTTCGAGGAATAACGAAGAGCTTGCTAATGCCATTAATGTCACCTCGAGACCAAGGGTGAGCTTCTTATTTACTTGGTTAATTTTTCCTTAAATGTTCCTCTTATTTTGTTATATTTGATCCCCCCCTCCTCCCACCACCCTTCTCCTTTAATACTATTCTTCAGTGTGGAGTATTAAATTACTCTTGTTGTTTCCATGTAAGAAACTCTGGGCCTCGATTCGAGAGAAGAATTTCCAAGTCCCAACCAACAAGTGCAATAAAAAGTACGAGCACAACTTACATTCAATTTTCCCTGTAGATACAATCAACTTGTTCTAGCATTTTAGGTGAATAAACTTCTGTCTAACATGGTATACTCCATTTTACTATATCAATGATGTTGCTAGAAATGGGAGTACTGAATGATGAATTGCATCTCTGTATTAGTTTTGTTCTATTTTCTGTGGTCACCCCGTTTTGACTTCGTCGATTTTGCCTGTTTTGTTTTTTTGGCAGTTGTTTCTGGATTGTGGATCATCTAGCTAAGACCAACGTTAAGTATTGGAGCACAGTTTGAGTTGGCTTCATCATGCTATAGAATTTGTAGTGCTGGCTTCCTAGGTAGATTTTGGCCTCGTGTGTGGACAAGCACATTGGCGTCTAATTAGTTTCGATTTCAGGCGATTGTAAACAGTTGTAGGTGGTCTATTACTTCCATACACTGGATAATGTAAATGATCTTATTATTTATCAAGGATACAGATTGATACTTCATTTTTCATTCACTTCCTTCTATTATTGTAGTTTAATATAATTAGTATAGTGCAATTAACATAAAGCTTAATACGTTGATAGGAATTATATCGCAAGACACACCATCTACCCGAAATAAGATTTGGGCCTTCAGCGGTTGTGCAATAAACGCTGTGAATAAAGTAAGCTGATTTCACAACGGTCAAACAAGAACCACTGTAGGTGTGACATTACCTTTAACAGCGGTTATCGAAACCGCTGTTTAAAAGCACTACATCTATTATAGCGCTGGATACTACGGCGGTTCTTCAACCGCTGTCAATCCACTTTTTGACCGTTGTAGTAGGCAAATATTGTACTACCAGTTCCCACCAGTACGAAGCATTCGGAAGGGAATTCGACATTCTCAACTCCATATTGATCATTTCCAATTTGCATAAACTCTTAGTATTAGTTTTACCTTAAAATTGTGCATTTATCATTTTTAATTAATTTGTTGTATCCTCTGCAATTGTTGTTAATTTTAATATGAACATTCCATGTTTTCACTCTTTTTTGTACAGGCTAATATTCGCTTTTTCTAGGTGCTGATCAAATGTTTGAGTTCATGCCACAAGGGTGAGTATCCTTCGTGTCTTCATGCCTCTCTATATATATTTATATAGTAGTAGGGTTGGTTTGTGTAAAATTTAAAATCTAGTGGGGCGTAATTCCAATATGATATATATAATTGGCTGCAAAGAATATGTCAATTGTATTTTTTCCTAATAAAACGAATGGTATATTTTTTAATTTGGGAATTACTTGATTTATCTAGTGTATGATAGGTTGGAGTATTCCGTATTACCGTTTATAATAATTGCTTATTAGACATGTCTAGATATAGAGAGCGATTTCCTTGTATATTTGGCAAACTTTTATTATTAAGTTTGGTAATTATTCGATTTAACCAGGCGTGTATACCGTAGTCCCGGGACTACCTAGTCCCGGTACCACGTCACGCCCGTGCCATACTTACGTCATCGGCTCAATTAAAAAAACCGATTGATTTCGGGAAACAAAAACCAAAAAGTTAAAAAAAAAAAAAAAACTTGTCTTTTCTCTCACCTCAAGCACCACCCGTCCACCGGTACGTTAGAACTTGTCGACACCAGTGGAGTGGCAGAGCATGGGCGGGACGGGCGTGCGCCCAGGGCCCCACTCAAAATTTAGGGCCCCTACTCAAAATGTTGCAAAAAAGCTATTTGATTTTTAGACCCTAGGCATATTAACTCCGATATATTGGGGCCCCATTTAGAAATTTCGCCCAGGGCCCCAAAATTTTTGAAAATTTCCCACACGGCCTTGGTCGACACTACCTGCGTTGCCGGCAACGCCATTAGAGGCCTTTCAAGCCGACTTATATTCGGCCAGATGAGAGTGAGGGATGGAGAAATGAGGGAGAGTGGAGAAGGAGAAATGGGGGTGGTAGTGGTGCATGCAAGGTGGTGTTGGGCCGTAGAGGGAGGTAGTACGGGGTGGTGGTTGTGCTGGGTTGAGTAATAGAGATAATTGGGGAAAATGGAAAGAGAGATAATTGAATATTTGTGTAAAAACGGGGGTGCAGAGAGTAAAGAAATATGAGAAATGAGAAATGATTTGTTTTTACCTATACATACGCAAGTGATACATTAAATACATACTCGTAATTAACATGTTAAATTACACAAACGACGCTCTAAAGTACATAATTAACATGTTAAGGTACGCAACTAATATAATAATGTATTAATTAATATGTTAAAGTACATAATTTCTACGTTAACGTACATAACTTAAATGTTAAAATACATAAATAACAAGTTAAATTACATAACTTATTTCTTACAGTACACAATTCACATGCTAAAGTACTTAACTGATGCATTAAAGTACATGATTTACATGCTAAAGTACGTATGCAACGGAAACGCTAAATTACATATCTGATATGCTAAAGTACATGATAGATTTGCTAAAGTACATAAATTCGACGCTAAAGTACATTATTAATAAGCTGAAGTACTAGTTAGACGCTAAAGTACACTATTAATGATGAATACGTTAGAATAACGATTTAGATATCAAAGTACGTGATGAAAACAGTAAAGTACATAAAATAGATGCTAAAGTACATAAATTAGACACTAAAGTACATAAATTAGACACTAAAGTACATTATTAATATGCTAAAATATATCATTAATAAGCTAAAGTACATGAATTAGATGTTAACCTACATCACTAATAAGCTAAAGTACATAAGTTATGAACTAAAGTACATATGTTTTTTCACACTAAAATAGATACGGTTTTTCATTATAATATTTAAACACCATAAAGCGCATACTCTAAAAATACATACTATGTAGTCCATTATTGCTACCCGAAATTTAAGTCAATTTTTTTTTTTTTTTGGATAGAAGTCAAATGATTTATAAACAAAATGATTTTAAAACAATTAAAAATATATGTATAAGAAAGAAAATTGAAGACTTGTGTCAAAATCTTTCTCCCAATTGTTGAACATTATCCAAATAATATTGAAAATTGCATCAAGTGCATCAAAAATATCTCAGCCAAATACAAATTAAACATTTGTTGCTTTTTTCCCTTTTGTTGTTCATAGCTTTCCAGCAAAATCTCACTCTATAGTTTCATCTTCACATTTCTTTCACTCATTTCTCCGGCTTTTCTTCTTTTCTCCTTTCTTCTTTTCCTGTCACGTGATTCACCATGGCCTTCCAGGCTTGCACAAGCACCACCACCACCACCACCACCACAACTACTATCGCGTCATCTTAATATAGATCATCAAGGTGGAGAAGCTTCGATGGCGGAGATTGGATCGGAATCAATGAATAACGAAAGGACGAAGAAGATCGGGGGTGTCGTGGGTCGAGGGATGGATGGGTGGATGTAGGATTTCCGATATTGCTTCCCGTTGATGCAGAGGTGGTGGTCAGGTCGACGCCAGTTGGGGTGGTGGTGGTGGATTTGAGGAGAGAGAAAATTTGGTAGGTGGGAATAAATGTTTTTTTTTTTTATATATAATTTGGTTTGGGCCGGTTTTGAAAATTTTTGGGTCCGGTTTTTCGACCGGCCAGCTAACCTGACACGCGTGTGCCAACTCAGTGAGAGTAGGTACTCTCGGTACCACACAATAATTTTCCGTGTATGAATGGTTAGTATAATCCGATATGTCGCTCATACCAAATTTACTATATTTTATGGTATAAATTGGACGAATGATGTCATCGGTGACATGGCGCTGATGTCAAATATGATGTGGACGGCCTAAAATGCTTCTAAATCTACCGCTATTGTAAATATGATGATATGATATATCTCGATCACCTAACTTATTGTGTGCTTGACCTTGCCCTTATCTACATTCGACCCTTAGATATATATATCTTGATAATATAGACTATCGTATATTCGGAATATAAATATTATTTTTGCATGCCATCAAAGACGACACGTCCTGGTTCAGGTGGTACTTGGGGGGTAACCGACGAGTGGCAGACGGTGGGGAGGTGGAACGAGAGAGAATGAAAAGGGGAAGTTGATTTTGTTATTTATAAGAATTATAACATACACAATTGTGGAATCTCATAAACTCACTATAATTCGTAATAATAACTTGCTTACAATGACCTTAGGGTAATCCCTATTTATACTAATATATGACTTGACTCTTACGAAACCTATCACACAATATATTCCTAAACACATATTCTAGTATATATCATATTCCTAAGCACACATAATATTCCTTAAACCGGAATTCTCCGAAATACTCCATAATCCTCTCTTACCCCCCCTCAAACTCATAGTAATTTGACTAAAATTACAATGAGTTTGCCAAAACGGTAAGGAAACAAAATAACTCCGTCGAGATCTTCAAACCTTCAAATCCGGCACGTTGCTCTTCGTCGTCGCAAAACACAATTCTTTCCGAATCCACTTGATCGTCACCCAAAGGACACTCAAAAACTACCATAAATTGACACGGTCACCACAAATCGCCCATAATCAACTTCACCACTAAACGCGAGATACAAGGGTACATGAATCACCATGGTCTCACAAATCATGAAGCGACTATTATCAGCTTCATCTAAAAAGAACCAAACATGACTGGTAGGACACTCCCTAATAAAACACCGAAAACGAAATACCATGAAGCGATCAACATGGTCTCACAATGTGAAACGGTCATTACCAATTTCACCTTAAAACTACCAGACATGAGAGGTCGGGGCACACCCCATTCCTTGATCGGCCTAAAATCATCACACAAATTCAAAATTTCAAAGAGTGTTCTCAACCAAAACCCAAACAATAACCAACGACCATCAAAACCACACCAAAATTGAGCCAAACACAACCAGACTTAACTGACTTTTCCCCTTTAATTAGCCGATGACTTTAAACCCAAATCACCATGAACCAGCCTTGAACACGTACAATGCAAATCCATGCATCAACACCCAATTACCAAAAAAAACAAACAATGTACGCCTATGACTATGCCACGTACAAACTTACTGCAATATTCCACGAACAAACAAACCACGAATTGAACGGTAAGTCAGCAACAACACCCATAAACAATTCGTCTTCACGGCCTTCTTTTCGATCAATCACAAACGTCTCGACATCATCGAACAACAATCCAAACACCAAAGGAAGGGGGTCTTTATTCAAAGACAAATAAAACCAAAATAACATAATAATAATAATAATAATAATAATAATAATAATAATAATAATAATAATAATAATAATAATAATAATAATAATAATAATAATAATAATAATAATAATAATAATAATAATAATAATAATAATAATAATAATACTCTTAACATCGAACAACGAAACCCTAAAACATTAAATCACAATAATAAAAATCCAATGAACAACTAATTCCCGACGAGCAACGATATCCCGCCGGCAGGCATTATCGATCACATGCCCACCGGCAGGCAGTGGAATCACCTTTTAGAGTCCTGTAGGAAAGAGGCTCTGATACCATATAAGAATTATAACGTACACAATTGTGGAATCTCATAAACTCACTATAATTCGTAATAATAACTTGCTTACAATGACCTTAGGGTAATCCCTATTTATACTAATATATGACTTGACCCTTACGAAACCTATCACACAATATATTCCTAAACACATATTCTAGTATATATCATATTCCTAAACGCACATATTATTCCTTAAACCGGAATTCTCCGAAATACTCCATAATCCTCTATTATTGTTTTAATTTTGAATCATTATTTCACGCGATACCCTCGTATGATTGCATATTGTACTCTTACTTTTAAGTTTACGCACATGGCCTGGTACCCATGAGATTTGTGTTCTTGCAGATGGTTAAAATTAGTTCAATAATGAATGCTTCAGTTGTAATTTACATATTTTCATTTATAATTTAACGCAGTTATAATTTAAAAATGTGTACCACTTAAATGCGAGAGTATGTCACCTCCAACCCAGGAAATTTCGAGGGTATCACGCAAAATAACCTCAGAATTTAAAATTATTTGTTGTTTAATCAGGTTAGAAGGACTCAATGGGACATTATTTCTCAATTCAGTCATTTTTTATTTGAGTACCAACATTAAGATTTTACCTTTTTAATCGTTGATTACTTCTTTCCATTCTCCTTTTTGTTCCTTTCAATTTAAACTTTTCTTGTTTTCCTCCACTTTTATCAGCTTCCCTGTTGAAATATATCAAAGATTAGGAAAATATATTGTATTAGGAATGTCAGTGTTTGGAATATGTTAGTTATGGTAAGAGTATAATCGTGTTATAGATCTAGGGTTAGTCTGACGTCTTAACGTCCAAGTCATCTATTTGTATAAATAGGGGATTCACCCCCAAGTCATTCACACATCAATATATCGAATATCATCCAATGTCTTATTCTCTCCTCTATATTTTATCATGGTATCAGAGCCTCTTTCCTGAGTACTCTTCAAATTTCGCTTCCGCTCCGCTGGTGGGTGATTTAATCTAGCCCACCGGCGGGATTTCTCGATCATAATCAAAGTCATCTTTTTGTCTTTTGTCCTGTTATTTTCTTTTTGCCGTGGTTCTTCACGTGCCACTATCATACTCCAATTCTTCTGGTCAAATTTGTCATGCCGTTTTATTCTCTCACACGACTTGTCTCAAATCCTAAACACTATATTTCTCATCCTTGCCGTTCGCATGTGTGTTCTTACACGGCTTATCCTCGTGGTTCCCAAACCCAAAGTCTTGCCAATCTCAATTTTATACCTTTTGTCAATTGGTAATGATATTTGCCTCCTTCGCATCATTGTTGCTGCTCCTCGATCTGGCTCTCGTCATCGCCGATTTTTTGTTTGCAACCCTTTATAGTCGTCCAGGTCTCTTAGCCTTACCGTCGTCATCGATCAATTGTCCTTAGTTTATGGTACATCACCGGCTTATCGCCAAGGTTATGTTATGCCAGAATCAGTGCAATTTGATAGTTAAGTCATTCAATTTTTCGTCGTCCGTCGTCATTACGTGGAGCACTTAACACGTTTTCAACTGTGTGGCCGTCTTCCAGCCGAGTCATTCGTTTTTGTCACCGGCCCCTAACTAGCGAAATTGCAGTAGGCAGTCCCGGATTTCAGCCTATCAACAGTATTAGGCGTTTTTCTTATCGACGACTTCGTGCTTGCCCGGTTGTTTTTCTTCTTTCGACGACGTCATTATTCAAGGCGTTGCTATTATCCAGTCCAATCGAATCGTCCGTGTTACTGCCGTTCCGATTGCGGGGGAGTGTTGGAATATATCAAAGATTAGGAAAATATATTGTATTAGGAATGTCAGTGTTTGGAATATGTTAGTTGTGGTAAGAGTATAATCGTGTTATAGATCTAGGGTTAGTCTGACGTCTTAACGTCCAAGTCATCTATTTGTATAAATAGGGGATTCACCCCCAAGTCATTCACACATCAACATATCGAATATCATCCAATGTCTTATTCTCTCCTCTATATTTTATCATTCCCTATTTGTTGTTTTCAACATTATGGCTAGACATGATCAGTTGCTCATAGAGTCATAGATAACCATCAGTTTCGTTATACTACTATCTACTATCTTATTGTCTTGATGACTGTCATCTCTATTCGTCGTTCACTTAGTTCTTCTGGTCCTTCAATTTCTTAGTAAGAAATTCTTACCGAGATTTTGTTTACAGGCTAGGTAATGAAGGTACGCAACGATTCTTTTGTTATCTACTTAGCATTTAATAACTATTTCCAATTAATTAATCTATTAGTTATGTCATGAACTCTATATATCTACGACACGAAGGTATACAATGATTGTCCAATTATCTAATAATATCACGCAAAACTCATTTATTTCTAAAAAACAATTATTGGCCGGCCGGTGATCACGGGACTTAAATCCCTGATTTCAGCTTGAAGTATCGTCAGTTTTGCACGTCATGTGTTGTGGTCAAGGAATCTTTTGTTGCTCAAAGGTGGATATCACTGGCAGTATAGTTAGTGTCAGATGCACAACAGCACAAGATCAGGAGATCAGATGCGGAGGAAGACTGATGTTTACGTAAAAGCCAATACTTTGATTGATTGGGTGGTTTCGATGAAGATTATGATCAATCTTGGTATTCCACCCAATATTGGCGATACATCCAAGCAATCCAGCTAATAAAGAACCTGCCTCATTTTTTAATTAAAGGGGCAATTGAGGCTAATTAGCAAACTATCAGAATTAAATACTCACCTCGTTGTACGTATCATGTTCAATTCTAGTTCAGGTTGAACGATCGACGGTCTTAACAATCGTTTCTTGCATCTTACTGTATACCATGTGCACAGTACTAAGTAACAATGTGTACAGCAGACGACTAGACGAAACACGTGAGAGCTACTCGAACAGATTGGCCCAGTTACATTTGGTCTCAACTCGAATCTAATCTTTGTAATGTCAACCACGATTTGAATTCCTTATCATGAATAGACATGTACATTGGGCGGGCTGGGCTGGATTAGGGCTATACCATGTTTATATGGGCTGGGTTAGGGTTGGTTTAAAATTTTCGTGGGCTGGGTGGGCCGACCCATAATAATAAGGGTTGGAGTGGGCCGATAATGAAGGGTGCATGGGCGGCGAACCAAGGTGAGGGGGCGGCTTAGAAGAGAAGTGGTGGTGACGGATCGAGGGGGAGGGGGAAATCATGTTGGAGGGAGAAATTTAGTGAGAGGGAAGGGTCGAACGAGGCTGGGAACAGTCGACGGTGAGCAAACAATCGACCGGTGGCGAATGAAGAAATCATGGCGGTGGTGGCCAGACAGAACATGGTGGTGGTGTCTCCGGTTTGGCTGGTAGTGAGGTAGTATCGTGGTAGTGGTCTGAGAAAAGGAAAGGGAAAGGGGAGATGAGAGAGAAAATTGAGGGGTGGGGGTTGGTCGTTATTTTATTTTATTGATTGATGTGATTAACTCAAATTAATTCTGGTAATATCAACATTATTAACGGGTAAACTAGCGGAAAGAACAAAAATGGGTATCCTGTGCAGTTTTCAAGAGTACGGGGGTACCATGTGCAAAAAGTTGAAGTACATGGGTACGGGGCACCACGTGCATTTTCCGTTTTCTAAAAATGATAGTTACACCAAAATTTATCATTACTTTTAATGCAAGGTTCACATAAGTGTCAAATGTGACCTCCTAGTAATGCCAACAAATGATAGTTGCTTTAGGAGAATTATACTAGTTGTTGACCAGTGCAAAATTACATAGGACACCCTATTTCATTGTAAATTCATCATGTTTAATTTACTACTAGGATGAATGCCCGTGCATTGCACGAGTCTCTTAATAATGATATCTATTGTTAGCCGATCCCAAATTATTTTGGGAATAAGGCTAATTGATTGTTGTTGTTGTAATAAATCTGAATTATACTCCTATATTTATGTTGTATGAAAATCAATACAATATAGAATGACTGTAATTGTGCATGAAAAATTCTAGTGTACTCATCCATGAAGAATCCACTTTGCTAAGTCTTGATATTTTCAATATTGTACCATGCAATGTGGATATTTATGGCATCTTTCTAAAATTCGAAATCATATTACTTACAATTCACACAATTTAAAATCCATTAGACCGGTATAAAAGATTAGTCAGATTGATATATCTAGGCGCGTGTTCCAGATTGATTAATAGCTAGGTTAACTTTGATATGCTGATTCATTCGAGTTAATTACTAAAGGAAAAATATGAATTTTGGGTTTCGCAACGATTTTGTCACACGATTTTGCCAACAAAACCCTCCAACCAAGAGCCACAAACCTACTTAGAGTTGGAGTGGGTGCAATGCTCAACACCCCATCTCTAACCATCTTATGCCACTAACCCGTATTGAATAAAACAAATAGGGACTAATGAGTCCTAGGCTCCCCAATTGCTCTCCAACTGCATCTTAAGCCAATTTTCGGGATAGTGCCATCGAAAATGGCTCACCTGTAATAACCCACTTTTTAATAATAATAATAATAATAATAATAATAATAATAATAATAATAATAATAAAAAAAAAAGTTACGTAGAAGAGGAGCCTAGGCATTTAATGCCTTGACTTGTGATGTCCTTTGCTTTGGGTGAAAACTTTTCACTCTTGGGGAATTGCATTTCCCCGGGAAATACTTCGCCTATAAATAGCTCCACATATCGCTCATTGTTCGACGCAAATCAACACACAAGTGTTGTACTGAGTGAAATAAACTGAAGTGCTTCAGACCATGAGCACACCACATATAAAGTAAGTTCCGAGTATTATAAGATTTCGTAAAAGTAATTTACGAAATAAGTAGTTGTTACGTACGTATTAAAAGTGACATCTTCTTAGCGAGGCTCTGTCGAAATAGTCATCGTCCTTAACATAGCCAAGGTATAACTCTTAAACTGTTATGAAATTATTATCGTTAGACAACGCCGTTAATATTTTCGTACACGTTTTCGATAATTGATTAACCTTGCGGCGAATAGTTATTACGGTGCAAGTAACTCGGTGGAATTACCCTAGTTTGTGAACGTCACCGTATTAACAACTGACCCAAGAATAAAATGTGTTGGTGGTAAATAGTAGCTCCATGATTATAAAGTAACCCGGCGGAATTACCCCAGTGGTGAAAATAATCTTAGAGTGAATGATTTCCACTAAAAGACGATAAATAGTAAATTAACAATTTGACTAGTAATCGCCACTTTTAGAATTCGGACGTCGTTAGACCCTTGGACAGTTAATTATCAAATAAATGACAACATGATTACTTTGCCAATATAACCTTAAATAAATAACTTACGCGACTTTATTTACTTAGAACGAGAGAACGCACGGGGTAGTATCGCGGTGGTTTGGGAATTCAGGTAAGGGACTCTTTCTGATTTAGCTTATAGTATTATTTCTGTATAATTTAATGCTTATTTTTAAAGAGGATCGAGTACTGCAAACTCTAATTATTTTCTGAACTACTTTGACTTTGTGGGTTAGTTTTATGTTCTGGCTAACTTTGAAACGAAGATATCCGTCTGGCCCTGCCAAGGGAGTAAACTGGCACTGACTGAGAACTTCTGAACTAACCAGAACTACACTACCCACTACCGGAATTATTTATACTTATACGAATTATTATTGTTTTACTATTTTAGCAACTGCTTGATCCGGTTGAGTCGGAAACTGTCTTTTACTGGGCTGTTGAGCTCACCCTTTCAATACTAAATTCTTTTCAGGAAATCAGTACTAGATGGAGGTGGGAATTTCAGTGAGCTACCTAAGTAGTCTTGTAACATAAGTAATGGCCTTAGTAATTGTTTGTACTATAGTATTCGTATGTATTATATTGTGTAATATATGTTGTGTACCTTCGACTTTTGAGGAAGAATAATGGCTTAGCCTACTTTTCGTAGTTTGCCGTCTGTTATGTTCCAATGATGGTTTTGGGGCGTGACAGATTAAGTGGTATCAGAGCAATAGTTCGACCCTAGTAACACAATACAGGCCAGAGAGTATGGGTAGATTAAGTTTGGTTCACGTAATCTATTACATTTGAAAACTACTAGTATTAGAAACACGTGTTAACTTTTTATGATTATTTTACTTAAAGGATTTGATGGCTGTTGAGGAAGAAGCTGTAAACATAGTAGAGGAAAACATAGAAGAAGTAGGTGAGGAACATCATAATGATAATGAAGAAAGTAGTGATGCGGGTAACTTTGAGGACGTTGCCCATGGCCCCAACGACTTCTATCAAGATTTTCTTCAAAGATTGAAGGAACAACAAGATTTGCAGAGGCTGAGTCAGGAGTTGGTGAATCGCTTGCTTAGAAAACCAGGCGAGATGACAGAGGCAAGGAATCCAATGAGGGATTTTAAGGGGCTCAATCCTCCGGTCTTTGCAGGTACCACTAACCCCGCAGAAGCAGAAGGATGGCTTCTAGCAATGGAGAAAGTGTTCAGGGTATTCAAGTGCTCGGAGGAAGAAAAGGTAAACTATGCGGTGTATCAGTTAGAAGGTAAAACTTATGATTGGTGGTTGTCGGAGGAAAATCTATTGAAAGCAGGAGAAGTGACCAATCGTGGTCAACAGGCTAAAATCATCACTTGGAAAGTGTTTAAGGATACCTTTAACAAGAAGTACTTTCCTAAAAGTCTTAGAGATAAGGCTATGGAAGATTTCTTGAAATTAAGGCAAAAAGAGAATATGTCTGTAGGAGATTATCAGGATAGGTTTGAGGGGTTGTGCAAGTTCGCTCCTCAATTTGTGTCCACAGAGGCGGACAAGGCTTATAGGTTCGTTTATGGGTTAGAACCAAAAATCAAACAAGGAGTGAGTGTTTTCGAGTTACAGGAGTATGCTGCAGTGGTTGAGAAGGCAAGAATAGTAGAATTGAGCCTTAGGGAGGTAAAGAAGGAAAAGAGTAAGAAGAGGGATTCTGGTGTTATCCAACCTTCGGGGATTAGTTTTAAGAGACAACACACCCAAGCATTTCAACCCAAAATAATTTCTCCCTTTCCCCAAGCAAGTAAACCCGTGTCTAGACTCCAACCATCTGTGGCAGGTGTAGCTTTCCCGGGGAATAGAGGTAGCCAGATGCCAGTTAAGACATGTCAAAAGTGTTCAAGAATAATGAAAGGAAGCGAGTGCAGGTGGTGCTCGGGAACTTGTTTCAGGTGTGGCGAAAAAGGACACATGATAGCTAACTGCCCGAAACCAGAGACGAGCCAAGCACCCTCCAACCACCAGACCCAGAGGACACAAGTATCAGCAGGGAAGCAGTCAAGTGACCACCGTAGGAGTGGACAAAAGGCAAGCGTTTCTGGAAAAGTATTTCCCATCATGGAGGAAGATGCTCCGTCCTCAAGTGATGTGGTCACAGGTATTATTCCCATTTCAAATACTCTTGGATATGTCCTATTTGATTCCGGAACCACACATTCCTTTGTTTCACATGAATTTGCCAAAAAGTGTGACTTGCAATTTGCGCCTTTGAATACACAATTAGAAGTGAGTACTCCCTCTGGATACGTGTGTGTGGCTTCTTTGATGCCTAGGAATTGCATTGTTGAAATAGGGGAACGAAAATTACTTGCAAACCTTATCCTTTTGGACATGTCCGGCTTTGATGTGATCTTAGGGATGGATTGGTTATCCTCTCATTTTGCAAGTATTGACTGTCACCGTAAGGTTGTTAACTTCCAGACCCCAGGGAAACCACCGTTTGTGTTTAGGAAGGAATGGAAAGGATTACTAGCTAACTTGGTTGTAGGTCTTGGGATAAGTGAATTAAAGCTAGATGATATTGGGATTGTCAGAGAATTTGAAGATGTTTTCCCAGAAAATTTGGTTGGGTTACCCCCGGATAGAGAAATTGAGTTCACCATCGATTTAATACCAGGTACTGCCCCTATTTCTAAAGCCCCATACCGAATGGCACCAACAGAATTAGCAGAATTGAGGAAACAATTACAAGAGTTGGAAACCATGGGGTTTATTAGGAATAGTGTTTCTCCATGGGGTGCTCCCGTGTTATTTGTAAAGAAGAAAGACGGTAGTATGAGGCTTTGTATTGATTACAGGGAGTTAAACAAAGTAACTATCCGTAATAAATACCCTCTGCCTCGTATTGATGAATTGTTTGACCAGTTACAAAGGGCTAGTGTGTTTTCCAAAATAGATCTCCGATCGGGATATCACCAGTTAAAAATTAAACCTGAGGATGTTGCTAAGACTGCATTTAGAACCCGTTATGGTCATTATGAGTTTTTGGTAATGCCATTTGGGTTAACCAATGCACCAGCTGCATTTATGGATTTGATGAATAGGGTGTTTAGACCTTTCCTGGATAAATTTGTCATTGTATTCATTGATGACATTTTGGTGTACTCTAAAAGCGTAAAGGAGCATGAGCAACATTTGAGGATTGTCTTACAAACTTTAAGGGAACAAAAATTATATGCCAATTTTAAGAAATGTGAGTTCTGGCTGAATGAAGTTGCATTCCTTGGGCATATAGTTTCAGCAAAAGGAGTTTCTGTAGACCCTGGAAAGATTAAGGCAATAGTCGAGTGGAGAACACCCAAAACCGTGACGGAAGTTAGGAGTTTCTTAGGCCTTGCTGGATATTACAAAAAATTTGTTAAGGATTTCTCTAAAATTGCCGTACCACTTACAAAGTTGACACACAAGGGTGCCAAATTTGTTGAACTAGCGGGTGCGAAGAGAGTCTCCAAGAGCTTAAGCAGAGACTGACGTCTGCTCCTGTACTGACCCTTCCATCTGGAAGTGGAGGGTATACCTTATACTGTGATGCCTCCAAATTGGGATTAGGAGCTGTGCTAATGCAAAATGAGAGGGTTGTAGCTTATGCATCAAGACAATTAAAACCTTATGAACAAAACTACCCTACTCATGATCTGGAACTTGCGGCAGTAATCTTTTCACTAAAAATTTGGAGACATTATCTCTATGGTGAGAAATGTGTGGTATACTCGGATCATAAGAGTTTAAAATACATTTTCACCCAGAGAGATTTGAATATGAGACAAAGGAGATGGATGGAGTTACTCAAAGATTATGATTTGACAATCATGTATCATGCTGGGAAGGCTAATGTTGTGGCTGATGCATTGAGTCAGAAGAACTATGACAATTTAGCCGCACTCATCACCGAGCAGAAACCCCTAATGGAAGAAATGAGAAGAATGAATCTTTGGGTGAGAAACAATCTGGGTCGCAATTTAAGAGACGTTATGGCTGCAATAGCGGTAAAGTCATCTTTGATTGAGAGACTCAAAGAAGCTCAAGTGCAAGAAGAATTTTTGGTTAAGATCAAGGAACGTATGGTGAGTAGGCCATTTAAGCAAGATTCATTGTACTGGCACATCCATATACACCCAGACGGTTCTATGCGGTTCCAGAACCGAATCTGTGTTCTAGATAATATGGAGCTTAAAAGAGAAATTTTGAGAGAAGCACACAACACTGGTTATACGGTACATCCAGGGGGTACCAAAATGTATAGGGACTTGAAGGAACATTTTTGGTGGAGAAACATGAAGAGAGACATTGCTGAATATGTCTCAAAATGCTTGACTTGTCAACAGATCAAAGCAGATCATCAGAGGTCTGCAGGGAAATTACAATCTCTACCAGTACCGACATGGAAGTGGGAGGAAGTCTCAATGGATTTTGTGGGTGGTCTGCCAAGGACTCAATGTGGGTATGAGTCTATTTGGGTTATTGTAGATCGATTAACAAAATCAGCTCATTTCTTACCACTAAGAGCCGGTTATACTGCAGAATCACTAGCTGAACTGTATGTGAAAGAAATCGTGAGGCTTCATGGTGTTCCTGTGTCTATTGTGTCCGACAGAGACTCAAAGTATGTTGCACGATTTTGGCAGAGTCTACATGATGCGATGGGAACAAAATTAAACTTCAGCACCGCTTATCACCCTCAAACTGATGGACAGAAAGAAAAGACCATTCAGACATTAGAAGACATGCTCAGGGCATGTGTCTTAGATTTCGGGGGTTCATGGGAGGAATGGTTACATCTTGTGGAGTTTGCATATAACAACAGTTATCATTCCAGTATTAGAGTCACGCCCTTCGAGGCTTTGTATGGACGAAAGTGCAGGTCACCTTTGTGTTGGGATGATGTGGGCGAAAGACAACTTTTAGGTCCCGAACTGGTACAACAAACCGTCGACAAGATACATGTAATAAGGGGGCGTATGAGAGCTGCTCAGAGTCGACAAAAGAGTTACGCCGACAAGAAAAGACGAGACATGGATTTGAAGGAAGGAGAGAAAGTGTATCTCAAGGTTTCGCCAACCCGAGGAGTGTATAGATTTGGAGTTCGCGGAAAACTCAGCCCGAGATTTATTGGTCCATATGAAATTTTTGAGAAGGTTGGGAAGGTATCATATAGGTTGGCCTTACCGCCGATACTATCAGGAGTGCATAATGTGTTCCATGTTTCGATGCTTAAAAGGTTTGTTCAACCGGATGAACAAATCATGGAACTTAAACCTATCCAACTTCAGCCAGATTTGAGTTACGAAGAACGACCACAGAAAATTTTGGGCCAAGAAATCAAGGTGTTAAGAAACAAGACAATTCCATTCGTCAAAGTGCATTGGAAAAATCACGATGAAAGAGAAGCCACTGGGAAAAAGAGGCGGACATGAGTGAAAACTATCCGTACCTGTTCGAATCTTAATATCGGTAAGTTTCGGGACGAAACTTCTTATTAGGAGGGGTGGATGTAATAACCCACTTTTTAATAATAATAATAATAATAATAATAATAATAAAAAAAAAAAAGTTACGTAGAAGAGGAGCCTAGGCATTTAATGCCTTGACTTGTGATGTCCTTTGCTTTGGGTGAAAACTTTTCACTCTTGGGGAATTGCATTTCCCCGGGAAATACTTCGCCTATAAATAGCTCCACACATCGCTCATTGTTCGACGCAAATCAACACACAAGTGTTGTACTGAGTGAAATAAACTGAAGTGCTTCAGACCATAAGCACACCACATATAAAGTAAGTTCCGAGTATTATAAGATTTCGTAAAAGTAATTTACGAAATAAGTAGTTGTTACGTACGTACGAAAAGTGACATCTTCTTAGCGAAGCTCTGTCGAAATAGTCATCGTCACTTAACATAGCCAAGGTATAACTTTTAAACTGTTATGAAATTATTATCGTTAGACAACGCCGTTAATATTTTCGTACACGTTTTCGATAATTGGTTAACCTTGCGGCGAATAGTTATTACGGTGCAAGTAACTCGGTGGAATTACCCCAGTTTGTGAACGTCACCGTATTAACAACTAACCCAAGAAGAAAATGTGTTGGTGGTAAATAGTAGCTCCATGATTATAAAGTAACCCGGCGGAATTACCCCAATGGTGAAAATAACCTTAGAGTGAATGATTTCCACTAAAAGACGATAAATAGTAAATTAACAATTTGACTAGTAATCGCCACTTTTAGAATTCGGACGTCGTTAGACCTTTGGACAGTTAATTATCAAATAAATGACAACATGATTACTTTGCCAATATAACCTTAAATAAATAACTTACGCGACTTTATTTACTTAGAACGAGAGAACGCACGGAGTAGTATCGCGGTGGTTTGGGAATTCAGGTAAGGGACTCTTTCTGATTTAGCTTATAGTATTATTTCTGTATACTTTAATGCTTATTTTTAAAGAGGATCGAGTAATGCAAACTCTAATTATTTTCTGAACTACTTTGACTTTGTGGGTTAGTTTTATGTTCTGGCTAACTTTGAAACGAGGATATCCGTCTGGCCCTGCCAAGGGAGTAAACTGGCACTGACTGAGAACTTCTCAACTAACCAGAACTACACTACCTACTACCGGAACTATCTATACTTATACGAATTATTATTGTTTTACTATTTTAGCAACTGCTTGATCCGGTTGAGTCGGAAACTGTCTTTTACTGGGCTGTCGAGCTCACCCTTTCAATACTAAATTCTTTTCAGGAAATTAGTACTAGCTGGAGGTGGGAATTTGAGTGAGCTACCCAAGTAGTCTTGTAACATAAGTAATGACCTTAGTAATTGTTTGTACTATAGTATTCGTATGTATTATATTGTGTAATATATGTTGTGTACCTTCGACTTTTGAGGAAGAATAATGGCTTAGCCTACTTTTCGTAGTTTGCCGTCTGTTATGTTCCAATTATGGTTTTGGGGCGTGACATCACCTTTTTTAAAACCACCGACGCCACTTATATCATTAAAAAGTAAGAGGAATTTCTATCCTCGAACCACCAATTTCTAAAGACCGAACCTCCTTATAACTCCCTTGATGATCCTAACCCGTATCGCCCGTCGTGGTATCCATGCATCATCATCTTTTTTTTTTTTAGAAAATAAAAGCACACCTATATTACACTCTAAGTGACAAATTCCACAAATCGAATTACAACGCAAAGCGAAACCACTTCCCCATGCTTAAATCCTGTCATTGCCCACCATGACAAACCAACACCAACAAAAGGATTGGGCAACAACAAACTAGGGGGAGTACATCAACAACCTCCACAAATATGAGCAAAGAATGACCGTCTCAACTCCTCAAAGAAGCACGGGCTATCGGATCAAGAGGTACCCACTCTAACTCACTCCCCTATTCTCCCTCTTGGAAATGTTTCCAACCCTCGTCTCACCACTATATCTCTCTCATGAACAGTATGCACAAAAACACCGGCCTCCAAGTGCAACCACAAATCAAAACACCCAACCAAAATGTACCAAACAAAGACTATCACTACTACAAAAATGACCAAATGCAACACCTCTAATGTAACGGTGTATACATAGGTGTTACATTTGCTTACCTATTGCAACATTTTCCTATCTATAGCTCTAAGGAAGTGTTTATTGCAACGCCTAATGTAACGGTCTATAGAGAGGCGTTGCATTTGACATTTTCCGTTGCCTTAACTAAGCTAATGCAACGCTACTTTAAAAAAAAAAAAACACTCAAAATTGGGCGCGACAACAGAAAATTTCCCCCCAAAATTTTCTGTACTGGACACATACACTCACACAAACCCTAACTCAAACTTCATTACTCCCACGCATACTCTCATTTCAAAATTCGACAAAAATCAACAAAAATCATGCCATACTCTCAAATTTCTCAATCTCTTATCGTCCTTATTTGATCTCAACTGCACTAATCCCACGCATCAAGTTTTGACTTTGAAGTATTTGGGTAAGAAATTAAAGTGTTTGGGCAAAATCGAAGTATTTGGGCGAAATCAATTTGAGTCTTTCGAGTAAGTATTTATGAGTTTTTTTAGTCATTCTGGGTTCATGTTTTTGATGTTTTGCCCAATTTTTATGAAATTTTTAGCACCAATTTCATTCAATATGAATTGGGTACTCATAATTTGTCCTATTTTCGAATTCATAATTTGATTCAGTCAGAATTGGGTACCCCTAGAAGTATGTGTTTTGTATGACATAGCAACTCAGTTTGAAGGTTTGGAGGACTTGTAATGGTTTTAAGAAATTCGGGATTATATGATGAAGGCTCAAAGAGTAATAGAGAGTTCATTGTAGTGAGGGGATATAGGGATTTTTGGGTCTTCCACGAATGAGTACCTGTTGGTATACAAATGACAGTATAATTAATCCTGAGACACAAGAGGAGTTGAAAATCTAAACTATGATTTTTGTGGTAACAATTGAAAGTAATATTTTACTGTTTTTTCCGTATGCTTTGCTCACTGGTTGCTCCAAAATCTACCTTATTGACTGGACATTTTTCTGAAAATAACAGTCAAATTTCCGAAAACACCACTCAGCCCTTGTGTCAGCATATAAGCAGACTATATTTTCCAGGCTCATGCAGGGTTTTTTTCATGCAAATTTAATCAGAATTTAGGACCTTTGAAAAAAAAAGTTCTACTTGATACCAAATTGTTTCCAAATTCCTTGTCAAAATCTTGGTACTCTGCTTCTTTCCAGGAAACTACAGTACCCCATTTTAGCTCCTTTATAAAGGCTTCTCCTGCAGTGTTGGAAGTATCATCGAGTATCCATAACCAAAAACCTCCTGAACAACTTCATCCTTTGCATTCAGCACTTCGTTACTAACCCGTTTCTCGAAAGAATTTCATTTCATGTTTGATAGATACTCTACAATTGAAGATTTTCTTTCTTGTGTTCTATCCCACTCCTTTATCTCATCTTCTAATTCAGTATACTTTTGCCAATGGTTACAAAACTCTATCAACATTCATAATTAACGAAGAATATAAGCAGTATGGAGCAAGAGCTAGATCAAACATCATCCTAGGATTCAATTCTCACCATTTAGATGGCCGCTGGCCCATACTTAAGCAACTAGAACAAGATTATCTCTCTCATTCGAAAATTTGCATTATCAAGTGCACAACTTCTTTCTTGCAGTCATCATAACTTTCAGCTCAAGATGACTCATGCAGCCCATGATATGTTAAATTAAAGCTACAGATCTTAGCTTCAATATGAAAAAAGAATCAATCCAAAATTCATTATGGTTTGAGAGATACAGACCTCTGAGTGACATCAGGTCAGACCACTCCTCTATTCTGCAGCACCGAGTTTGAGCCTTTATCAAATCTTCCTCACAGATTCAATGGAGTCCCTAAAGGTGTCATTGGAAAGCTTGAACAATGAACTTTCCACAAATATATAAAACATAGCTATAAATCTTCTACCCTAAAAGATATGAAGCGTTAAAGTTGCATAAATTTTTAATGTATTGAATATCTCGTGTTTCATAGCATACTCTTTTCGCCATGATTCTAACACCTACTGGTTATATTTTTGTTTTGGCTAGTGCTTGCTGGTGTTTTTGGCTTCTCTCGCGGCTCTTCAATTGGTGTTTCTAAGACTACTCTCTTTTGCTGGTGGTTCTAGATGACAACTCAAGGGCCCCGTCTCAATGTTTCTAGACATGTGAGTATCAGAACATCATTGTTGTTAGTTCATATTTGTGGTTAATAGCTAATACTTTAAATTTGTACTTTATTTTTGTTGGTATTGTGCTTTATATGTGATATTCTCGTGTGCTTTATATATGTTGGTTACATTGAAATTATGAATCGGTTGTTTCGTCACTTTGGTTTATTAGTCTTGTACAATATGTAAATTTCTTTTTTTTTTTTTCAACTACTTTAGGTAATGGGAAACTCAAGTAATGAATGGTTTCATTTTCCTAAATGGTCTGATGAATATGAAACCGGATTAGATTTATATCTTGAGAAGAAATTTGCAACTGAAGCTCACGGATATCAAATTGCATGCCCTTGTAAACAATGTGATAAGCGTTATTGGTTTTGTAGAAATGTGGTCAAAAAGCATCTGATTTGTAAGGGCTTTGGTTTAAGAGAGGGAAGAACCTTAGAACATTGCTTAGATTCAATAGCAGATTTGAACAAAGAATGAGTCATAGCTGATCATGATGGAGGTTTAGAAAATAATGACAACTCAACAGAGCTATTAGATAATATGCGAGAGGGACCAAATGACGATGCAAAGAATTTCTTTAAGCTAGTAGAGGATGGGCAGCAGGAATTATATCCTGGGTGCAAAAATGTATATAAGCTCTCCTTCACGATACGCTTGTTTCTTTTTAAGTGTGACCACAAGATAAGCAATGCAGCATTTGGTGAACTTCTGGAGCTTCTTAAAGAAATTCTGCCTAATGCTAAGCTGCCAAAATCTTTCTATGAAGCTAAGAGTACTATTAGGACGTTAGGTCTTAATTATACTAAAATAGATGCATGCCCAAATGATTACATGTTGTACTGGGAAGAACACGCAGATGCTACTAGTTGTCACATTTGTAAGGCGTCTAGATGGAAATCTATTGACAAGGATGAGGAAACAAGCAAGCCTTATCAAATCCCCGCAAAGATTTTGAGGTACTTTCCCATAAAGAAGAGGCTGCAAAGGATGTTTTTGTGCTCCGATACAGCAAGTCACATGTTATGGCATGCAAAAAGACAAACAAAAGACAGGTCATTAAGACATCTAGCGGATGGAGAGGCGTGGAAGGAGTTTGACAGAAGGTACGGTGTCTTTGCTAGTGATCCGCGTAATGTGAGGTTGGGTTTGGCTAGTGATGGATTTAGTCCATTTAATATGAGCATTGCCCATAGTACATGGCTTGTTATCCTTATGAATTACAATTTGCCTCCCTCGATGTGCATGAAATAAGAGTTTCCCATGCTAGCGTTGCTCATTCCAGGCCCTCTATCCCCATGTCAAGACATTGACATTTACTTGCAGCCTCTTATCAAGGATTTGAATGAGTTATGGGAGGTTGGAGTAGAAACCTATGATGCTTTAAGTGGTAACCGTTTCGACATGCATGCAGCATTGGTGTCTATCGTAAGCGGCTTTCCAGCATATGCAATGTTGTCTGGTTGGAGTACATGTGGGATGAAGGCATGTCCATGTTGCCATTATAAAACTTCTAATACCTATTTGCTTAAATGCGGAAAATATTGTTATATACAACATCGACGGTTCTTAGATGAGAATCATCCGTGGAGACGTAATAAGAGGCAATTTAACGGGAAAACGGAAGAAGGAACTCCACCAAAGCGCTTCTCGGGTATTGAAATTGAGGAGTTGTAGAATGGGTGGTAGAATGATTTTGGGAAGGGGCGAAAGAAAAATATCAATAGAGAAATTCCATGGAAGAAGAAGTCAATATTTTTCGACTTGCCTTACTGGAAGTATAATAAATGTCCACATAATCTCGATGTCATGCACATCGAAAAGAATGTGTTTGACAATGTTCTTAACACACTATTAGACATACCAAAGAAGACTAAGGACCATTTGAAAGCACGCCATGATCTCAAACTGCTTAAACTAATGCTTGAATTGCATCCTATTCAACGAGAAAATGGTCATTTCGAGATGCCAAGATCACGCTTTTGGTTGTCTCCGGCCAAAAAGCCTCTATTTTGCCAAGTCATCAAGAATGCAAGATTGCCACAGGGTTGTGCATCTAATATTGCAAGGTGTGTCAAAATCGAAGAAAGGAAAATCACAGGCTATAAGAGCCACGATGCGCATTTCATGATGCAAAATTTACTACCTATAGCTGCACGGCTCACACTGCCCAAAGATGTTGCGTCTCCTATAATACGATTACGTGCATTTTTCAGAAGTATTTATAGTAAAACTCTTTGTCCGAGTGAATTGGAGGACCTACAAGTAGAGATTGCTAAAACACTTTGTGAGTTAGAAAAGATTTTTCCTCCTTCATTTTTTGACATAAGTGAGCACCTTCCTGTTCACTTGGTGGAAGAGATCAGACTTGGTGGACCTGTTTCACAAAGGTCCATGTGGGGGATCGAAAGGTATCTCGGAGGGCTGAAGTCAAACACAAAGAACAAGAGTCGACCAGAGGGTTCAATGGCCGAAGCACATTTAGTTCAAGAATGTGTTGCCTTTTGTGCGAGGTTTCTGAAAAAGAAGAGTATGGATAGTTTGATCGTAGATGCTGAAAATTCAATTCTTCCTAAACTCGGCCATCCACTAAAAGGAAAGGGAAGGACAACAAAGAAGAATCGTAGTGTACATCGGATTGCCACACAACAATTGTAAAATCACTCCTACCAAGAATCAGAATGCCACACAGCCACCCTAACATCAACAAAAAGGCAAAAAACTATAGAAACTAACGCGTCAAGAGAGGTTACTCTAGAGAATTTGGCAGAGGGTAGTTCAAGAAAAGAGGTTGTTGTGTCGAGTCAAAGGAAAGATGCTCCTTTGGAAGAACTAACCGAGGATAATGATATGGATCATGCACATGTTTCTGCTGATGAAAATGAAAAGGAACCTGAAGTACAGCCAACAGCTGTACCTCAACCTGAAAAGAAACGTCGAGGTCCAACGTTGCTGCCAAATATACATGGTCGTAAGCCTGAAGAGCGTCCAATTATTGTTCTAAATCCATCTGGCCAACCAATTGGACCTACAAGTGCTATCATGAAGGAGTTTAGTCGCTTTCTGGGGACTTTGGTCAGGGATCCTAACTTAGCACCGTTGAACTACGAGTATTGGCATTGGTTGCCTGCTGGTACATTTAATAGGATATAGGCCCATGTTTTGGTATGATCCTAAATCAAACTGTTGGTGATATGATAGAAACTATAGTAATAGCTATAATTAGATATGTGACTCATAATTTTTATTTTATACAGAGGTCCTATATTGTACCAGAAGAAGGAAAGAGATGGGTAAATGCGACTCTCAATGACTTATGGCGTGCATGTAAGTGTCGCATAAAGAAAAAACACTACAAAAAGTATGATACTGATGATGAGCGATGGGAGAATCGTCCAGACAAAGTGCCTAAAGAAGACTTCCTAGAGCTTTTAGACTTTTGGAACTTGCCTGCAACCCAGGTAATTTTAAAATGTGATCAGAAGGAATCCGATAGGGACTACTAGCAGCCTGCCCCTTTGCTATCTTTGTGGGCTGGTTTTCTTGGCTCCAATTCACTTGCTCCTTTACTAATCTTGCATCACATATCATTGTTGCTAATGCGTAGGAAGAAAGTAAAGACAGCAAAGCCAATCGTGACACACAAAAAGACATGCACGGGTCCCAAGTCATTGGCATCGTTGAGACATGAACTGGTAGTAATGCATTTGCTTATTTTTTGTATAGCACTATTGTGGAACCTTATGTGTTTTCTGCTTTTTGTCAGAAACTAAGCGATCCTAATAAGAAGCCACCAACCCAATCCAAAGTCTACAAAGAATCTAGGAAACGAGGGCCAGAGCGCAAGTATAAGACTGATTTTAAGACCATAAAGGAAAATATGGTAAGTCTAGCACCTTAAGAAAATCAAATAGTCTCTAATTTAGTATATTTGAGGTTCACCTTATCTTGCCTTATAAATTATTTTCTGTCATTTGATGCTTAATTAGGAGAAACTAAGTGACCTTGAAGCTGAATATGAGCTTGGAGATAGTCAAGAGCCTAAGGATCCGTACTATGAGGTGATTGTAACAACCCTAAATTTTCGACCAAATTAAATAAACGAAAACCTAGGATTATTATGCCACAATTAACTATCCAAGTTAATTGCAAGGCGAAACCAAATTAAATAAATACAAAATATAAGTAATAAAGAAGTACGACAGCGGAAGACTTAGTCAAAGTTTACAAAATCCAAATCTGAAATCCCAATAAATAATAAATGTATAATATTTGTGTAAATGAAATGACCCCCATGTATGCAGACGTCCACAAGCTCAACAAATCACCTTCAAAGACACCTGTCAACTGCGCCATCGAGAAAATGACACAGCCCCAGAATAGGGTAGGGACAAACCCTAACAATAGAACGTCAGCAAACAGGCTGAGTAAGAAACAATAGAGAGACAAGAAGAAGATATAAGGCGCGTAGCTGAACAGATTAGACTTAGCTCAAAAGAATGATACAAGAACCAACAAACCATACATTATTATTTCAAATAATAAGAATATTAACAAAATTCCGAATCCCATATATTAATGGTTGGGTCCTACCCCTAACCGAACCACAACTAGAGCATCTACCCATTACCATAACCATCCTATAAGACTCAAGTATGCGCACACTTCCCTATGAGGGCCAGTAGGATGAAACCAACTCATAGGGGACGTCTATAGGCAACTAGGAGCTACCTAGCTGAAAACCACTTACAGAATTATTGGCCATATGCATAGACGTGCCACCCAACAATGTGGACATGTCGCTCTAGTGGGTAAAAGTCCTTAACGTATAACCAAATTCCATATTTGAACCATTAGAGGTATATTACTTGAGAACAAAGTCAAACCATATGCTAACTATAGGCCGAAGCCGCAAATACCAAGACAAGCCCTTAGGCGGAATAGAAGATAATCAACATGTGCATATACGTATATAAATATATAATATGAGCACAAGTGTACGGAATGAGAATTATAAAGATATGTAACCAATATGAGATGATATAGGAATTTACAATATAAGCTCAAGTTCAAAGTATTTGCGTTCTTACCGTAAATGCTAACCCCCTCCTTACTGTTCCCTCTCAAAATCGTCAAACCGAAACTCCTTAAATTCGCAAGCTATATTACATAAAATTATAAGGCAAATTAACAAAGCGAACTACGAGATAACCAACAAATTATCAGTACGCTAAGACCCAACACGCTCCTAACTTTAGCTAAACCATACTGATCTAACTTTCTAATTCCCAAACTTAGCACATACATTAAACTAGTCAATTACCCAAAAATATACCAATCAACCCCAACAAATTCTCGACAAAACACACATTAAGCCACTGATCATTGGCATCAACATGCCCAACCTTTACCTAAGCACACCTGCCCCTTTACACATACAAAACCATCCAACAAATACCCATAGACACTACGTACAGACCATAATCAGGAACAACATAACCACGGCGACCACCCTACACAACAACAGCCGAACAGAATCGCATCGACACCCCCACACCCTTAGTCATAAGTCATAACAACTAACAACATAACTGGCATTGACGACAACCCAACCTACAACGACGACAACATTTCCACCCAGGAACTACAACAACGGAGTAATAGCAACACCACCAATAAACAACAACATAACCATGGCAACAAGAACGGCAACCAACCTACCCATCCCAAATTATACATAAAACCAAATTAAAACCCTCTAAATATCATCATAACAACTAGTAAGAGAATTAAAACAATAAAATCATCGTGAATCAATGTTAATTGACAAAATATGAATTTCGATGTCGGAACAACTTTAATAAAACTTTGAGAAATTCATACCGTTGCGTAGAGGAGAGAAAAAGAGGAACAACGGTACTAGTTTCGTCAAAAATCGGGCTGGGAACTGGAGTCAGCAAGCAAATTAAGGGCGGCGGCGATCGTGGGCGAAGAAGACGATTATGATTATGATAATGAAGATGATACGTAAACCAGCTTTAGGTTTATGAGTTAAAAAAAGGTGTTTTTGTCCGTTTTGTTTGTTTTAGAAATAACCAAGGGCAAAAACGTCATTTTATATAAAAGAGTGGTTTAAATTTGAGAAAGATGAGCAGAAAGGACGGCTACGACTCCGTGGACGAGGTGTAACCAAGACCAACTTAAAACGTGCAGTGCAGGAAAGTTACATATTACCTGCTGAGTACATGGAGAGCATAAAATCAGATTTAGTGTCACAGATTGGACCTCAGCTAGCTAGCACCATCATCACCCAATTTCAGGCGGCAAATCCTGGTATGAATCTCGTTGTTCCTGATTTCCATGTCAGCATTCAGCCACGTGATTCATGTAGTGATCCCGAAAAACATCAAGATATGCATAATAACCTACCATCAGTTGGAACGAGCACAAGCACATCTAATCAGGTTCAATACTTTTCTCTCTATCTTTTACACTATTTTGCTCTTTCTCTATATCCCACTCTCTCACTCTATCTCTCTCTCTCTCTCTTGGTATCAATCGACTGACTTTGTGACGCTTCTATGGTATGAAAACTAATTTACTACCAGAATAGAATGAATGGAGTTAGAGAATATGACTTGGTTGAACTAGATTAGTAGCCTGGTTATCAAAGACATTATAACTTGGTTGCTCTCTTTGTTCCTCTTTGTCATCAGAGGATCTTTTATAGAGGGCCAATCTTGTTGTTTGTTTACCATCAACATGCGTTTATTGTTGCATTGCCACTTGAAAAACAAGTGATGATCCTGACTACTCTTTGAACCTAAAACTTGTTCGCTTTATGTAAATTTTGTGAAGTAGTGATGGCATGGATATGGTTGGTGAAGTGTAAAGCATGGTGGGAGTAGTGGTGGTTTTAGAGATTGCTATGCAGGTTTTTATGATGTGGTGGTATGATTTATCTGGATGTATATTTTACGGGGAGGTCATGGCAAATTTTCTGTAGAAACGCAACATATATAGGGAGATTATGTCCCTTAGTTTGAAATTTTAGGTTTGATAATGTATCAATTGCCTCGTCATTATGTCATTCACAAAGTAATATTAATTGTTCTGCAAAATTTGATATTATTGTTGCTATTTTGCTTCTCAATGTTTGTAGATGGTTGAGGATCGCAACGAAGATGGTGCTTTATTGGAGTAGTGGGGAAAGACTTTAAGCAAAGCTCAAGCTAGCTAGCCAATGAAATTTTGTAAATCTAATTTTTTGGATAAGAAACGATTATCACATGTGCTAGCAATTTGTTTTGGCTTATGAACTGTAGATGGTTGTTATACAACTCGACACGTACATTTTAGATAGCTTGATTGGATTTTTTAATCACAGCGCTATTTATTAATTAATTATAAGCTATCAAATTAATTAGTTTAATATTATTCTTACTTTTCTTATTTCATACGTACGGTAAATATCATTAATAATAATAATAATAATAATAATAATAATAATAATAATAATAATAATGATGATAATATTATTATTATTATTATTATTATTATTATTATTATTATTATTATTATTATTATTTCCGCAAAAATAATATTAATGCCACTGCATATAGTTGGGCGTTGCATTAGTGTGCCTTTCATTGCAATCGAAAGTAAGAGCGTTGCCTTAGTTTCGTTAGCTTTACATTATACCTATTGTAACAGTACTATGAGCTAAGGCAACGCTTATATGATTGAAATCCATAAGTGTTACATTAGACCCAAAATTGCGTTACCTTAGACCTAACGCAGCGCGGGTAATTGCAGCGCCTCTTTGCGTCACCATAGGTCTAATGTAACGGTTTTTTGGGTCTAATGTAACGATTTTAGGGTGTTACAATATGTCATTAATGTAGTAGTGTTATTTTAGTAGTTTAAGGGGGGGGGGGGGTGAGTAAAACAATCAAAATAGTGGGGGAGCAAACGTGGCGGGGCACAAAGAGCGATGGTATAGAAACAAGCTAGTGAAACGAGTGGGGAGTAGTGGTTAGAATCGTGAGAGAGAAAAGTTAAAGGAAAAGAAACATACCTCATGTGCGCTCCATTTCCCTCCATTATCGTCAAAGCAAGTGGCTCATGGTCAAAGATTGGAAAAGAGCTACTCTCTCACCTCACAACCTCGACTTCGTCAAAACAAGTTGGCTCCTATCACCTTGCCTTTTCCCATCCCCCTCGTGTGTTTGTTGGAACATAATGACCCCAGTATAGTAGTTGTCCAAAAACCAAAACAAAATAGGCCACTTTGTGTTTATTTTTGTGAGTTTAAGGCCAAATGTAAATGGTTTGGGACAAACAAGCATTTGGAACAAAAGAGGAGTTCAATATGAAGAGAGATGGTGTGGAAGCATGGGATAAAACGGGGTGATGACGTGACTCGGTTAGGATTGAGATGGGAGAAGAGTATAGGGAAGAATAGTATCCATACCTTGGCATTCATCTTGGATAGCAAGCATCACAAGCTAAGAAATATGAAGAAACACATTGAATCAAACAAAGCAAGTAATCCTAGGAAATCCGTTATAAGACCAAATACAAATATACAAGCAAGGACAATGCCCCTCCCCCATGCTTAACACATCCATGTGAATGACATTCAAAAAGCATAAAGAGGGAAGGGAACGGGTAACTCAATACGGTAGGTCCTGCGGAGGTGAGCTGACGAAAACGCTCATCCATATCTATAAAGTTGAGCCACGTAAATCTGGCAGTAGGCGCACTAGAGAAACTGGTGACTTGTCCATGTAGCTTAAGGTCCTCTCAACGGGGACCCTGAATTGCTACCCTATGGTCCAATAATCTACCGAGTCTCTAGCCGTAATCGACCAACTGCTGACCTTGGGCCGCCAACTGTTGGTCAATGCTATTGAACCTCTGGCCGAGGCCTCAAAGAATCTGCACAAACTCATTCACCTGCTGGACCATGGTGTCTAGGGTGTGACTGAACCTCTCCATAATCTGGTAGACCTAAGTGTCAAGCCTCTGACCGTCATCATCGATGTGCTGCCCCAACTGCCGACCATAGCCCCAACGGCTGCCTGAATCCCTGAACACTCTGCTCCAGGCCCTACCTGCAAGCATCTATCTCCGGAGGCGGAGGGGCAAAAATCGGTCCTCCCATCTGCGGGGCAAAGCCGAGTAAATGAGAGGGCTGCAAGGGCCGCTCTTGACCCAACTTCTCATCAATGTGCTCCTCTCCATTGACAACCCGACGAACCTTGCGACGTCCTCTCAAGTAGAGCTCGGCCGAGTCATTAGCCTCTCTATTCATCACCACATCTGGAGCAACACTACAACATATGAGCACGTGGGTCACGACTATATGCGTGGCGCAAGTGTTGAATTCCCGTGGCGAAGGTGTTTGGCCATAGGAATTGCTTCCGTGGCCCAAGTAGCCCTCGCAAGGTAATCGCCACGGGAAAAACCAAAACGTGGTAAAATTTTGGTTTCCTGCTTGTTGAAATATTGGCCACGTTACAATTCATGGGAAGATTAAACTCTCGTTGCCAATATTTCAACAAGCCACAAGATACCATTCGTGGCGGAGACGTTTATTCCCGTGGCTATGAGTATTCAGCTGAATTAACAATGTCGTGGCAAAATAAGTACTCCAGTGGCCATTCACCACAATCAGTCGTGACAACACATACATCAATGACTGGCTTCATTTATTTATATTCATCCAGACAATAAAATGACATAAATGAACAATCGAAACACAAAACTCTTAAGAAAATGTTATAAATTCATATAACATACATAATCTTTTAGATACAAAAGTTTTGAGCAATCGAATCGTATTATCGAGTCTTGTACTAGAAACAAGAAAACTAAACGTGAAAATAAAAAGGAATTCTCTGTCCTTTCTTTAAAACTACATGAAAAACAACAATTTTGATTCTGCCATGTAAGATCCTGCCACCAATCAACCCTTCCTTTCTTGCTTCATCAAGATAGTCACGTCAAAGTCGGGATATCTATATAAAAGAGAACCATATTACCAATTAATTACAATGCTTACAATACACTTTGGGTGGATTAACACGACAGATAAAGCCTTTGGTTTAATGATCAATTTGTGATTTTTTACATCATACAGACCAGCCACGGGTTTTGACTAACGAAATTGTAAGTCCCGAATATAGAAAAGGGTAGGACAGGGCCTTGAGCAAGCCACATCAACAACGCTATTAGTGGAGAGAAAGCCTGTCATTGGCAAAGTTTTGTGTCTTGCAATGCCAATCTATTAGCAAACAAATCAAGGAGTATTCCATTGTATAAAATCACACTCAATGAAGACATGTAAACACAAGCACAATTAGCACATTTCATCACCACACTCCAAGCACACAGACCAACGTCAACACCCTTATCCGAGATCGCTGCTCCTGCTCCTATCTATGAAGTGGGCCCAAACATCATACAACATCCCTTGAAGGACTACTACATCATACAACAGCCCTAGAAACACTATCACATCCAAATATCCAATGGTTCAATCAACTCCGTAAGTGACACAATCAAAATCATTGCCCTCAAATGCATGGATAGGCTATTAACCATGATATTGATGTTGTAGTCTTTTTTCCTGCTCATGGAGTTAAAATACAAGTTTAAAATATTTAATTACCTTAATTAGAAGTTCCACGTGCCTTAAGTACTTCCAAGAACCTTGCCTCCTAGACCTTGTTATTAGCTTCAATCTTTGCGTCCACCTCATTTCTAGTCATTATTGCCTCCATCTTAGCTGCTTCAGCATCTCTACAATCTTTTTTTCTAGCCTCTTCCGCATCTTTTCTCGCCTCATCAACATTCTTTATAGCTTCTTGTACAACAACTTCAGATGTTTTCTCGACTCCTAAAACTTTTGCGGCAAGATCCAAGCGTGAGGGCTTTACTCCATAATATTGTGTAATGGTCTTACCTCTCCCATAACAACACAAATATTCATGGGTGTCTTTCCCCAGAACATCCACAAAAGTTGTTCATCCGGTTTTTTATTACGTCCATCTTCTCTTTCTTTCATAAGTTTCCTACATACGAGTAAAGTTACAAGAGCATAAATTCCCAATAGCATTATTTGACACATATTCCAGGGTAATATAGACACATGAGACATAATCATTTCCCGAATTAAATTTCCAAGAAAACACACAAAGGAAACTGAGATAAGAGGGGAAACAGAAGGCAAGCTAAGGAGTGGAGAAGTCTAGGTATGACAAAAATTATCAGTGTGTAACTCATGTACTTACTATTGCTTTTGTGTTGCGAGCTAAATTCTCAACACTGACATTGTCCTTCTCTGATTTCCTCTCACGCGTTTCAAGTAGCACATCTATCCTCGAACAGTCCCCTCCATTTTTCTGTTTCTGCAATACGACTCATTAATACTACTAAGCGTTAAAAATCAGATATCCTCTAATATGGAATATATAATTTCACTCGCAATTTCTTCTTTAACACGAGCATGGCTTTGAGAACCGAGTAATGCAGCATTTTGTTAAATGCTCGGCTCTCCTTAGCTTTTGAACTTCGATCATGTTCACATACCACAACTTACAATAATCTAGGCAGGGAGTTTCTTTTAAAGGTCACAAAATGCAGTTCCATCTTAAAGATTACTATGGTAAGATTAACAAACTAGAGGGAACAAACCTGAAACTTTTTCGAGCGCCAAAGATTTACCAAGTATGTCCAATTTGGTATAGTCATGTCTTTCGGTTTTGCTTTCAACTCAGCCTCCTTTGTTGTCAGTTTCGGTTCAAGAATATACTCTCAGCCTTCTTTGTTGTCAGTTTCGGTTCAAGAATATACTTACGCCTCAACTTGTGCCTACTATTTCGGAACAAAGACCTTGTGTGTCTTATTACATCTTCTTTTCTTAAATTCGGGTTGTCAAACTCAAATTTCTCCTAAGTTTAGAAAACAAAAACTATAAGGAAAGATTAAACGGAAAAGAATAAGAAAAAGACAGTGCATACAAATCCTACCAAGATGCAATTCCATAAGTGATCAAGTGTCTCGGGTTTGTATTGAGTTTAATCTTTGACTTGAATAGGGCATACAACTTTGTTTCTAACTTGTTCCCCGAGAAAGAAGGCAAATAGTGATGCAATTTTACCAATGGGATTACCATTCTCGTCATACTCCAAACAAATCTTCTCCACAGGATCGAGGGCAGTAAGTTTTATACAATAAACATCTCCTCTTTTTCTCTTCGTACCTGAGCCTTAGGAGCCAAAACCGTTTAGTATGACTATAGATTTAAAGCACTCTAATGCATGGATAACAAATTTGTATCTCAATGGTTTTTCACTAATACAAACAGATTTATGGCTCAAGGTTATCAAGTACGTGCCAGATATATGCATTCGATTTCAGTTCTCCTCACTATCAACAATACACCAGTAAGATAGTAAGATAAATTGCTACTCAAATATATTAATAACAAGCAAACAAGAAATGCTAGTACCGGATTGAATTGACTATGAGCAAGCACCAACCGATTTTCCCCGTTCATTTTGCCTTGAACTTCACCAGCATTGTGGTTTTTGAATTACTTGCGGCTCCAACCTCAAGTGCTTTTTCAGTAGTCTCTATAGAAATCCAAATTGAATCAAGATACATAATATTAGGCAGAATAGGCAATAAAAAGTATTATCACGCTCTAAATGTGAACATGCTTCTGATAAGTAATTATAATACCATCATGCATTTCATTGTCGTCCTCATCAATGGAATCCATGGTGTCATAGTTCTTTGCTAATTGTAACACAATTCAATCATCATAAACATCCATTAGTATACATCAGAATTTTAATGACTAAAAAATCAGAGTACAATATACATAATAAGTATTGCTTTCGATACCACTATATTTATTCGCCTCCATTAGCCTCGTAAACTCCTCATTGCTAAAATCTACAATATAAGCAGGAAAATATGTTAAAGGCAATAAAAACAACAGTAACAATAATAAGTGCACAGTGATCGTATTAACAATCAAATACCATCAAGATCAATGTCGTCTTGGTTATCTTCAGGATCACAATCATCATATGTGTTCTTTTGATGACATCTAATAACTGCATCAAATACAAGGACTTTAATTAGATAAAGATTGAAGACAAAATAAGGTATGGACTAGTGTTAGTGAATTTAAATTTACCTTGTTTCTTTTTCTCCAAACCAAAATTGACTGATCTTACTGCATTTTTTTTGTTGTTGTTGTTAAACTATTTAATTTTATTGCGATAGAAACCAAGCCATTACACAGAACAGAACACAAGTCTGTTCTAATCATGAAGAAGCTAAATCCAGAAAATCAATTAATCTTTTAATTAGAAATATGCGTTGACCAGTTTTCTTAGGCTTGGCACTACCCTAACCCGCCCTAGCACTGACCTGGTCAAAGCCCGTACGGGCTAGTGTTAGCTAGGGTATAGATTATCAATCCCAGCCTGCACTGGCACTGGACGGTAGTGCCATTGCCAGGGATTTCCAAGCCTCGATATGGTTGAGCCTCGCATAACTTGGCCCGTCCCCAGCTCTAGAACACATCACATTACTCACTAGAATAATTGACAACTAATGTTAACTTTCTGAATCTGTCAAAAATAAATGTCCACTTGCTTTTTCTCTATCTTTCCAATAATGATCACAATCAACCCTATTAAACCTTGAATTCCGCCCACATGAACATGCGCCATTTCCGGACTCCACATCTAATGCCATTTATCATTAATTAGCTGTTAGATTTTCGACATTTCGACCAAATAGGGTGGACAAAGAACAACCTAAGGCAGTTTAAATTTAAGAAGTTCACTGCTCCAGAATGATTTTTTGAAATAATGATAAAAAAATTGTTAATAAAATGGGTCGAGAAAATCTTGTTTAACAAAATGGAGTGTACGTCACTCGGTATAACGCAACCAAGCATCATGGTGGGTTTATGACTTTTGAACAATTAAATAAAAAACAATTGGTCAACACCGTCAAGGTCCATGGAGGCTATGTTGTTCAAGTTTTTTTATTTTTTCTTAATCATAGAATCGAGAGATTAAAACCACCATAAATCTTGGCGGTTTTATGTATAGGTGACGTGCACGCCATCTTGTTCAATACCCAGTAAGGTTTTGTTCAACTTTTTTTTAGCACTATTTCAAAAAATGGTTTAGTACTCTCTCTATAAAATTATATATTCCCTCCGTCCCAACTCAAACGCCCCGTGAAATTTTTGTAGTGGAATAAGAAAAATTAATATAATAAGTTGAGTGCAGTAATATTAGGAAAGAGGAGGAGAGAGAATGTGAGGATTAATAAAAGTAGTAGAGATAATGTGAGAGGAAATGTGATAATTTAATAAAAGTAGGAGAGAGAAATATGTCCCAAAATAGATGGGGTGTTTGAGGTGGGACGTCCCGAAATGTAATATGGGGCGTTTGAGTGGGGACGGAGGGAGTATGACTTTCTCAGATCTTGAGGTATAACTTTTATCCATCAATGTCTCATAAGGTACTCCCGCCGATTCAAATAGATTTTCATGTATCTTTTTGCTGTTTTGACTTGTCATGTTAGAGATTGGTAGAGGTAGTGGTAGACTGCAATGCACCTCAAAACTGCAAAAATAAAGAGGAAAATATCTTTGAATCGGATACATGACGTCATATATTTCATAACTTTTTATATGTATTTCTTTCTAAAATCAGAATTTCAAACTCATCTCGTTATCTGAAAGAGGCATATCTCAATCTATTGATGGAGTATTTTTTAGTAGTACTTGCCTACTTGGTATCTAAAGTCAACACTACTACATTCAAGGTCATATACAACGGTTTTTATCGTATTATACAACGCTTCAAAACCGCTGTCTAATGGGGGTGCTGTGGTAAGTAAAAGAGGATATCACAACGGCCTAAAACCGCTGTCTATAATGCATAATACCATGGCGGTTAAAAACCGCTGTATAAAGATATATATCACAGCGGAAAAAAAACGTTGTTGAACCGCTGTATAACGTATGGCTTTTTTTTTTTAGCAAATCCGCCACTGCTAGTCTGCTACTAATCATTCCCTATATATATCACAGCGATCATGTAACACCCCATATTTTTGGGTTACTTGAATTGTACAAACTATTGGAAGAATCTCGTTTTAAGGGTATGAAAATCTATTTTGGGAAATTAGGGTATATCTTCCGTTTAGAGACGCTTTCCTAATTGGGCAACTGTTTGGTGAAATTACCAAAATACCCTTACTAAACCCTTCCAACTTTCTACAAAAAAAATAAAATAAAAACCCCAAAACCCTCCCCTCACTCACGGCTGCAGCAAAGAAAAAAAAAAAAAAAGAAGAACGACGTGAGGAGAAGAGAAGAAGAGAAGAAGGAGAAGAGGAGGAGGAGAGTCGCGCATCACCACCACCGCCGCTGCCACCCTAGCCGCCGCTGCCACCGGCCGCCGCCATCAACCCTAGCCGACTCTCTCTCTTGGTTTTACATCAAGAGTAGTATGTTTCTACACCCCCTTCATAATTTCTAATTAGGGCTTTCTTAATTTCATGTTGATTATGGTTTAAACATGATTGTGGTTGTGGGAATTGCTTTATTAGATTATAATCATGCTTAATTGTGGTTTTGATGCATGAATAATTGAATGCTAATTTAGGGCTTTTGAAATTAGGGTTCATATGATTTGATGATGATTTTATGGGTGGATTGATGTGAAATTTGGTGGAGATGTCTATTATGAGATGGGTAAACCTTAGTTTCAATTTGGGAGCGTTTCATGGTATTTTGATTATGAATATACATTCTGCCCATTTCTGAATTTTGCCTAATTTGGATGTTTAAGTTGTTATCATGGTGATTTATTGATGGATTAATGTTATTGGTATGCTTGGGAGGGTGTTGTGCAAATTTGGTGTTGTTTAGAGGTCGTTTGAATGTTGAAATCCAAAGTTAGAGTGCCTTGGATGCACTAGTAGGGTGATGATTAGTGATTAGTGTATTGTTGATTGATTCTAGGTTGTGTGTTCGAGGAAGTACCGTTCTAAAGTCTTGAGTTGATCTTGTGATTTCGCTAGTAAGGTAAGAACGTTGATCACAAATCTCTCACTAACCATTATCTTGTTTGATACACTTTGCTTGATCATCGTATGTTCTTGCTTTACACAATCATTCTTGTTACCCGTTTCGCTTGTGCCTAATTATAGCATTGAGCATATTTTCCTTCCATCTTATCAATGTTCGTTTGCGGTCTTTCGACCACCATACTCCCCACGGCCTTCGGCCTCTTGCCTTCCTCGGCCCTTCGGCCTCTAGCCGAGACCACCACTCGGCCACTCGGTCGAGTGGTGTGTTTGCTTGTTGCTTGTGTTTTGTTTCGCTTCAAGTATCTATCGATTATGATCATTGTAATTTGTATCGTCAAATACTGCACGCGTGAATAACGTATATAAAACAGATGAAAGAAAATAAATGACTCCACCTAGAGTACGATGGATTCGGCTCGGCCGATCATCGTTTGATATACCTCTGATCAAGGTACGTAGAGTCGGATTAGCTACCGACTTCCTAATAGTCTTCCTCCTAGATGGGAACTCGTCCTACCGGCCTGTCTTGCGAGGGGTGTGCACACTCGGGATTATTAGGGCGATAATTACAACTCTAGCTCGAACAAAGTTCGTTAAGTGGGGCTATGGGGTAGGACCCTGGCCGAATAATTAAACAATATGTATATATTGAGCGACGATACTCTTTTGATAATGCACTTTGTTGCTATTGTTAATCCTATGTTATAACGTCAATTCGTTCTTGTTAGCTACGCGCCTCAAGGCGCGTATCTTATTTGTTCTTTATATTTGTTAATTCTTACTCAGCCTGTGCTGACGTTCTGTTTTCTGGTTCGTCCCTACCGTGTTCTGGGGTCTATGTCAATCTTCGATGGCATAGTTGACAGGTCTTGATGATATGGCTGCATGCTTACGAAGTTGATCATGTTGGGAATTTTCGAAAGACTTTGTTTTTGTCTCAGACTTCATTTCGTTCTGATTATGTAATTTGGATTTCGTTTTGAGAACTATAGCTCGACATTTAAAGACTTCCGCTGTTTTATTTTCCGTTGGTTAATCGTAGTTGAATTTCTAGCCTAGCAATTGACTTGGTAGTCAATTGCGGCGTGACAATTCTAAATTTATTTCTATTTATAGTTGGTCAAAATTTAGGGTTGTTACAGATCATCCCTGAGTTTTTACACCAAAACAAACCCAGGCCATATGCATTCCACACATGAAACATCATCCAAAGCAACATCCACCAATCCCAAAAACTAATCCTTAACAATCTTAAACCATTGATTCATTATACAAGAAAGTTATAAGTTGTAGACGATATAAGCTGACCATTCGCTCCTCGCATCATTGATTTGATTTTTGAAATAACTTGCACTCAAGGAGCCCTGGAAATACTGCGATAATCAATTCACTCGCGTTACTACGATGCTATATTAATGGTTTTAAAATTTTCGCAAAAACAAATATTTCAATCATTTCAAACATAACATGACCCTGAAACTAACACTCACCTTTGTTAGGATAACATGTTCTCCATTGTCGATGATCGAAGAATGTAATAACCACTATCTTTCATGTTGTCATGACGGGGACACTACATAAATTTGAAAAACAAAAGTCAGAATACAAAAAATAATGCTCGTGAAGATGCATTACAGCCTCTTCACCTATATTTTGTTAGCTAAGTTTTAGTTGTTAGCTAAGTTTAGTCATTCCTTCTTTCCCCAAATCAACACCAGACTTCATGACAGCCTTGTTCTTACTGCCTCTATCTACATGCTTAACACTTCCAGCTATATGCTTGTCACGACCAAGTTCTACAGCAACCTATATTCTTGCTATTATGAATTTTTCGTATCACCTCTGTCAATTGGCCTATCAACACCAATAATTTGTCTTTTTGTTGATACCTTATCAAGAAAAATCATACTCCTTGGCCATGGGACAAAAGTTCCAATTGCGTGTCCCATTGTAGCTGCTTCCTCAATTGGGACTGGCAGAGGTGTATCCATCTCCACCTCATTTACATAGTCAATACTCACTCTAATCTGATCCACTTTCATAGATCCACACTTTATATAAAGAACTTTCAGAATAATGGGAAGACTTGGTGTTTGAGTTGTAAAAACTCATTCTGTCAGTAAAAAAAACTAGTGTACGTGACTTAAAAACCACATTTTATCAATCAACGGTCATCATTTTTTCGTATACCTCATTTTATCAATCAACGTCTCAGTTGAAAGCTTCATTTTATCAATTAGACATAGTTTTGAAGACGAATTATCCAGAGAATCAAAGTCTATCTCGCTCTCACATAAAAAAAATAACAGCACACACAACCTCGGCTTATTAGTAATTCATATATAAAACCATACAAACCTGGCGAATACTGTCAACTTGAAGGGAGATGACTTCAGCAAACTTCAAAGTCTTCTCTGCCAGCTCTCTGTATCGAACGAGTCCTTATCTGAGAAAACAATCAGGATCAAAAAATTAAACACTCTGTTTAAACATAATAAGATCAAAACAATAACAATGACGACTTCTCTCATTAATGTCATTCAAACTTTTACGATATTATGCCTCGTTTGTCAAAGTGACTAGACATGTACCAGAATCGCATACTTTGCTTTTATCCAACACATACAACATCGATCATCGACCAAAACATCACAAAAATTTACTATAATTCAAATGCATTAGTGAACATAAGTGGTTAAACAGCTTAAATTATGATCCACTAATTTACGGAGCAAATCAAAGACTTAAAGGGTAACGTAGAAATGCTTTGCAAAGTTTAACCACGAGCCCATTACTCGGACTTCTACAACATGGGTTATTACCAATCTACAGAACTAAAATGATCCATAATCAAGGCCTAAACAAAAGCCAATTCCGAAAAAGAGCAATCTGCAGATTAAGGAAAACTTCAGGTGTGCGCACTCGGTTTTGAGAGCCACTTAGAATGTTCAAACGAATTTCAAATTTTATGTGCCATATCTTTCTAGAAAGCTAAGAGACCAAACTAAATCATGGTTTTGTAAATAGGACAAAAACATCTCTTAAGAAGTCGCAGTTTAAGTTTTACTCAGGCTGTCAGGAAGGATGCAATCAAGAACGTCAGTTTTCAGGTCTGAAGTTTAAGGGTTGATATCTCCATCTACAGATAATGGAATTGAGCATAATTTGTGTTCCAATTCAAGTTCGGAAAGCTATCTATCCAATGACATAAGTTAGAGCTTCATATGATGAACGGTTCGAAAGTTATGGCCAGTTCCGCACTGTAGGTATCACTGAGGCAACTTTGTTTCTGTGCTGAAGTTAGGGTATTGTTTTGGTCACGAAGTTGTATCATTATTGACTTGAACATTTCTTAATTAAAGAGGGAAATCCAGTGATATCAATGTGTAAAATAACACATCCTACAAAGCTAAGTATGCAGTTACTCAATACTCATGTGTTAAGCAAAGGGATAACCCATCCTACAAATCTAAATAAGCTAACTCATGCTTCAAATCAGAGGAACGGCAGCTGGAAAACATCATGTGAGATTCTGAAAATAACACAGGTAGGTCTTGTTCTAGTAAAGCTAAATTAATAAAATTAATTGAAACCCTAAAACAACCATTGAACAACTGAAAAATTAAAGCCACAAACTAACAATATAAAATAAACAAAATAAGTAGCGAGAGACGGAGAGGGAATGAACCTAATGAGTAGCAAGGACGAAAACCCATAATAAACCATGACTACTGTGATTGGTATTGGTCTTGATTGCTTGGTTGATCAAATCAAATGAACAATTTGGGGAAGATCCAAAATCAACAAACCCTAATTTTGATGAGCGTGATGACTGATGGGGGTGAATGAAGAGGATGGAGTTGGGTAGCGCGTTATTATTGAGAAAGCGGGATATTTTTACACGAGGGCGCCTTTCTTTCCTTAGAGGAAATTATACTAAAATGCTATGTAAAGCGTTCAAAAACGCTGTCTAAAATAGCCAAACCATAGCGGGCAAAAACCGCTGCGAGACTGTCCAAAACCGCTGAGAAAGAGGGTACCTAAAGAGAGCTGTTAAAAACCGTTGTCTAAAGGGCGCAGTGTAAATGTCAAATTGGCTTAGTACAAAAATTCGTTGTAATATAGTACAAAACCGCTGTGTAATATGGTACCCATACACAGCACTTCAAAACCGTAGTATAATGGGCGCCGTATATGGGTCATTTTGGCGTAGTGCAACTACTCATTCAATGCACCCAGGTCAAAACTTTTTTTTTTTTTTTAGAGAGGTATGAACACAGGTGAGCATAAGGTCCGCCTACTATCACGGGTGGCACCCAATGCGAGATTACGACAATAACTACTACTACTACTAACGCTACAACTACGATACAATACAATACTACTACTACAAACTACGAAAACAAAAATAGCAAAGGGCGAGCTAAACTCTGATGTACCGAGACGCTTAGGGATGAGGAGAGTGGTGCAGGTGAAAAGGTAAGAAACCGGAACCACACACTCACGCCTAAGACCCAACACAAACGAGAAAGCTAGGCCCAAACATCAACAGCTGCTCTGCTCCGAGGCAGTAAACCACCAGCCAAAACAACCCCAAAGTGCAAGAAAAACTCCGCACATGCCACAACCACCAGAGTTTCCGAGCACGACATGCAAAGTCACCCAAACTCCATCAGCACCATAAGAACACATATAAAAAAAAATATATCTCACCCATAAATTGTAAGTGTAACACCGCAGCTCATCGCCAGAGCCGCGAGTAGTCACCTATGGCAGCTTGCCAGGCTGTGGGCTGACCTCACAAACCAACACGGGTCTTTTCGGAGCACTTTGGCCTCACTCGTGCGCACCCTGGGAAACTTCCCAGGAGGTCACCAATCCTGAAATTACTCCCAGTCAAGCACGCTTAACTATGGAGTTCTAATCATATGGGCTTTCTAAAAGAAAAGTCGACTTTGTTGGTATGAGTAACACTCTCAATCTTTTTAAGCACCTCATATGAGCCCTTAATCTCTCAGGGATCTCCTCTGAAATCCGGGGTATTACATTCACCCCCTCTTAAGAAAGCAACGTCCTCACTGCGACTGGCAGCCAACCATAGTCTAGCTCCAGGATCTTTCCCTCGCTAGGCTGCTGACCTGGGCTCTCCTGACCACAGGATCAACACGCAATCGCATGGTTGCTCTGATCACATTTGTAACACCCCGGCTCATCGCCTGAGCCGAGAGTAGTCACCTATGGCAGCTTGCCAAGCTGTTGGCTAACCTCACAGGCCAACACCGGTCCTTCCGACGCACTTTGACCTCACTCGTGCGCACCTTAGTAAACTTGCCAGGAGGTCACCCATCCTGAAATTACTCCCAGTCAAGCACGCTTAACTATGGAGTTCTTATCATATGGACTTCCTAAAAGGAAAGTCGACTTTGTTGGTATGAGTAACACTCTCAATCCTTTTAAGCACCTCATATGAGCCCTAATTTCTCAGAGATCTCCTCTGAAATCCGGGGTATCATAGTAAGTGAGCGCCAAATTAAATTGAGTATAGACAAGGACGCCTTTCCACGAAAGAGAAGGCAATCAAAAATTCCAAATACAATCAGAGAGCTCCAAATAACAAGCCGAATTCTATGCAGAATATGCATCAATCAAGTCTCAAAACTTCCAACATCTCAGACACCACACAAGATTAAATATTCACATCTGAGCAACTCACGCAGTTCAAGACCCATATTTTATCACCAATGTCCCTTCATCAACCCACAATGACATCCCATGTTACCGTAGGTTCCGTAATGATGAAGGTAACATCATGAGAAATGATCAATCCATTAACTCAAGCACCACCTCATTTGAATACCGTCCCTCTCTCTCTCCTTCATCAATTAGTGGGTGGTGCTAATATTCCTATCATATTATTTTACCAAAATGATCCCAACATCAGAAATAACCATCCTCTGAATAATGTGTTGGGAAGCGTGGTGGGGGAAATAGGCTAAAATACACTTAAGCAAGAGGATATAAGAAAGGATATTGGAGGAGGAAACTCTTTTATTATATGAATGTGTTTTGTATTCAACTCCACACTTTCTACCCTCAACATAAAGGGGTATTTATACTGCAAAATGCCATAGCAAATTTACGTAAAACAGTCTAAGAAACTTAATAGCATTAAAGCTAATTAAGACTTCTAATTACTTCTAACTCCACTTCACTTACTAATCTTGTGGGTTATGTTTTTCACTTATTAAATCATCCCATTAAGAAACTCCATGTACACTTATATGTATAACTTAATCCAATATCAAGTTTAACTTTCAATACTCCCCCGTAAACTGAATTTGCTCGAACTCCCATTAGCATTCGCATCTTCTGAAATACTTGGAATTTCAATGGCTTGGTAAATATGTCAGCAACCTGGTCTTGTGTCTTGACATACTTCAACTCAACCTTTACTTCTTCGACGCACTGTCTGATGAAATGAAACCTTGTCTTGATATGTTTTCTTTGGTCATGAAACACTAGATTGTTTGCCAAAGCAAGAGCGCACTTATTATCAACCATAATCTCCGTAGGTTCACTTTGAGGGAAATAGATTTACCGAAAAACCCGTCTCATCCAAACAGCATGACATGCACAAGAGGTAGCTGAGACATACTCAACTTCACACGTAGAGAGAGTAACAATAGGTTGTTTCTTCGAGCTCCACCAGACAACATTGTCTCCTAAGTAAAAGACAAACCAAGATGTACTTTGCTACCCTCTATGTCTCCGGCGTGGTGACTCTCACAATATCCCAAGAGTTTGAACTCTTGCGATGCTGAATAAAATAAGCCATAATCCATAGTTCCTTTCAAGTAACGAAGAATTCTCTTTGCTACCTTCAAGTGTGAATTGGGCGGAGTCTCCATGAACCGACTTACTTCTCTTTGCTACCTTCAAGTGTGAATTGGGCGGAGTCTCCATGAACCGACTTACTAGACCGACATCGAACAAGATATCCGATCTTATACACGCCAAGTACCTCAAACTTCCCACAAGACTTTTGAACAAAGTTGGATTCACCTTCTCTTCACTCTAATCAGATTTTGATAGCTTAACCCCGCATTCCATTGGGGTGCTGACAGGATTAACATCAACCATGTTAAACTTCTTCAGTATATTCTAGGTGTATCCTTCTTGTGAGATAAAGATGCCTTCCTCCATTTGCTTTACCTCGATGCCTAGATAATAGCACATAAGACCCATATCTGACATCTCAAACTCCCTAGTCATGCTCTTCTTGAACTCGTCAAAAAGTGTGAGTTGCTACCTGTAAAGATAAGATCATCCACATAGATACATACATATAAGACATCATTTCCTTCCTTCTTTGCATAAAGTGCATGTCCATGTATGCACTTTGTGAAACCATTGCCTTGCAGGTACATGTCTAGATGACTGTTCCAAGCATGTGGTGACTGCTTTAATCCTTAAAGTGCTTTAATTTCTTGAGTTTTTGCACTTTGTCTTCTTGTTTTTTGACAACATACCCATCAGGTTGTTCATTATATACCTCCTCCTCAAGATAACTGTTTGGAAAAGCGGATTTCACATCCATTATTTGATAAATTTTGCTTGGTATTATTAGTTCACTAGAGTGAATGGAGCATTGAATAGGTGTCTGATGGAATTTTAATGAAGTTCGAGCTAAACAAGAGACATAAGATGATTAATCTTTTGACTGTAGTGAGTGGAATGTTCAAAAGGCGACTGATAGTTTTGTTGGTAGATTTGGAACACAGTTTGAGTTGTGGGAAAGACAGAGAATGATAAATCTTTGTATTTTATGTATTTTATCAATACAAGTTTTTCTATACTTGTGGTTACAGTTTATACCGTATTGTGTGATGATGGATTCTTATGTTTTAATCAGTGGTTGTTCTCGGAGGACTTTGAGAATTTTAGGTCAGAATACCCATTGGAAGAAGATTTAGCATATGTAAAGGATGTATGTAATCAGGTAATTCTCTCTTTGTTGAGGGCTTCATAAACATCAGTGTGAAATCACCTTTACTTAATGTTAAGCTTACCTAGTTTGTTACTCTTTAAAACGTGTAGGTGTAGTGCTCAATTTCGTCAGCAAGGTAAACTATGATTTCTCTACATTTTTTTGTGCAATCCTTGTATATGAATTATCTAGAGACTCAAATTTATAATTTAATCTCTCTTTTGGCAAATTTTTGCTTTGATTCGTTTATTTTATATGCCTAGTTGTTCTTTTGTTTTAATTACACCTTTTTTGTTGGGCAGTCGATCTCTAATTGGATGATTGAGCTTGAATTAGGTCACATTATGAATTGGCAACTGATGTTTGGTTTGATTTTTATTAAAATTGTTTCTAATTTCGGTCAATTTAGGTATTTTATTGGTGACGTTTGTCTCCCTATATATCTACTGAGTTTGAAATTGGTGTATGTATATGCGCTAAGTAGCAAGGGGAGAATTAAGATAAGTAAGGATAAAACTAGGTGGCCGAGAAGGCGCCGTGATTCGGTTTCATGTTTAGATAGTCGTTTGCACGTGACAATATTATTCGATTGCTATTAAAAGAATTTTGCTACAAGCGGGGGTCAACAGAATGAGTGCTCTGACATTAACATAAGAATTTGTCCAATTAATGTCTTCACTCTTGAGGCTTTCCATGAATTAAATCAAGAACTTGTGTGTAAGATTTCTCAGAGAATTCTGATTTCATCGGGTCTTTATTCACAAACGCAGTAGAAAAATCAAGCAAATTGGCTCTATCATGCACCAGAAAACAAAATAAATATAGGCAGGATAATAGTAGAGCACAAAGTTTAGGACTTCAGCATATTAGAGAGTGGTGAGCCAAAAGCAAGATAAAGCTACTTGGGAACTAGGTAACGTAAAACCTGGAAGATGCTTGTTATGGTTTTCCACCTAAAGAAACAATCAGAGGTGATTACAAACATCACATCCTTGTCTAATGGAATTGAAAACAAGAAGTTCGGCGATTTACATGAATATAAACCTGAGAGTGAGAAAGAAAGGACGAGATAATCAGGGCTCAAGAGCTCTCTATAATCAAATGGTTTAATGAGTTTCTATGTTTCGCGATAAGGCTAGCTAACAAGGGTGCTAAAATAGAAGGTGAAGAAACAGAGATGGAGGGAGGGAACATTTTTTTTCCTTTTTATCATTCTTTTTGTATCAGTTTATACTTTGGTGAACATTTATTTCCTTTTTATCACAATTTTTGTATCAGTTTATACTTTCGTAATATTATTTGGAACATTTTATTTTCGGGTTTCTTTCTTTTTGCATTATAAGTTCTAATTTATGGAGGTCGATTACTTGCCTGATTCCTCATGTGTTGTTGGGGCTACACAAGATTTTGAATGATTTTTTTCATTAAGCAATTTTGATTCCAATTAGCTTTAGTTTTCTTTCTGTTAATAATTTGTATAATTTCTCACCCATATATCCAACTTTCGGGTTTGCAGGCTGATTAATTTAGATCACAAATTGCAATGTAGGTTTAGTCCGAAGGTATTTCCTTATATTTTGCTTTCTTTTATGATTTAATTCGCACTGCCTTTATGTTGATCTGATTTAAGTTGCTTTGGAATTTAAGGTTGTTTTATTCTGGTTTGTATTGAATTATAATTGCCCTGATTGTAGGATGGTTTAGTGTGTTCCTAAAATTGAAACATGGGTAACTGGAATATGTGTGGCTATGCTAATCAATTATATATGATGGTATTATTTCGGAAATATCAGGATTCGAAATGAGATGATCGTATTGGAAGCTGATTTTTTAGAATTAGATTGATGTCCATAGTAATTTGGCTTGACGTAATTGTGGACAACAAGTCGGGTTGAACGTTGGGTGATAGGCCTACTGCCTACTGCCATTAATTGTTTGGCCCAGGTCAACAATACATTGATTGCTAAATTGTGTGCTTGGGAATTTTTAGATTTTGACATTGATATTGATATTAGGCGAAAAGTATGGTTTACTTTACTAGAGCTGGTGAATTGAGAAAAACTTGATATCAACTCTTGGATTAGATTTGGTGAACTGAAATCACCGAACTTCTCTTTGAATTAAATGTACTCTAAAAAAAGTTGATCAAACGATAAAGGTAGCCATCTTCTTTGTTTTGCTCACAATAGTATCGACTATTTGTTGTTATGTTCAGTCTCAGGGTGGGACACTCCTCTAATACCTGATTTGGTGCAATATGCGACTTTTTATACGAGTACTGATATGGCGTAAACGTAGTGTGTTAATCCACGTGATTTAGACGCCTTAGGGTCTATTTGGGCATGGTTTTATCATGATTTGTAGACCACACCATTTAGAGTATTTTTGTAGCTTATTCGTTGGTTTTACAGGATTTTGGTTGCTCAAGACCTTTTTGGTGAGGCTTAAATGGGAATGGAGGATCGAGTTGGAGTCGCATCGAGTTTCGAGAGGAGTTAGCTCGGTTGCCAATGGGATTCACGCGCTAGCTCGAGCCAAGGAGCCAAGGAGCCAAGGAGTGGAAAGAAAGAGGAAATTTAAGTTCCTCGACTCGAGAGGCTGCATCCTCGAGTCGAGGATTCCGTCGCTCGACTCGAGGATTTCATTCCTCGAGTCGAGAAAGCCAGCTAGCTTCCGGGAACCTTCCTAGAGGCTAATGACAGTTTCTTTTGCCAAAATATCTATTTTGTTTTCTGGTGTTTTGTACTTATGTTAAATAAAAGGGGCATGAACCCCTCAATAATACTTATCACTTTTCATATTATTTTCATCTTGTTCTTAGTTCTAGAGAAAGAAACTTAAGGAGAGATTAGTAAAAATTAGTGTTTATTATGAATTCCATCTCAAATATTATTGTAATAAGTAGTATGGAAGACTAATCCCCTTCGAAGACTCTTGGTGTAATCAAATCTTTCATCCTATGTATTAGTAAAATTTCCTCTCTCTAATTTGCCTTTAATTTCATTATAATTAATTCCTTATTCTTTAATTGCTTGATTTACCTTGATTTTCTCTAATTGGTTGATTAGATTGAATTGGGTATTTCTTATGCTTGGTTAATTGTTGATGGTCATTGATTATTAGCCTAAAAGGAAGCAACTTTCACATGTTAGTACATGGTTATGACTAATTTGTGATTGGGGAATTAATTAGGCAAGTAATAGATTAAATTTGATTAGTGTCGCGGTTGCGGCTAATTAGATAATAATTTGGGTTGTTCATAATCCTTCATTAATCCTTGCTCTTCATACCTTTAATTGTGATTTGTTTGAGTGGTCACTAGACAAATTAGGATTAAAGGAGAGGAATTTGGTAGCGGTTGCTCAAATTCTCTATAAAAGTGGATTAAATGGTTAAGAACCAGGATTATCTATGAATTGGTATAATTAGAGAGAGGTAAAACTTGCTATATTAGGGTGTTAGATTAGATTATTACTGAGGGTCGCTTTAATCAATTTGATACTTCGTTTATTTCTCTTTAATCTAACTTTCAAACCAAAAATCCCCCTTTTTAATTGCTTTTTTTATTTCATTTTAGTTTAGTAGACTTCACCTATTCCTCGTGGATACGATACCCACTTACCCTAACTTCTTAGTAAGTATTTTGTGGTAATTTGACTAATAATAATGACTTATTAGCTGTCAAATTTGGCGACGTTGCCGGGGAAGAGGCGTTTTTAGTCTTTTTGCTATTTTTGTGTGGTTTTTGTACATTTTTGTTGTGTTTTTTTCTTTTTGTTATTTTTGTTGTTTTCGTTTTCTACTAAGTGTGTTGAGGCTTGTTCATGCTTTTGTCTCCTTCGGTGTTTGGGTCACTAGCCTGTGGTCCAAACCCGTGCTACTAATCACGATTTGAGTGAGTTTCAAATAGATCTCGAACTTGAAAGGACTCTTAGGCTACGGAAGAAGATTCCTTTGGAGCGAGAGGACCGTTTGCTTGAAGAGGAGGAGAACATTTTCGCTGATTTTGGGTTGGTATGAGAGGAAGGATCGTGGACTTCGGCCTCTTCCGAGTTATTCGAATCTCCGCCTAGAGCCATGAGTATTAGGGAGTTTACCGCACCGGATCTCTCACAACAACCTTCTTGCATTGTCTTTCCCGATGATGAGGCTACTTCGAGAATTAAGATCAAAGGAGCTCTATTACACCATCTACCTACCTTCTACGGTCTTAGGATGGAGGATGCTAAAAAACATATTATGGGGGTTCACATGGTGTGCAATAATATTAAGCCGGCCGGGGTAGACTTGGATTCATTCTTCCTCAAGGTATTCCCATTTTACTTGAAAGATCGTGCTTTGAATTGGTTTTATACTCTCCCCCACAATAGCATTACTTCATGGGAGTTGTTGAAGACGACCTTCATTATTCTTAAACATTTCCCAAACACAAAGGCTTCCGCCTTGAAAAAGGAAATATCGACGATTGAGCAAAGGGGAGAGTCGTTAGCTTCATATTGGGATCTGTTTCGAGAGTTAGTAGCTAGTTGCCCCTACCACGGCTACAAAGAACAAGACTTGATCTTGTCCTTCTACCACGGCCTTGGCGATCAAGATTATAGGCACGTGGTAGCATCTAGCAATGGAGGTTTGGATAAGATGACCCTGGCCGAGGGTCGGGACTTACTTGAGGAGTTGGTAGCAAACTCACGGGACCGAGAATCCAAGAGATGCGTGAGGAGAGTTAATATGGTGTACACTCCATCCAATGATTCCCAAGTGGGAGAGTTGACAATTATGGTGAAGGAACTCCTACGCAATCAATCAAGGAGCTCACCACCTAGAGAGTATGAAGAGGTCAATGCCGTGGAGGTTTTCAAGGAAATTCAACAAGGAGGTATGACCCATACTCAAACTCATACAATTCGGGTTGGAAAGATCATCCCAATTTGCGTTATTGTAACAATGAGGGAAACCGTGGCTACAATCAAGAAGGTAACCGGTTCCAAGGTCAAGGACAAGGTAGCAATTCAAATTTCAACTCACAAGGACCTACGGACGGGAATTACAATCAAGGAGGCCAAGATAACTTCAATCAACAAGGCCAAGGGGGTGGAAACAACTTTAAAAATGACCGTTTCCAAGCTAGACCACCTCTCTCCGGCCAACAATCCCAAAGTGGTTCCTCATCGTCGATGTCCGCCGAGGACATGATCAAGGCATTGACCCAAAACGTCACAATTATGCAAGTCAATATGGTTCAAAACCAACAAGAAACGAAGGCAAGCATTCAAAATCTTGAAGGTCAAATAAGTCGTTATTATTAGTCAAATTACCACAATATACTAGCTAAGAAGTTAGGGTAAGTGGGTATCGTATCCAAAAGGAAGAGAGATAGCCTAATATGCAAATTCTATGCGGAAAAGAAATAAACAAAATAAATAAAGCAATTAAAAAGGGGGGGTTTTTGGTTTGAAAGTTGGATAAAAGTGAAATAAACGACATATCAATTTGATTAAAGCGACTCTCGGTGATAATCTAGTCTAACACACTAATATAGTAAGTTTTACCTCTCTCTAATATTACCAATTCATTTATAATCTCGTTTTTAACCAATTAATCCTCTTTTATGGGGAAGTTGAGAAACCGCTACCAAATTCCCCTCATTTTAGTCCTAATTTGTCTAGTGACCACTCAAACAAATCACAACCAAAGGCATGAAGAGCAAGTATCAATAAAGGATTAAGAACAACCCAAATTAGTATCTAATTAGCCGCAACTGCGACACTAATCAAATCTAATCTATTAGTTGCCTAATTAATTCCCCAATCACAAATTAGTCATAACCATGCACTAATCATGCCTTTAGGTTTAATAATCAATGACCACCAATAATCAACCAAGCATAAGAAAGACCCAATTCAATCTAATCAACCAATTAGAGAAAACAAAGGTAAATCAAGCAATTGAAGAACAAGGAATTAATTATAATGAAATTAAAGGCAAATTAGAGAGAAAAATACTTACAAATACATAGGATGAAGAATTTGATTACACCAAGAGTCTAGGAGGGGGATTAGCCTCTCATACTAATTATTACAACAATATTTGAGATGGAAATCATAATGAAAATACTAATTCTCACTAATCTCTCCTTGAGTTTCTCTCTCAATAATTAAGAACAAGATGCAAAAATATAATCAAAAGTGATAAGTCTCATTGAGGGGTTCATGCCCCTTTATTAAATCTAAGTACAAAACACTAAAAGACGAATTAGATATCTTAGCCAAAAAGACACCGTCAAAAGCCCATGGGAAGCTTCCCGGAAGCTGGCTTCCTCGACTGGAGGAAAGAAATCCTCGAGTCGAGCGACGGAATCCTCGACTCGAGGAACACCCTCCTCGAGTCGAGCGAGGAAATCCTCGACTCGAGGACACACTCCCTCGAGTCGAGGAAATTGAATTCCTCTTTTGTTTGCTTCTTCTCTTGAGCTAGTGTGAATCCCTACGCGCAACCGAGCTGTACTCCTCCTCGAATCACGACACTACGCCAAATAATACATAAGACACCGGGTGCAAAACCATATAGACACCGGTTGCAACCGGTGTCTGGACTGCCGGTGTCTTATGTTACGACACCGGTTATTCTGAAAATACCCGGTGTCAAAACCAACACATACGACACCGGTTTTAGGTCAAACCGGTGTCATATATTGTTTTTTTTTTTTTTTCAGTTGGACATTTGACACCGGTTATTTAAAAAACCGGTGTCATAGGGTAGATTTTTTTTTTTTAGTTTGCTTGCTTGTGCTTCTGCCAGGGAATTGGCGACTACAACAATTAGTCGCCAATTCCCACATTACAAATAAACATACATTACGATTATGCCGTTTCAACGACACCAATTCCCAAAACCTCGACTACAAGAAACCAAGTCGATTCTTTGCTATACAACAATGGAGCTTCAAATTCACTCTATATATAATAAGCATCCATCAAATCTCAATTACTCCATCCACAACATTTCTCCAAAATATAACAATGGAGATCTCTTGCTTTTCCTAGTTTCTAATTTCCTAACTAAAACTTACTAACATTTCTAACTTAATGAGAATCTAAGTCTTTCAAGAAATCAAAGTAGATTTGAACACTTACAAGCAAAACTCACTAGGTAGCTAGAGATCTTCATCGTCTCCTTCTTCATCTCCATCCACAAAGACATATGTAGCCCAAAGATCTCTTATTTCATCCACTTGTTCATTCGTAAATTGCTTGCAACCCTTCACAACATCCTAAAACGACAAATTGAATTTAGATATCCAAAACTTAAACATTTATAAATTACTATAGGATAGATATATGTTTTGATATTTACCGTAATTGGAATAGTTGTGGCTTTATTTTGGATTATCTCGAACATGTAACGACAAATATAATATCCACAATCGTTACTTCCTAAGGGTTGACGGGGACACTACAAACCAAAATAAAAAATAAATAAGCCCGAATTCGAACGCATAAATAGGATATCAAAAGTATAGTTAATAAACACAAAACATTCAAACGCACTGCATTTGTCCAAGCTTCTCCCACAATTTTTCCAAAATCCACATGCATACTCCAACAATTAAGGAATTTGAAATGCTTCCTAATGGTGGGAGTTGGGAGAATTGTGACCACTACAGGAGAGTGATCTGAGATACCTGATGGCAAAAAGTTCCCAAATGAGTTCGGGAACTGCATAATCCAGTTGGCATTAACCAGTGCTCTGTCCAATTTGGTCCAAATTCTCTTTTCCCCATCCTGGTTGTTAGTCCAAGTAAGGAATTGGCCCTGACTCTGTATATCACTTAGCTCACAATGAGCTATGCACTCATTAAAATCATCCATATCCTTTTGATTGGGCGATATTGCCCCAATTTCTCTTTGGGATTTCTGATTACATTAAAATCCCCAATAACCATCCATGGTGCTTGTTTTTTGAAGCCTTTTATCTCATCCCATAGATTGTTCCTTCTCTGAGCATCGTTACTCCCATAAGCAAAAGTGATCATACAACTCTGGTTTGAGATTATGTGATGCACTTTGCAATGGATAAACTGCTCATGAATATTCAGTATATCCACCTGCACTTGCTGAGTATTCCATACTATCCAAATTCTGCCATTATAATGTGCATAGTAATTATTCACAACTTTGTATCTTGCAAAACTCCTTCTAATTATTGGACCAGCCTTTTTCTCTTTCACTCTAGTTTCAAGAATTCCAATTATATTAAGCTTATACTTCAACATGAGGTCCCTAACCTCATGCTGTTTAAGGGGGTCATTAAACCCCCTTACATTCCAGGTTGCAATGATCATTGGCAGTCAGGGGGTTCTCCTTCCCCTACTGCATTTTCATGCTCTTCCCCTTGCCAGAGTGCACTTGGTATGCCTACGGTGAGCAGCGCATCAAATCTGTTCTTCAACGCAGTTGGAACAATCAATTCTGTTGATCTAGGTTTTTTCGAAATCTGTTCACGAATTTTCTTAAACCCCATTTCATCAATATTCCCCTCTACAGGTGATTCCAATTCCTCATGCTCATGGTCCTCAACAACATCCTGCTGAGGTGTTGATTTATGTTGTTGGAGAGAGGCTAAATTCTCAGATGTTGTGTCATTTACTACTGCTTCCTTCACCACTGGTCTATAAATCTGCTTCACTGTTTGCTCCTTAGCCTTTGGCTTAGCATGCCTGCATTTCTGGGTTACATGACCAAGTTTTCTGCACCCCTGACAAAAGTAAGGCACCCATTTATATTCAACTCGTTGCTCCATTAGCCCTGAGAAGGGTGTGCGAAAGGTGATGAATTCGGGCAGGTCCTGGGATATAACTTTGTTTCTAAGGGGGGAAGAGGGCGATATAACTTCGCGTTTTTTGCGTAAATATTAATTACTTTGCATGCATTTCATACAAGAAAAGAAATTATTTGTCTTGCATCATCTGTTTCATAATGCATTTGTGTCGAGTCGTTGAATTGTGGAATATATAGTGATAAGTTAGTACTTAGTATAGTTTATCGTCAATTTTGGGATATGGGAAGGAGAATTTGTCAATAAAACCGAATGATTTGGAGGAGTCTTTTTACTACTTGAGGTTATAGTTTCGAGAACGAACCTTATTCTTAAGGGGGGAAGACTGTAATACCCCGTATTTTTGAGGTCCGAAAATTTAGGATTCTTCCGTTAATAAACTTAAATTACAAAAATGATTTCGAAAATATGCTTAGAAACGAAAATTTTCAGCTATTTCATTAAGAAGAAATAAACTATTTATATTGTTTTTAATTAAAAAAAATAAAAAAAGTCAAACCTGACTTGTACGTACAGCAGCAGCATTTTGGAAAAAAAAAACATTTATTACCATTTATGGTCAAATGACCAAAATGCCCTTTCGTTCTTTCTTTTACTAAACCAAGGCAGTGGTGAAACACTGCAAACCCTTACGAGAAGCACTACCATCATTATCATCATATTCATCGTCCTTCCCTGTTCAAAGCGCTGTCACTTTTGTTTGCATGGGTGTTTGGAGTTCTAGCTTGGTTTTCATCGAAAATTATACCATTGACCCTACTTTTCACTCCTCTACACAACGGTATAAGTTTCTTCTTATATAATTCAAGTCTTACCGTTGTCGATAATTCGTATCTTACGTTGTGTACTTTGGTTTACAAGGATTTTATTGTTTTGATTCTAATTTTCGTGATTAACATTATTTCGGAAGATGGTAATTCGTTTTAAATAGCATTTGGAGTTGCTTAGTTCACTTGAAGGTTATTTGTTGTTTGCGTGAGTTGACGATGATATATACACGGTTGAGATTAGAATTGCTATGGTGCCGTCGTTGTTGATAATATATTGTACATCTGCTATACTCAAACTTTTGGTCTTAGAAGAATGAAATACGTGACCTAGGAGATGACAATGGGAAATAAAGTTATGTGAGTTTGGATGGTTTATCATGTTTAATCAAGATGGCAGGGTTTTAGTTAATGGTATGATGGCTACGTATGATTATAAGAGTGTTAATTTGGGTATCTATGATCAAAACTATTAAACGCAGCCCTTGTGTCGAAGTGGAGATTGAATTTCTTTAAGGTGTAATTAAGTGAATCTACGTGTTACGACAAAGTTCGGCATGGGAGTGATTGTATTAGTATATGTTTTGAAGAGTTCAAGTTTATAAAAACGATTTTTAGGGGCTGTTTTAGAGTATGATGTTTAAGGGTTTTGTAAGTCGTTTTGTATTTGTAAGTCCATGGAGAGGAAGGGGCGAGGTTATAGAGCACTCTCTTATTGTTGTGTCTTTATACAATATATATATACATACATATCATACATTGTAGGTGCATAAACTAATTAGTACAATTTACATACTGTAACAACCCTAAATTTTCGCTGAAATAAAATTCGGAAAATAAAGAGTCGTTACGCCGCAATTGACTACTGCGTCAATTGCTAGGCTTAAAATCAATAAACTAACATAAATAAATAGCTAATTAACTAAACAACAACGGAAGACTTAAATTGCCGAACTACAGTTCTCAAAACTTAAATCCAAAATACAACTTGTTCGAAATGAAAAGTCCCCAGCATGCATGACATCCTCACTAGCAAACAACCACTTCAAGACCTGTCAACTACGCCATCGAGGATGACGTAGGCCCTAGAAATAAGGTAGGGAACACACCAGAGAAAGAACGTCAGCATACAGGCTGAGTAAGATATCACAAATCACAAGATAAATAGAAGATAGGTGCCTCAAGGCGCGTAGCTAACAAATAACAAACGAAAGTTACATCAGTAAAGACAGAGAGTCATAAGATCAGTGCGACAACCATCACATCGCTAACGAAAACGCAGGGTCCCGTTACATACGTTAATACAAGGCTGGGCTCCTACCCCACAGCCACCACAATCTCGAACCGACGCGAGCTAGAGTACATATAAACGATTCCTAAAGAATTAAAATGTGCACACACTACAACAAATGTACACTTGGGCCACGAATCATGCCACGAAAATGCATAATTCGTGGCATAATTTACCTTGGCCACGGAAAAAATAAGTTCTAGTCATTTATAAAAGAAAATTATGCCACGAATAATAAAAATTCGTGGCCAACAAGCACTATTATGCCACGAATGATAAAAAATCGTGGCCAACAAGCACTTGCGCCACAAAGGAGGAAAAGTTGTGGCAAATAAGTACTTGGGCCACGACATTGATATTCGTGGCTAACTATCATTATTGTTAAGGATTTATACACCGTAGCAAAACGGTTATAATCTTTTACATGCCCAATCAATCAAAGACAAGAAAGTATTATTGAGGAGATGTACATTGAATAACAGTGGCGGTGGTCGATCTCGCTTATATTTAAAGAAAGTATTATGAAAGAGACTTTGGTAGCATATATGACCCGACCTTTACGATTGTATAGATTAAGATTTTTATTTTCGAGACTTTTAAAAAAAAAATACATCTCCAAATTTTAGATGGAAAATAAAAAGACTCATGTTCACAAAAGTTTTATTTTGGAAATTTATTGTGAAAGAAAAGAATTGTTTTGGGAAAAACCCTGTTTACTATTCACGGGTACTATTCACCAGCAAAAAATAAAAAAAAAATTCAAAGCTTCAGTTTTGGGACTTCTACCAAATCTCGACTCTTTGTCTCCAATCTATTACTCGTACGACGCTTCACTCTCTTTCACCCAAAATCTTCTCTTTTTTGCTTTTGCCTTCTGCCACGCCATTCTCCTCCGCCTATTCGGCCACCAAGCAGCCGCCAAGGTCAGCTAAGCACAGCCACCAAGCCATCCCACAAGAGGTGTTGTTCCCTAACTCTTCTTCTTACATGTTTTTAATTAAAAATCATAGGTTTGATATTATTTCTAAAGCAGAATTTTCTGGCCTTAGCTTACATGGTTGTTTTCTTATAGCTTTCATACCTACAAACATGTATTTGAAGTTTAATTTATGGGGTAAACTAGTAGAATTCAAATCAGGGTATTTTCAATTAGGAATTGTGAAATAATGATTGAGGTTCGACTATTATTATGTTAGATTGTTGCTTGGAGATTTAAGACTTAGTTTCAATTATTAATTGGAAGTTTAGGTGTTTTTATTGAGAGTATTTTGATGGTTTAAAGTAAATTAGGATTTGGTTAGAAATTAGGGATTCCGAGTTCATACTAAATCGGGCCTTAAAATTGATGATGTTAATGACGTTGTATGATCAGAATTATGTAGTTGTTATAGGTTGGTTAAATTGAACGAAAAGAGAAGAAGATAGTTTGGAACTACTTTGTGAAGGACTAGTACTTGGGTGGATTGAAGTTGACATATATGAACTTGGAATGTTAGCCTCTGCCCAAAATTAATAAACTCCTTAGATTGATTTAGGGTATGGTATGTGAACAGGACTGGAGTTCAAAAGCTAACAACCATATCGATTCTCTTCTAATAACTCTATAGTTTGTACCATTGGATAGCTAGTTTAAATTAATACTTGAATCTGCACTTAAATTTTAGCACAAACATATGTCGGAAATAGGAGATAAAAGCATGTAAAATTGGCTCACAGTAACATGTGTTTCAGACCCATCCTCTACAGCACTGTTGTACTGGTAGTAAAGTGTAAACTATTTTACGTTGACTCCAGATGAGTCTTTTATCTTTGCAAATTGGTATGGCACCTAGGAAGTCGAGTTCAGTTGAACTTCTTGATAGATTCTTCGATCTGACTACGCAAAACAGAACTTGTGAGCCTGTTTCTAACATGCTCTCCACAGAGACTTGAAAATTTGACGTTGTACCTTCTTCTTTATCATGATGATTTATGATATGCCCTTAGTCTTCCTCAACAAAGACTTTTTTAAGTTTAATCGTTACGGCAAGCCATATTTCTTGAGATCGAAAAAAAAAAATGCCAATCTTCTTTTCAAAATGTGTTTGCCCTGTCTAGGCATGACTTGTTGCATTTGCATCTGCATCCACATCAGCATATGCGTATATGCTCTTGTGAAGGTAAAGTTCAAAGTAGTAGTTCTCGTCATGAAGTTAACAACCATATAAGGGAAGTATCGTAGAGAAAATAGGACTCGTACAGACTTTCCACGTCAAGTAACTTTGTCTTACTATTTACATTAATTTTGTTATTTTTCTCCTCGGAAAAGTCAGTTTCCACGGTTGAGACCTCTCTTTTTTCCTTACTTCTTTCTTTTTGTTTATTGGCATGTAATCGTTTGGACAGGAACAATGTTACCACAATTGTGCCAAGAGTTTGAGCATGGTGACCAATGACTAAGTGACGGAAGTGTTCGTAAGCTGACAGTTTTTAATCCTAACAATTGTGCATTTTTTTTTATTAAAATTTTGATCATTTCTTCTAATGGTATTGAAGGGGCAAGAAAGAATACGAAAGAGGCAAGGAAAGAAGTCGAAGACAGACGAAGAGATGGGTAAGAATCCGAAGAGATTCAGAGAGATGGTGAGAAGACAAGATAGTCATTAGTACGCATATTAATCTCAAAATTTTGTATGCAAAAGATAATTTGTCTTATGTATCCTTACTTTTTGCTTAGTAATAAAATAAAGTGTTTTTTTTCCTAATAAATTTCTTTATCTTTATGAATACAACTTAAAAGTTATCGGGTTATTTGAATTATAAATAATGGCAATGGGATCACCATTTTGCCACAGTGTTGCCTAATATGAGGAAAACGGATAGCCACGGACATAAATGCCCCTTGCCACGAAAATAATCTTGTGGCAAACTAATTTTTTTGCCACGGGAATATTATCTAGCCACGAGTTCTCCAGTGGCCAGCATTCGTGGCAAGAACCATAATTTTTGCCACGTTCTTGATTTTCCCTTGGCCACTTCCTTGCCACGGCTACTTGGGCCACGGAAGCAATTTCCGTGGCCAAGCTATTTTGCCACGGGAAATATGCACTTGCGCCACGAATTTGGCCGTGGCCCAAGTGCTTAATTGTTGTAGTGACACCCCTCGCTAGAGATCCAGTAGGATGCTTACCTCTAGGAGGAAAGCCTAATAGGCAGTCGGTAGCTACTCCGACCGAAACAGTACCTTGATCAGAGGTATAAACAGTGATCGGTTTGTGCCGCATCACATTCACTCTAGGTGGTAATCATATCGTCATTTTCTTTCATCCGTTTTATGTTCATTATTTGATGGTACGTTATTCGATAATACAATTTATAAACGGCCACAGCCGGATTCAATAATTCAACACAATTGAAAACACAAGCCAAGATCAACAAAAGCATACCACTCGGCCGAGAAGCCGACTAGCCGAATGGGCGAGAGGCTCGGATCACAAAAGACCGAGGCCGAGTAAGGAAGCCGAGAGGCCGAGGTCGAGCAAACTCAAACGGGTTATGAACGAATATATATACATTGAAACAAGCGTAGGCCAATTCTATTAAGTGTATGGTTATGAATCAAACGTAGGAACAACGAGCAAGTGAACATCTGAATCAAGTGAGAGGATAGAATAGTCCAAAGATGAATGGTCAAACGTTCTTACCTTTCAACGGTAATTCTTAAATTAAACTCTTATAACCAAGTCAATGAACTACACCTCCTCGAATCCAAAATCTAGATGCACAATCAATCACAAACTTAATCGATGATCCCCTAATTCACAAGGTATAACCATAAGCCATAATCTCACAAATTAACTAATATATCATGAATCTAAAAGAAGACAATGGTATTGAAACATAGATAAATCCTACCTCCGATATCTTATGACCACTAAAATTTAGTATGACATAAAGGGTAATGTCAGGAACGTTTCATCCAAATTTCGTCCACAAAATCCAAGTGGATCAACGGGAATCGATCTGACACTGAACCATAAACACGAATTAGGGTTTACCTACGAAATATAATATAACTTTTTATCCATAGATCTAGGTCTTACCAATGTTTGATATATTTTCAATTATAGAGTAAGGAACATATCCACAAAATCTAGTCCTCGAATTCCTTAGGAGTCGACGGAAATCCTTAAAATACTGAGGGGCGGAACAGATTCTCGGGTAGATAGACACAGCTCCACTAAAACACCTCTAAAAGTAGTATCCAATGGAATCTTGGCACGATCCACATATTCCTGGATTCGTGTCAAAAGCACGGTTCTAACTCCACCAACCACGCTCTAATCAGAGATCGTATGAGAGAATTGTGTGTGTTTGAAATTGATGTTGTCCTGCTGAGATGTTCTGCGGGTGGAGGAAAAACGAAGGAGACATGTAGAGGAGATGGAGGGAGGCCGAATAAATTGAGGAGAAGGTAGGGTTTCTTATTTTGTGTTGTATGTATAAGATATAAAAAGGAATCGGGTTTGGGTTTTACTAGAGGACCGTGAATAATGGTCCAACCCGAACCAAGTCCAATAAACCAGTTATAGAACTTCCCAAAATAAAATTACCCAATTGGTAAAATAGTCCCAATTCACCAAATTCCCAAAATAACTCTTATTAATTCCCTCAAAATGATTAATAAACGTAACACCCTAATTAATTAAAGTCCCAAAAATTTTGGGGTGTTACACATACTCATGTAGAATCCGACTTCGTAGAAGAACAATTCTAGTACTTGCTGAGCTACTCTGAGACTTGCTGCTGAATAAGGTAAGAAGAATTACTTATCTCCTTCAAAGGAACTTCTAAATGCATTTTAAAGTTGAGAAGTATTATATAAATTGTTTTTACTATAAGGTTCTTGATTTCGAAAGGTAATTGCTATGTGTAAGGTTTAAATGCAAAGGTTTACCAGTTTTAATAATTTATACGAGTATTATTTCTTAAAGGTTTTTATATATGTTGTTAACTTTGGTAAGAGAGTTAACTTGAGTACAGGGTGACCGTAATGGTCTAAGTATATCGTGCACAAAGAATAAATAGGGTGGATTGATCCTCCACCTTGAGCCTTTATATCCTCCCCTTGGGAACAGGACCATAGGGGGATGCATGCATTCGGAATTATTGGTTGAAGGAAGTTAGCCCTGGTACTGAAGGAAAAAGGAACAAAGGAGAAGGATTTTTGTTGTATCATTTTATTAAGTTTTCGTATACTAATTAAATGTTAACGGTTCCAGTATTTTAAAATTACTCAGAGTTTTCCCACTGTGCTATGTGTCTAGGAAAAATATATATATACATTATCTTTAAAAAACTGTTTTCGAGATAAGTTGCTTCTTACTCAACCCGTTTGGTTGACGGTTTCTATGTTTTCTTAGCCTTGCAGGTTAGTTTGAAGTACTTGGGGATAGTCAAGGGATCAGAGTGACAATCGCTTACCATATTAAATAAAGTCCAGACTTAGTTAATTTATCGCTTTCGCATTTTAAATAAGATTATTGGAGAATTGTATTTCATTCTTTTGAGATGTAGCACATTTACATACTTTATATTTGGAGTTATTAGATTATTAGAATTGACCCTCTGCCTTAACGATTGATCTAGGATGTCAATCGTGGCGGTAACACTCCCAATTGTCCTTGTTTTAAATCAAATGCGTTTTCTGAAATCTCAGGAAATTGGGGGTGTTACGTCAACCTCTATCAACACTCTAGCAAAAGACAATCTATCTTTATGAGTAGTGGTATGGTCTGCACACAATGGTTTACCAATCTTGCTTGCTATTTTGTTAAGTGCTTTCTCTGTCCAATACCATGGGTCCAGCTCCGGGAAAAGAACCCAGACAGGCACATGTGTAACTGTATCAAGCTCCTGCGAGTATGTGGGCAACCATTGTTTCAAGATTAGCGCATTATTACCCACCCTCCACGGTCCTAATTTCAACACAGCATTCATGTCAGCCTCTGTGAAAAACCTGAAAATAAACCACCCTTTCTTGAAGTATTTCACATCAACAATAGCAATTTCATTCCAGGATTTCGCTACAAACTCCTTCATTTCTTTCAATTGAGGTTTCGCCCCCAAAACATTTCCAAACCGAGTACACTTCCATTTCTCCAATTCCTCCCCTATGTCATCGTCCTCATTTCCCTTATGAAGATACAATTTCATACCAGCTCCCTTCCCACTATTCACAATATTTTTCCAGGATTTCTTAATAGTGTTCTTAGGTGATACAGGGTTTTCCATGGTACCCATGTTATCAGCAATTTCAAGAACATCTGAGCTTTTAGAAGCGATTTGATTGTTACCTGACTTATTACCTGATTTGTGAATTGCACTTCCAATGATGTCGTTGAGTAGAATCGGTGTTCGAGGTGTTTCCTGTAGCTGGGTTGATGCTTCTGTGCCCAATTCTCCTTCATTCTCTTCCAAATTAGTGTCAGATTGATCCTCTTGTTGCCGCGGATCCGGCTCTGCCTTTAGTTTGGGCGGACGCCCTCTCTTCGCCATGGCTGAGATGTGACGAGCTTACAGTCCGTACTGTCTCGAGGGAAGCTTCCTCCTCACGCCAGAGCTTCTTAATCAATTTTCTCTTGTTTAGGAAAAATAACTTTCTACAGCAATAAAATCTGATTTTAAGGTTATAAAATATAGTTAATATACTGCAATTTCATGTTAAGGCAATAAAATCTGAATAATAAATTGCTAGAAAAGGAAAAAATAATTTCTAAATTTTCTATATTACGCTGGGTAAATCAGAATATTCCAACATATCATATACGGGATAGATCAGATAAAATCTACTTAAAAAAAGGAAATCACACTTAATTGCATGTATTCACACATGTAAATTAATATTCAACTGTATAAATTCCAAATGAAATGACATTTCTTCAATTAACATCGGATGATATATACACAATGGTAAAGGAAATCGATCTCCATATTTAGCCATCTCTAATAGACAAGTATTATAAAAGGTAATACGGAATATTCCAACCTGTCATACACTGGATAAATCGAATAATTCTCAGATTAAGAATTATACCATTCGTTTTATTAGGAAAAGATACAATTGACGTATCCTTTGCAATCAATCATATATATCATTCCAAAGTTTTAGACAAGAAAATCTTTGTGATTATCTTAAGCAGCAAATTTTAAAAATATAATTTCCATAAAAATGTGTAACATAAGGTATTATCCTAAAATAAAATCAATGGGAATGATATTATAATCTGAACGAATTAAAATTATCCTAAAATATATCCATTTTTGCTCCTGCAATATTCCAACATGTTATACGGGATAAATGAAAAAGTTCTCAAAATAAATACTATAAAATTAAAATTTGGGAAAAAGTTACAATTTTCTATGGCAATAAAGTATTTGTTTAAACGTTGTAAATTATGAACAATATATTGCAATTTTTTCCGTATTTTAAGGCAATGAAATTTAAACGATAAATTGCAATTTCCTAAGATTTCGATATTATTCACCAAACAGAATATTCCTTAAATTAAAAAAAAATACAAACAATGTTTTTTTCTCCATGAAAACGGTGCTAAACAGGAGAGTAATAAATTAGTGACATAATCAGTCAATTGAAAAGAAAAAAGAAAAAAACAACTAAAAGAAATCAAATCTTTTAATTTACGGAAATTATGGGGGCTGGGTATTCAGAAATAAGGTACAAAATAATTCGGAAATAAGTCCTATATATGTTGTTTAACTTAGTGATCAACAGGTACGATAGATTAGACCTAAATGTACATGCATCTAAATGAGTTCGGGTTAATACGGATCACCGGTCATATAAAGCGGGTTCATAACTAAGAATTTAGGTCACGGGACATAAAAGCAGGTCATGACGTAAGAAATATGTGTATCCAAATAGGGTTTGGTTCGAGCCATGAAACTCAGGAAGGCTTAATTTTATAACTCAAACACATTAATTTGATCAATTTAAGCCTAAAAGTATGTGCATCAAAATGGTTCGAGTTAATACAATTTACGAGTCATAAATAACGGGTTCATGACCATAAAATAACAGGGTCATTATCCGTTATTCCGTTACGGGCCATAAAAGTAGGTTCATAGCCCAAAAACCAAAAGGTATTTTACACGTCAAAGGTCATGTCTCCTACGTTTTTACAGTATAATACCAATTTTCATTCTTAAATTTTATGCACATTGCTTATATACAAATAAAATCTTATTACAACAGCACGTGCAATTTTATTAAGGGGTTCAACTAACTTTATCTTATTTAGGGGTCAAATTGGTAAATGGAGCGGATCAAGTTAAACAAAATATGGGGGTAAAATTGAATATACTTCTGCAGAGGTCATGTACGTATCCTAAGTAGTGGTTTCATGATTTAGAAAACCCGAGGTCGAATTGGGTTGAGAAATTAAATTAGGTTTATTATGCTTTCAATTAAGCGGTCTACCTATGTTCAGACTAATGTTTTATCATACGCATTTATTAATTTGGTATCCCAAATAGTATTATCACTTTTTTTTTGTTCTATTATGGCGGTGCTGTATTTTATTGTATAATTTTTCTTTTCTCTTTATCCTTTTATAGTTCAAGACTAGATATACGTATTTTTTTTCTAAAAGATTATTAATGACATAATTATCAGTTTGTCGAGTCTCAAACATTTGTTTTTAAATGGCTTTCTACACACCGTATAAATGGCAGCCCGTGCAATTTTGCATGGGTATTAAACTAGTATATAATATAGTAGTGGTCAGAATACTCCTAGTTTATAGTCGTATGTGAATGAAACAATAAGTTAGTGTGTATATCAACACTTTTATAATAATATATTTTTATATAATAACTTTAGTTTAGTTGTACGTCTTTGGTTTTTAGGCCCCTTTTTTGGATTTCGCACAGGGCCTCCAAAATCTCCAAGACGGCCCTGATAATAATCAATATGAATTCCAAATATAATTTATGGAATTGTATAGTGGGTCAGTCCAATATATGCTATCTAGTATATATCCATGTAATTGACATGACATCCAATGTCTCTATGGTCCATGAAACAGCATCATCAATCAACATACTACTATTTCTGTGTCATCAATTTGTCCATTACAAATGACTTATACGAGGGACTAAAATTTTATTTATAATTCCAGTTCACTAAATAGGGTTTCATTTGTCTAAAAGATTTTTGACAAACCTGTTTGAAATCATAAATTATTTCGGACAATATTTAATTTCTAAACCATAATTAAATAGATCATGAAACAATATTTCAAAATAATAATAAACATAACCATATTGTAAAATTCAAAACCATGAACAAATTCATAATTCAAAATAGCACAAAATCAAATCCATCCTCTAACGTGCTTAATACCCATATCTCGAATATGACTATCATGTTTTGATTGCGGTAAAGGTTTAGTCAACGGATCTGCAATGTTAGCATCCGTATGTACTTTGCAAAGTTTCACCACTCCTCGTTTGACAAACTCGCGAATGATATGAAATTTCCTGAGCACATGTTTGGCTTTACTATGTGACCTTGGTTCTTTTGCTTGAGCAATAGCACCATTGTTATCGTAATAAAGATTTATTTTGTTAGCAACACTGGGAACAATACCAAGTTCATCAATAAAGTTCATCATCCAAATAGCTTCCTTTGCTGCGTCACCAACAGCAATGTACTCAGTTTCAGTTGTAGAATCAGCCATCGTACTCTGCTTTGAACTCTTCCAACTCACTGCTCCTGCATTCAAACGAAAATGTATCCAGATTGGGATCTGGGGTCATCCTTGTCAGTCTGGAAGCCTGCATCGGTATTGTAACACCCCGTAATTTTGAGGGCTTTTATTTAATTAGGGTGTTACACCTTGGGGCTTATTTAAGGAATTAACTACTATTTGTGGGGTGAGTTTCCTAATTGGGTTGATTTTATGGAAAATTACCTGAACACCCTTACTAACAATCCCACACTCTAAAACTACAACATATAAAACAAAACAAACCCTTTCCCCCTACCATCACACGTAGAACGCAGAGAAAGGACAGAAAAAGGAAGAGAAGAAAAGAGAAGAGGAGGAGAGCCACACCACAGAAGGACCACAGCCGGACCGCCTGACCGTCGCCGTCCTTACCCCTGTTCATCATCTTCTCTCCCCTCTTGATTTTATATCAAGATTAGCAAGAACCCTATTTTGGTGGGACAGTATTATTATGTGTGTCTTGACATTTATTTGGTGGGAGAGTATTGTTATTTTGTTAATATGATTGTGGAGTTGTTGTGCAACTTTGGCGCGAATCGGGGATGATTTGGTTGTCATATGATCATGTTTTAGTAGGAGGTTACCGTGTTGAGTATTGTTGGGATGTGTGATGGTAGGACTATGAATTATGGTATAGTTATTTGGGAACTATTGCCTTGTGAATTGTAGTAATCCATTTTATTTGTTACTCGTTTAGGTGGTGATTTTAAGGAAGTGCCCTTCACGGACTTTTGAGATATAACTAAGCATCCTTTGAGTGTTTAGAGGTAAGAACGTTGACCTTATAAAAGTTGAGCATGCTTATATCGTTCGTTCTCAAGAGCCTTATCATTCTTTTCATCCATAATTGTGTTCCTTACATATCTTGTTCAACATTCTTTTGGAATTCATGCTTATGCATATATCGTTGTATGGCTATGCCTTTATCAATTGTTGATTCGAATATTATTGTTTCGCTACGGCCATCTATAAATTGAAAAGCGCAAGCACAAAATAATATACCTTAAAGTTCAAAGCGAAAGTTGAAATAATATGAGAAACCCATCTAGAGAACGGCCTTTGTGTCGTTTGTATTAGTTATGATATAACCCTTGATCAAGGTTTTGTGTTTAAGGGTTGGAGATCAGCTACCGAACGCCCTAATAGACTTCCTCCTCGGGATTTGTACGTCCTACTGTCCCCCTAGCAAGGGGTGTACACACTCGGGTCATTAGGATTAGATTTCTTTGTTACTTTTAGATGTGGTAGTCTTGGGGTAGGACTCTTGACTCGATATTAGGGACCTCACGGAGGCCCTCAAATAACATATTTGTTGATAAGAGTTAATAACCGAAGAGTTAATTGTTTATTTGCCTTTGTTCGGCCATTTACTCAGTTCGGCCATTAAAGCAGTCAAAGAATGGCCTGCACCTAAGAGTGTGACTGAGATTAGAAGTTTTTTGGGACTTGCTGGCTACTATAGGAGGTTTGTGAAGGACTTTTCAAAGATAGCTAAACCCATGACAACAGTGATGAAGAAAGCGACTAAGTTTAAGTGGGACGACTCATGTGAGGAGGCCTTTCAAACCCTGAAAACTAGGTTGACGTCCGCACCAGTTTTATCACTACCAGATGAGAACATTCCGTAGGAGGTCTACACGGATGCTTCTAAGAATGGTTTGGGTTGTGTCCTTTTGCAGAACCGAAGAGTAATCGCCTATGCGTCTAGCCAACTCAAGAGTTATGAGGAGAACTACCCAACACACAATTTGGAGTTAGCTGCAGTGGTGTTTGAATTGAAATTGTTGAGACATTACCTATTTGGGTCACATTCAAGGTATTCTCTGATCATAAAAGCCTCAAATATATATTCACTCAAAAGGAGCTCAACATGAGACAGAGGAGATGGCTTGAACTCATTAAAGAATATGACATGGAAATCCAATACCACGAGGGTAAGGCCAACGTTGTGGCAGATGCCCTCAGTAGGAAGTCTTTACATAGTATTCAGTTGTTGGTACAACGACAAAAACTCAAAGATCAACTTCTAAATTTTGGGATACAGTTATATGAACATGGAGTCACTACTTTTCAAAACGACCTATTAGGTGAAGTTAAGGAACTTCAGAACTCAGATGAGTACCTCAAAGGAAAGTTGGACAAAGAAGGCGAAATATTCAAGATGGCTGGAGATGGTGTGATTCGCTTTCAGAACTGAGTATGCGTCCCTGACAATGTTGAGTTAAAGAAAAAGATCTTAACAGAAGCTCTTGCTACCCTATACTCTGTACATCCTGGAGGAGACGAGATGTACCAAGATCTGAAACAAGTATTTTGGTGGTCTGGGATGAAGAAAGACACAACTGAATTTGTAGCTAAATGCCTAGTCTGTCAGAAGGTAAAAAGTGAACACAAGAGGCCGCAAGGCAAGTTACAACCTCTACTAGTGCCTAAGTGGAAGTGGAGTTCGATATCCATGGACTTTGTCGCTGGCTTACCCAGGACACGTAAGGGAAATAATATGATTTGGGTGATTGTGGATAGACTGACGAAGAGTGCTCACTTTATACCCATGAAGGACACATGGAAAAAGAAGCAGTTGGCTCACTACGCCAAAAATGACATTTAACACCGGTAGATATGACACCGGAAGGTCAAGAACCGGTGTCAGAAAATTATACGACACCGGTTTTGTATAACCCGGTGTCATATGTATTTAAAAAAAAAAACAATTGCCAAGTATATAGAATTTATAGCAAAAAAAAAAAAAAGAATTAAGGAAAACATATGACACCGGTTGTTGCCAAAACCGGTGTCATATGTTAACACAAAAAAAAAAAAAAAAAAAAAAAAAAAAAAAAAAAATCTCACCTTGTACACTCCGCCTTAACTTCTCTAATAACTCCTTCATATTTCTCCTTCTCCTTCACACACGCCTCCTCTCACTTCTCATCTTCCTTTCCTTGTTGACCATCACCATCTACTCCATTTATTTTTCATTTATTTTCCTTGTTCTTTCCTATTATTCCTTATCTCTTTTTCACATTCCTTTCATCTCTCATTTTTTAAATTATGAATGAACTTCGTCTCGTTCATCAAGCAAGTGGTGTTATTTACAGGACTTGAGATTGATCTTTGGTGGCCAAATCAACTTTGTTACTTCATGGTCGATTTTACCATCAAAGTTCCGCATCTAGTCCTATCTCCATGAGAAAATTAAGTAAGTCAAGTATGGAGAAAATTAAGTAAGTCAAGTATTACCATTGAACAATCTGAGGTGTGCGGTTCTTGAATCAAGATTTTGATTGAATTGGTTATGTATGTAAGTATATGTAACAAGATCCCAGAAACATATGTTTATTTTCTTTGTTTTTTATTTTTAGATCTATTCAACTAACTTTTTAGATGGGGATTTGAATGTTTATTTTTGATTGAATGTCAAATTTGTGATTTTTTTTTTTGTTTTGTTTAGTGGATCGTAATAATAATTTTTACAGGTTTGTCAATTTGAATTTATTTATGATAAATGTGTTGATCTATACTTAATTCAATTTTATGTGATTTCTCGCAAGTATAATCTGGAATTGTGATGAACAATATGAGACAATGGATGGTGCCCATGATGGGGAGTTTGTACTTTGTACAACTTATGGTAGCGGCGGCGTGAAATTAGGGTTTGGAAAAAATGGGATTTATTTCTCTGCAAACATTTTTTTTTTTTTTTTTAAATTACACATAAGACACCGGTTTTGGTTACAACCGGTGTCTTATGTACCTCCTTTGACCAGAGCCATGTAGCACATATGACACCGGTTTTTGGTACAACCGGTGTTATATGTGCAACCTTTAACACCGGGTTTTTAAAACTTAACCGGTGTCTTAGCCTAAGACACCGGCAGTCCAGACACCGGGTATAACCGGTGTCTGATCTATTTAAGACCCGGTGTTAAATGTGATTTCTGGCGTAGTGGCTACTGCTTATACACATCACGTATTGAGGTTACATGGAGTCCCTGATGAGATAGTTTATGATCGTGATGCACGGTTTGTGTCTAGGTTTTGGGCAAAGCTGCAAGAAGCAACGCCTTTCACCCGACTACTGATGGCCAAACTGAAAGAACAAATCAGACGATGGAAGACATGCTTCGAGCTTGTGCTTTACAGTTTCAAGGAGGATGGGAAGACAAGTTGGACCTGATTGAGTTCTCATATAACAACAGCTATCAAGCTTCGATCAATATGGCACCTTATGAAGCATTGTATGGGAGGAAATGCAGAAGTCCAATTTGTTGGAATGACATTAGTGAGACTATAGTCTTTGGTCTTGACTACATCAAGGAAATGATCGATCAAGTAAAACTGATTCAAGATAGACTCAAGGCAGCTCATGATAGACAGAAGAACTACGCCGACAAGACTCGAAGTCACAGAGAATTCGAAGAAGATGACATGGTCTTGCTAAGAGTGTCCCTTACCAAAGGTGTTATGCGGTTTGGTAAGAAGTGTAAACTGAGTCCTAAGTTTATTGGACCATACAAGATTTTCAAAGGCATTAGTGAAGTAGCTTACGAACTAGACCTACCTGCAAGTTTAGAGCAAGTTCATAACGTGTTTCATGTGTCACAACTGAGAAAATATGTCAGTGACCCGTCTCAAGTGCTCGACCTAGAAACGATCGAGCTAGATGAGACAATGACCTACGAGGAGATTGAAAGTTCTAGATCGAAAAACAAGAAAGACTCGACGCAACAAGACAAATATGGTCAAGGTGTTATGGTATAACAACAACATTGAAGAGGCAACTTGGGAGGTTGAGTCCGCCATGCGCGAGAAATACCCCATCTTTTCAATTAAGGTACTTTCGGTTCGGGACGAACATTTTTCTTTAGGGAGGATGAGAACCTCGTGCGTTCTATCCCTTGCACTTTTACTTTAAAACTTGCATTTCCATGAGCTTGTTAATTGACGTGAATTTTAATAAATGTGCGCGCTATCTCAGAAATGCATTAATTATGCGTTTCATCCTAAACTCAACCTTTTGCATAGGAGTGCATTGCTGATGATGTACTCCCCTATTCGTATTACTATAGTCTTATATCCTTATCCCTCACCTTACTTCTTCTTTGTGTACCTTCCGCTTAAATCAGTAAGTTTGAGAGTTGGATGTGGACACCGGCTGAGGATCGCATGATTATACAGCGATTATGTTACCCCTTTAAAGGAGGAACCTAAATCTTCAGGACAAATATTTGTTTTAAGGAGGGAAGTCTGTAACACCCCGTAATTTTTAAGGCTTTTATTTAATTAGGGTGTTACACCTTAGAACTTATTTAAGGAATTAACTACTATTTTTGGGGTGAGTTTCCTAATTGGGTTGATTTTATGGAAAATTACCAAACACCCTTTAACCCTCCCCTACTCTACTACTACAACATATAAAACAAAACAAATCCTTCCTCCCTACCATCACACGTAGAACGCGGAGAAAGGAGAGAAAAAGGAAGAGAAGAAAAGAGAAGAGAAGGAGAAGAGAGAACGAGAGCCGCGCCACCGTGGGACCACCGCAGGACCGCCTCACCGTCGCCGTCCTCACCCCCGTTCATCATCTTCTCTCCCTTCTTGATTTTATATCAAGAGTAGTAAGAACCCTAAACCCCTTTTTCATAAATTAAATTAGGGCTTTTTATAATTTCATGTTTAATTGTGGATTTAAAGCATGAATATGGTTGTATGATTGTAGTTGAAGTTCTATTCGTTGTTGTTTGGGAATTTAACCATGAAATCTTGGAGTTATAATTTAGGGTTTATGTATATTTGATGATGTTTTTGGGATCGGAATCGCATGAAATTTGGAGGGATGACTTATAATGAATTGGGTAACGTATGGTATCGATTTGAGAATGTTCTCTAATGGTTTGGATGACTTGATTACCTTCTGTCCAGATCTGGTTTTACCCTATTTTGAGTGTTAGTATGTGTGTCTTGACATTTATTTGGTGGGAGAGTATTGTTAATATGATTGTGGAGTTGTTGTGCAAGTTTGGCGCGAATCGAGGATGATTTGGTTGTCATATGATCATGTTTTATTAGGAGGTTACCGTGTTGAGTATTGTTGGGATGTGTGATGGTAGGACTATGAATTATGGTATACTTATTTGGGAACTACTGCCTTGTGAATTTTAGTAATCCATTTTATTTAAATTTGTTACTCGTTTAGGTGGTGATTTTGGGCAAAAGCCCTTCACGGACTTTTGATAAATTACTAAGCTTCCTTTGAGTGTTTGGAAGTAAGAACGTTGACCTTCTAAAAGTTGAGCATGCTTATATCGTTCGTTGTCAAGAGCCTTATCATTCGTTTCATCCATAATTGTGTTCCTTACATATCTTGTTCAACATTCTTTTGGAATCAATGCTTATGCATATACTCCCTCCGTTTCTTTTGTTTCTTTACGTTTCGTTTGAATATGTGAGAGGAATTCAAACGAAACGTAAAGAAACAAAAGAAACGGAGGGAGTATCGTTGTATGGCTATTCCTTTATCAATTGTTGACTCGAATATTATTGTTTCCGGCTACGGCCATCTATAAATTTAATAGCGCAAGCCCAAAATAATGTACCTTAAAGTTCAAAGCGAAAGTTGAAATAATATGAGAAACCCATATAGAGGAACGGCATTTGTGTCATTTGTATTCGTTATGATATAAACCTTGATCAAGGTTTTGTGTTTAAGGGTTGAAGATCAGCTACCGAACCCCCTAATAGACTTCCTCTTAGGGACTTTTACGTCCACCGTCCCCCTAGCGTGGGGTGTACACACTCGGGTCATTAGGATTACGTTACTTTGTTACTCTAGATGTGGTAGTCTTGGGGTAGGACCCTTGACTCGATATTAAGGACCTCACGGAGGCCCTCGAATAACATATTTGTTGATAAGAGTTAATAACCAAAGACTTAATCGTTTATTTGCCTTTGTTCGGCCATTTACTCAGTTTCTGGACTGAGCACGAGTCGTGCACAGCAGTTTTCGCTCGTCGCTGCCTTACGTAGTTCACTCTGTTATTTGTAGCTATAAGGCGCGTATCTTATTTCTTTTGTTGCTCTCTTTCCTTACTCAGCCGGAGTTGATGTTCTTTCTGTTTGGGTTTGTCCCTACCCTTTTTCGGGGCCTGTGTCATTGAAGGTGATTGATTGTCTACTTGGATGTCGTTCCATGGCATGAGATTTTAGAATAATTCGTCAAACGTTTGGATTTTATGAACGATTGTAATTTATTTCATTTGGTTTATTTGTTTTTGGATTGTAATCTTAACTACAAGTCTTCCGCTGACACTTGTTATTTCTTTTAAAAAGTTTGTTTTAATAAGACTTGGCATAACAATCCTTGACTTTCTTACTTTTATGTTGTCGAAAATTTAGGGTTGTTACAGGTATATGCTTCAACGATAAGTTCATCCTCACCTCCATACACTAAGAAATCATCTTTAGTCTTTCTCAAGTACATCAGAATGTTCTTGGCTACATTACAGTGTGGTACACCGGGATGTGATTAGTATCTGCTACACACGCTTAAAGCATATTGACAGCTAATAAGTCGTTATTATTAGTCAAATTACCGCTAAATACTATTAAGAAGATAGGATAAGCGGGTATCAAACACAAGGAAAAGGGGATTAGCCTATATGCGAATTCTAGTGTGGAAAAATTAAAAGGAAATGAATAAAGCAATTAAAAAGGAGGTCTTTGGTTTGAAAGTTGGATTAAAAAGAAATAAACGATATATCAAATTGATTAAAGCGACTCTCGGTGATAATCTAATTGAACACCCTAATATAGCAAGTTTTATCTCTCTCTAATCATGCCAATTCATAGATAATCCTGGTTTTTAACCAATTAATCCACTTTTATAGGGAATTTGAGCAACCACTACTAAATTTCCCTCCTTTAATCCTAATTTGTCTAGTGATCAATCAAACAAATCAAAATAAAGGTATGAAGAGCAAGGACTAATAAAGGATTATGAACAACCCAAATTAGTATCTAATTAGCCGCAACCGCGACTAGGGCTGTTCAACGGTCTGAAACCGGACCAAACCGGACCGGACCGGTAAGAACCGGATACCAAACTGGCTCATTTTCGAAAACCAAGAACCGTACTGAAGGTATTGGAACCAGATCCATACCGGACCGACTAACCGGTCCAAGACCCGTACCGTACCTGACTGGCCCGGTTTTGAGAACAAAAGATTCCTGTATCTTGATTTTGAGGTCAAAATTCTTCTAAGCTTTCTTTTTATTTTATTAAAACCAGATGTAATGCTTTTTGGGAGACACAAACTGCTTTTTCTAATTTTTTATTGAGCACTCATCCTCACAATAAGTAGTATATACCAATATCCCACCGACAACTCTTCTTCCCCAATTCAATTTCATGCTTCCTCTTCTCTGCTCCTCCCTTTCATGAATAATGTCATCACAAACCCACATAATCCCAATTTTTTATTCGTCACAATCATTCAACCAGGTACCCTAAATCAGTAATCTAAGCTTTTGGACCAAACACAAACTCGAAAGAAAAAAAAAAAAAATGAACTAGATCTAGAAAAAATGGTGGCTCCATGCATCTTTACTTGTCGGTATTATCGCCCATTCGCCCGTCGGTGTGAAGTGTGATCATCGTTGGAGGAGGGAGAATCACGAAGAGTAAAAAGAAAAGAATTAGTGTGATTTGTGAAGAACTATAAACAAGATCACGTTTTAGGAGAGAAGAAGAAGTTCCAGGTTTACACGAGTAAATGAAAAAGAAACCTATTCTACCCTCCCTATCAAGAGAGATTTCCACCGAAATCCGGTTTTCGGTTTTATTCGGTCTTATCCCGGAACCAGACCTGTAAAACCGGATAACCGTGGCGTATTTTCTGAAACCGAGGACCGGACCGTTTTGATACGGTTCGGGGTCAACCGGTTCGGTCCAGTCCAACCCACGGGTAAGGTTCGGGTTTCCCGAATTTTGAACAGTCCTAACCGCGACAATAAACAAATCTAATCTATTAGTTGTCTAATTAATTCCTCAATCACAAGTTAGTCATAATCATACACTAATCATGTGAAAGTTGTTTCATTTTAGGCTAATAATCAAATACCATCAATTATCAACCAATCATATAAAATACCCAAATCTAATCTAGTAGCTAATTAGATAAAACAAGGATAAATCATGCATTGAAAAACAAGGAATTAAATACAATGAAATTAAAGGCAAATTAGAGAAAAGAAATTTTACTAATACATAGAATGAAATATGTTGATTACACCAAGAGTCTAGGAAGGGGATTAGCCTCCCATACTAATTATTACACTAATTTTGGAATTAAAACTCATAATAAAATCACTACGTTTTGAACAAAATCTCTCTCTAAAACTCTCTCTAAATGAAAACTAGATGAAAATAATATGAAAGGTGATAGGTATTATTGAGGGGTTCATGCCCCTTTATTTAACATAAGTACAAAACACTAGAAGAAAAAAGTCAAAAGAATCCAAGGAAAATCGTCAAAAACGAGGTTATGGAAATTTCCCCGGAAGACACTCCCTTCAACTCGAGAGGGGGAAACACTTCTCGAATCGAGGATCTTGTTCTTAAAAATACATGTCCTGTCGACTCTCCTCGACTCGAGGAGAACCACCCTTGAGTCGAGATGATTGTCCTAGAGTCGAGGGTAAAAATCATCGAGTCGAGAGACTGTGCGCAGGGCAATCTTCGAACGGGAATAACTCTCACCTCCGAACTTCATTTTGAGCTCATAATATATCGTTGGAAATCTAAGACAATGAACTTTCCTCTTCACTTGGAATTTCTGCAAAACATCTTCTGATTCGAGAGTTATGATCCAATGAAGTCGGAGGTGATGGTGTGTGGTTATCTGAGTGTGGTCAAGCTATCTTCTCCTTGAATTTCGCTCCAACTCGTAGCTTGATCTTCTAATCCCATCCAACTCCCACCAAAAGGGTCTTGAGCCACCAAAATCCCATAAAACCATCAATTAAACTTCAACTATACTCCTAATGATGTGGTTTGCGAGTCACGATAATACCACGCTCAAATAACCCCTAAAGCACCTAAATCATGCGGATTAACACACTACATTTACACCGTATCACATATGAAACATCTAAGCGAGTACAAATCATAGCATACATGATCGATCCTAGGACTGATGCATAAGGAATCACACTCATCTGTTTTAGCTCATCAGGTGTTCATGGACACTAAGTCTCGCTAAGACGTATGCCATGTTGCATAGGTAGAAAACCTCTTTTAGAGTTTTCCATGTCGAACCTTATCGATATAAGTTCCTTGACTCAGTCCTATCATTCTCCTGGATCTATCCCTATAGATTTTGATTCCAAGAATCTACTCTACGTCCCCTAAATCTTTCATTGAGAAACATTTTTCAAGCCAAACCTTTACAGATTCCAGCATATGAATATTGTTTCCACTGAGAAGTATGTCATCTACATACAAGATTAAGAAGACTACATTAGTCCCACTAACGTTCTTATACACAGGATTCTCCTTCACATTTAAGAAAGCAAAAAAATTGGACCGATTCATCAAATCGAAGGTTCCAACTCCCAGATGCTTGCTTCAACCTATAAATTGATTTTTGAAGTTTGCATACTTTTCTAGGATTATCTGGATCCTCAAAACCTTCAGGTTGTGTCATGTACACATCCTCTTTCAAATAACCATTAAGAAAGTTTGTTTTGACATCCATCTGCCAAATCTAATAATCATAATGAGTTGTAATCGCCAGGAGTATCTGGACGGATTTAAGCACTGCAACTGGGGAGAAAGTTTTATCATAGTCTATACCATGAATCTGCTTAAAACGCTTTGCAACTAATCTTGCTTTGAAAACATCAATGTTTCCATCCTTCTCTGTTTTCAATTTGAAAACCCATTTGCAGCCGATAGATGTTACCCCATCTGGCAATTCAACCAAATCCCATACTTGATTATCAGACATGGAATCCATCTCAGATTTCATGGCGTCAAGCGATTTTACGGAGTCGGGACTCATCAAAGCTTGTTTATAGGTGGTAGGCTCTTTACTTTCTAAAAGTAAGATATCGTGACTCTGTGTCAAAAGAAAATCCATATATTTTCTCGACGGTACCCATGGACTACTCGATTTACGTGGGTTATTAGCAACAGAAGAAGAAGTCACAACATTTTGTAATTTTTCGTTAGAATTAGATTCTACTGGGACGTAAAATATTCGCGCGTGGAATACACTATCCTCTGAGCTTGTTCCACATTCCCCGAACGGACGGTAGAATCCGGCCAGGCCGTCTCTGATGTGGGGTCAACCACATCCATTTGTTGCTCATCTCGAATTTCTTCGAGAATCACACTACTACTCCTACTTGCCTTTTGGAAATAAAATATCTTTCCAAAAAGACACCATCACGAGCAACAAACACCTTGCACTCACTTAAATTATAAAAGTAGTAACCCTTTGTTTCCTTGGGGTAACCCACGAAGAAACATCTATTTGATTTGGGTCCGAGGTTATCAGATAGTAACCGTTTTACATAGATTTCGCAACCCCAAATTCGAAGGAAAGACAATTCTCATATGGTGTCTTATCAAGAGACTTCTGAAAAGAAATAACAAGTGTCAGCGGAAGACTTGTAGCCAAGATTACAATTCGAAAACAAACCAAATGGAACAAATTGGAATCGTTCATAAAAACCCAAATGTCTGACGAATTATTCTAATATCTCATGCCATGCAACGACGTTCAAGAAGACAATCAATCACCTTCAAGACCTGTCAACTGCGCCATTACAATAATGACACAGGCCCCAGAATAGGGTAGGACAAACCCATACAGAAAGAACGCCAGCTCAGGCTGAGTAATTAGTTTAAGCAAATAGGATTAAATATGATAAGGTAAATTAAGATACGCGTCTTAATGGCTCGTAGCTGTCAATCAGGGCACGAGTCGTGCCCACAACAGTGGCCGAAAATCATGACCAACAGGCCACGATTTTACTAAGTTCATTATTTGGCTTTCGAGCATTCTTTTCGTAATGAGCGTATAGGGCCTTTGCAGGTCCCTAGTATGGACAAGGGTCCTACCCCAAGCCATCCCACATCTAGAGTTACTATAAAACTAACCTAAAGACTCGAGTCTGCACACCCCTTGTTAGACAGGCCGGTAGGACGAGTTCCCATCTAGGAGGAAGTCAATTAGGAGGTTGGTAGCTGATCTGCAACCTAGAAAATGTACCTTGATTAGAGGTTGTAAACAAAACATGTCTATAGGACATGGTGACGGAGCAAAGTCCGTCACTCTAGATGGGGTCACAATAATTATTTCATTCCTTTTATCTTTTAGGTACTTTATTTTCGTGCATGCGCTCTTTCAATTTATAAACGGCCGTAGTCGGAAACAATAGATAACAAACTCAATGAGAATGAGCAACATAGTCATGAAGCAAAATATGAAACATAAACGATTGAATGTGAAGCGATAATGCTTAGAAAACCAATGAGTCAATAAGAGATGATTAGTGAAAGCTCAAGAGAATGATATTGAAAATCATGCTTAAACATTAGGATGATCAACGTTCTTACCTTTCAACGCTAATCTTTAATCAAGTTGTTCTAACAAGATTTACGAACTACACCTCTTTTAATCCACAACTTAGGTAACCAATCAATCACAAACTCAAACGATAATGCCCTAATTCACAAGGTGTATCCATAAGTCAGAATTCTCACAATTAACACTAATCTATAATGAATCCAAAAGGAGACAGTACAAAATAAACATGAATAACGTCTACCTCCGACATCGGATGACCACCAAATTTGAATATGTCATAAAAGGTGATGTCAGGAACATCTCCTCCAAATTTCGTCTACAAACACCAAGCGGATCAATGGGAGTCAATCTCACACTGAACCATAAACATGAATTAGTGTTTACCCACGAATTCTGATATAACTTCTGATAAACAAATGTAGGCCTTACCAATTTTGGATATGTTGTCAAAACGATAATTAGGAACATCTCCATAAAATCTCATCCCAAAGTACCCTAGGAATAAACAGTAATCATCAAAATACCGAGGGGGCGGAACAGTTCTCGGATAGAGGGACACAGCTCCACTAAAATACCTCTACAGAAATCATCTGGTGGAATCTTGGCATGATCTACATGTTGATGGATTTTTATCGGAAGCACGGTTCTAACGCCACCAACCACGACTTAATCAAATATCTTATGTGAGAGTTGTGTGTGTTTGAAGTTGACACAGTTGTGCTGAGATGTTCTGCGGGTGGAGGAAAAACGAAAGAGAGGGATAAAGAGGAGGTGGAGGCCGAATAAGTTCAGGGGCAGCAAGGGTTTCTTATTTTTTTGTTGTACGTATAAGTGAATAGAGATGAATTAGATTTGGCTTTTACTAGAGGAGTGTGGGTAGTGATCCAACCCGATCCAAGTCCAATAACACAATTATATAACTTCTCAAGATGGAATTACCCAATTAGGAAAATAGTTCTTAATTCACCAAATACCTAAAATAACTCTTATTGCTTTTCTCAAAATGATTAATAAACGTAACGCCCTAATTAATTATAATCCCAAAATTTTGGGGTGTTATAATTCGTGCGCGGTTGCAACAGTTGCACAAGTGGGGTTCTTTCCCGACTTCACGATCCGAGTCCGATCGTCAGCACCATCAACCCACATCACTCCGTCGCAACCCATCCACGACGTCCACCAGGCAAGTTGCATTTTTTTTTTAATTGATTTTCGTCCAAACATTTAACCCTAAACGATTTTTGGATTGAAAATATTATCCTCTGATCATTTGATTGAAGAAAGACTTATACAACAATCGAAATTTCTCAATAAGTTTGAACCCTAAATTTACCCAATTAATCAAGATTCTAGTTTCAAATTGGGGATTTTAATTTCGAAAACTTTTAACCCAGGCCAATTGAGAAACGTTCTATTTTCGTGTGTTTGATTGAAAAATTAAGCATGGAAAAAAAAAACGAATTTTAATTTGCTTAATTTTAATTCGAAATTTGTGACAAAATAATTGGTTAAACAGACTTTCCCCAATTCAATTTTGACCTAATTTTCGATTTATACCGTAATTGACCCAAAAACACGTTTTTCTCTTGAGGAGGGATGTGTGTTTTTGCGTGATTAGGGTTATAGGTTAAGAGTATATACTCTATTTTCCTTTTACGTGATACTTGTAGTACATTTATACTCTAAGCACATAATAACTCATAATCCATCAGATATTAATGACTTAGACCTAGTTCGAGACACTAGGCGTGCGATCCTGTAGGACTCGGTAATACATAGTTAGTAGTCAACTTATTCATTAAGCTAACATACCGTAGTTGGTTTCTAGCAAAACACTGCGATCACCTAATATTATCGAATATAATATCCTCGTGATATAATCCTCGTTATTATTGGAATGACACTTGATCGAAAGACACGATCCTTCATGATGTTGGTGTAATTTATCCAGATGAATATATTGAAATAAAGGATCGCTTAAAAGACGTGATTATATCTGGTGGCGAGAACCTCAGTAGTGTAGAAGTTGAAGGAGTGGTGTTGCGGCACACAAAAGTTGTAGATGTGGCGGTGGTGGCAATGCCGGATCCATATGGGGAGAATGCCCTTGCGCCATTGTGGTGAAGAAGGAATTGCAGGATGCTAAACTGTTGTAACTAAAGAGTATATCAACCAAACTTAGCTCAAAGGAATTGTTGTGCCGAGATCACAAAGTATCTCTGTATTTAAAGACGATTCCACCGAGCCACGGTACAAGCCCCTCAATGACGGTCGCCTTCCAGGTTACACAACACCGAATCTCTTCTACACTGAAGAACCTCGGTTGATATAACCGATCCTGAACGCCTTCTCTATGCTCAAACCACACGAACTAACCTTTGGGAATTTTGAGAGAGATGATGATAATTATTGTGTGTTTTAGGGGCTGGGAGGAGCCTTGTATTTATAGTAGGGAAATAGCCAAGGACGAATTAGGGTAATTAGGAAAACGCGTACAACTAGCCGACATGGGCCCGCGATCTGCCGAGCTAGACCCGCGGTCCGCCGAGCTCAGCCCGCGGTCCACCGCAATGTCTCTGATCTCCTCGTGTTTTTCCCTACCTGTCCTATGCTATAACTTACCTTATTTGCTACCATACCATAAACACCAAAGCTTGGAGATTACAACTCCAACAATCCCCCACTAATCGAGAAGCATCCTGAGAACATTGAGCATAGTTGAGACATTCGAAGGACTTCAGATAAATGTGCTGATGTCTCACGACTTGAATCAACACACCGTGAAATTTAAGCTCGCAGTCATGCCTCAATTGGTAACTTAAGTTTTGAACCAAAGAGAGGTCATATGAAAGCACCACCCAATCCCACATCCATCCATCCTACAAAGGATTTGTTATATCGCTGGCATCGTGACTATCTCACGAGTGTAATCTAACGCATTTTTAATGAGGCCTAGCGTTGTACCTGGATTTCGTTGAATGCTCTAGGGAGTTATCACTATCACTTCTATAGGATCGGCCCTGCAAGAGGGACTCGGTCTCAAATGCCATATGTAAGAGGAAACCATCCTTTTTCACTACATATGTTCCACATTCAACTAGGTGGATCTCATTAAGTGTGCTATCCTCACACCACCAATCAAGTGAGGTAGCTAGAAATCATCTTCCACCACTCTGGATATGAGTCCATTAAGAGTTATAAACTCATCCTAAACACTAGACAGAATCGCACATCATAAACTTTAGAAAAAATTTAAATTTTTCAAAGTGATAAAGCAATGGAGTAACTTTATTAAATATTAGTGCCATGAACAATAGTAGTAGTGTATCCTTGAACTCTACAATGTATAGTAGGATTCCATAACTACAGATTCAACTAAGTGATCCAAGCCCCATTTCTTTCGCAGTTGCAGTTACTGCTTTCTTATTCAGGCCTTTAATCAACGGATCCGCTATATTCCTTTCCGACTTTACAAAGTCTAAAGATATCACCCCAGTAGAGATTAAATCTCTTACAACTTGGTGTCTTAGGCGTATATGCCTTAGTTTGCCATTGAAGGCATGATTCTTAGCTACTGCTATCGCAGCCTGAGAATCACAATGTATACTTACTGACAATGCCGGCTTACCCCACATAGGAATATCAGCCAACAAGTGTCGAAGCCATTCAGCTTCTCGTCCAGCAAGCTCTAAAGCTACAAACTCAGCTTCCATCGTAGATGTTGCAGTACATGCTTGTTTACTGGATTTCCACGAGATAACACCCCCACCACGAGTAAATAAGTACACACTAGTCGAGTTAACCTCATCTTTGCTTGTAACCCAATTGGCGTCACAGAATCCTTCCAGTACACATGGAGACCCACTATAATGAATTCCCAATCAAGAGTACCTTTCAAATACCTTAATAATCTCCTCAGAACTGACCAGTGTATCAAACTTGGAGATTTTGTGTGTCTGCACAGTCTACTCACTGCATAAGCTATATCAGGTCTCGTGCAATTCATTAGATACATCACACTACCTATAACCTTTACATATTCTTCTTGATGCGTCGGATAACCATCATTTTTGGTTAACTCCACCTCCCTCTCAATTGGTGTAGACACTGGACTAACATCAAAAGAATCAAATTTCCTCATAACTTTATCAACATAATGAGACTGACTCAAAGCTAACCCAGTTCATTTTCTAGTGATTTTCACCCCTAGAATCACATCGGCTTCACCCAAATCTTTCACCTCAAATTTTGAACTCATAAATTCTTTAGTCCTATCAATCGACAATTGACTTGATCCAAAAATCAACATATCATCCACATACAAGCACAAAATCACATACCCAACTGAATCAGATTTAGTGTAAACACAAGAATCACCTTCATTTACCTCAAAACCGAATTCAGCCACTGTTGTGTTGAACTTCTCGTTCCACTGTTTTGGTGCTTGCTTTAGACCATATAGTGATTTCACAAGTTTGCATACTTTCCCGGCTTGACCCGGCTCCGCATAACCTTCAGGTTGATACATGTAAATCTTTTCATCGAGGTCACCGTGTAAAAATGTTGTCTTCACATCCATTTGATGAATTATTAAATCATTGATAGCTGCTAACCCCAACGTTCGGATAGTAGCAAATTTCGTGACTTGAGAATAACTATTAAAGAAATCAATACCATGTCGTTGTATTTCCCATAGCTACCATCCTAGCTTTAAACTTGTCGATTGATCCATCAACTTTTAGCTTCTTCTTAAATATCCATTTACTTCGTAAAGGTTTACATCCTCTTGGAAGATTCGTCAAAATCCACGTACGATTAGCCGTTATTGAGTCTTACTCACTTTGAATAGCTTCCTTCCAGAATACAGCATCTATAGATCTCATGGTCTCATCATATGTCTTAGGATCTTCTTCCAAAATGAATGCATCAACCAATACTTGGTACAATTCACGATCCAATAGGAAGTTTGGAACAAAGTCGGGTCCAAATTCAACCTCTTTACGAGGACGTTTGCTTTTACGTAGCCTCGGATCAGTAACATGAAGGCGATCCGCCGAAGAGGCTCCGCGGTCCACCGTTTGAGGCCCACGGTGTGCCGCTTCTTCCTCGTGCTCCGCCGTCATGTGTTTGTTCTCGGAGTTGTTTTCGCCGTGGTCCGCGATTGAGTCACGGCGGTTCGCCGAAAGCTCTCTATCCTCATCGTGAATCCCTTCCACTTCGTCCTCCCTTGTTCCTTTAAGTTGTTTCATTGGAAACACATCTTCAAAGAACACAACATCCCTTGATTCGATTATGGTTCCAGTTGGATATGAGCCTGAACTATCCTGTATCAAAAATCTATAAGCTGCACTGTTAGTAGCATGACCTACAAACACAGAGTCAATGGTTTTAGAACCAATCTTTGAACGCTTAAATGACGGTATCCCCACTTTCGCTAGACACCCCCACACTTTAAGAATTCTCAGATTTGGTCTAAATCCTTTCAACAGCTCATATGGAGTTCGATCGAGCTTCTTGTGTGGAACTGGGTTCAACACATAGCAAGCTGACATAATTGCTTCACCCCACATAAAAACAGGTAGCCTGGAACTTATCAACATAGCATTCATCATATCCTTCAAGGTCCGATTTTTTCTTTCTGCTATACCATTCTGTTCAAGAGTGAAAGGTGCAGTGGTCTCATGAATTATCCCACTTGTCTTGCACAACTTCTTGAGTGAAGTTGGATCATATTCACCCCCACGATCGCTTCTTACCCTCTTGATTTTCTTGTCTAATTGATATCAACTTGAGCCTTGTATATTTGAAACATATCCTCAGCTTCATCTTTGGTTTTCAATAGGTAAACCATTGTGAATCTGGAACAGTCATCAACAAAGGTAATGTAATACCTCTTTCCCCCTTTACTCATGTAATTTTTTAAATCACCTAAGTCGGTATGAATGAGGTCTAGAACCGCAGATTGTCTTGTCACAGCATGAAATGGTTTCTTTGCATACTTAGCTTCAACACACACTTCACACTTCTTGAAGTCAGTGTTAGCCAAGTTATCAATCAATCCTGTATTTCGTAGTCGTTTTATGGAAGCAACGTTCAAATGTCCAAGCCTTCCATGCCACAACCCAAGAGACTCAGCGATATAAACAGAATCAGAACTTATCTTATTAAAGTTTGTAACGGGTACAAAGACATCCAAAGTATAAGAGACCCCCATTAGAGAAACCCTTCCCAACAAACTCCCCAAAACCTAGTCATTACAAGTTTGTCAGACTCTAAAGACAACTTTAGACCAGCTTTCACTAATAAACTACCAGAGACTAAGTTTCTAAGCATCTCAGGAACATGTAGTACATTAGTGAGAGTGAGAAGCTTGCCAGAAGTTAACTTGAGAACCACCTTTCCTTTGCCTTCTACCTTTGCAGTTGAAGAATTGCCCATGAAGACCTTTTCCACAGAAGTTGCTTTCACATATTCTTGAAATAGACTCTCATCAGCACATATATGTTTCGTAGCTCCAGTGTCCATGATCCATTCCACAGATTTATCATTAGCCAAGTTTGCCTCGAATACAACAGCAACTATGTTGACATTACTAGCTTCACCCATTCTCTTCCTCTTCCTAGCATAGCAGTCTGAAGCATTATGACCCTTCTTGCCACAGAAGTTACAATTCCCTGGAAACTCATACTTCACATTCTTGTCTTTGGGTGTATGCTTGACTTCTTTCTCTGTAGGAGCCTTGAACACATTTTTTTTAGATTTAGAAAAGGGGTTAGGTTCCACCAAGTGAGCCTTCGAGGAACTAGCAGCCACAGTATTTGATGATCCTTAAGGCGATTTTCTTCTTAAATTTTAAGATAATAAATCAACTCAGCTAGTGACATATCTTCCTTCTTATGCATTAAATGATTGTGGTAGTCTTTCCAACTAGGCGGCAACTTGTTGATTAAAAAAATAGCTTGAGTGTCATCACAGATAGTTAAGCCTCCCGCAGCCATATTCAAACATAGACTCTCATATTCTCGGATTTGATCAATCATGAGTTTATTATCAACACACTGAAAATCTACCCACCTACGCACTGTATATCTCTTTGACCCAGTGTCAAGTCCACCATACTTAGTCTCAGGAGTTTCCCAGATATCATATGCAGTATTAAATTCACAGTAGATCTCCATCATATTAGCAGTCTTATAATGAAGCAATAAACCCTTACAGTATCTATCATCCGTATCAAACTGGTCAACATAAGCATCTTGATCATATTGGTTAAGGGCATGCATCTTACCATCTAACACATATTCTAACCAAACAGCCATCAAATAAAATCTCATCTTTTGAGCCCAGATCTTATAGTTCTTAGTATCAAGCAATTCAGATTTTGACATATCAGGAATTAGGGCTTTAGCAACGTTAGACATGATTAATCAACTCAATATTAAACAAACAATATTGTCTTTAAGATTGTTGTAACTAAAGAGTAAATCAACCAAAATTAGCTCAAAGGAATTGTTGTGCCGAGATCACAAAGTATCTCTGCACTTAAAGACGCTTCTGCCGAGCCACGGTGCAAGCCCCTCAATGACAGTCGCCCTCCAGGTTACACAACACCGAACCTCTTCTGCACTGAAGAACCCAAGTTGATATAACCGAACCCGAACGCCTTCTCTATGCTCAAACCACACAAACTAATTATAACTTTTGGGACTTCTGAGAGAGATGATGATAATTATTGTATGTTTTAGGGGTTGGGAGAAGCCTTGTATTTATAGTAGGGAAATAGCCAAGGACGAATTAGGGTAATTAGGAAAACGCGTACAACTAGCCGACATAGGCCCGCGGTCCGCCGAGCCAGACCCGCGGACGCCTCTCACGGACCGCCGAGCTCAGCCCGCGGTCCGCCGCAATGTCTCTGATCTCCTCGTGCTTTTCCCTACTCGTCCTATGCTATAACCTGCCTTATTTCCTACCTTACCATAAACACTAAGGTTTGGAGATTACAACTCCAACATAAACTTGTTAGACAGGATATATTATCTCATTGTAGGAGTAATCTTCCTCGTTATATGGTACCTATGAAGATTTTATTTGTAGACGAGTTGTCAAATACTTCGACGGGAAAACTTCAAAAGGGTGTACTAAGGAACATTGCAAAGAAATTTTAGATTCATTACTATGTACTAATTAAGCAACACATTTGATAGATGTAGGCTATGTTTGGTAAAACTAGCTGAAATAGTAGTTGAACGCTGAAATAGGATGAATGCTGAAATAGTAGCTGACAATTGAAATAATAGCAGCAATAGTGGCTGAAAGTTTGTCAGCTAATTTTGTCAGCTAATTTTATATATACCAGCTCCTATGTCAGCTAATTTTGTCAGCTAATAATAGCAACAATAGTGGCTGAAAGTTTGGCAGTAATTCTATATATACCAGCTCCTATATCAGCTAATTTTGTCAAACACACGAATTACTATCAGCTAAAAACTTTCAGCCACTATTACAGCTATTATTTCAGTTGTCAGCTACTATTTAAGCATTCAGCTACTATTTCGGCGTTCAGCTACTATTTCAGCTAGTTTTACCAAACATAGCCTACATGGGGTAACTTCTAAAATAAGCTACCTTATTATTTAAGCTAGTGGTGTTACCAAACCAACATATTTGGTCAAAGAGCTTAAAAAACTAGTCAAATAAGCCATTTTGGCCAAATAAACTACCTTATTGTGCATACCAAACATAGCCATAATAGTATACATTTTACAATGCAATATGGTGTTTTTGCATGAATGGGCAATCTGATATTTAAAATGCAAGAAATAATTATTCAAAAGCAAAATACATACAATAGAACATACAATAGTGGCTAGTTTAGTTGGTAAATTTGTCGACTAATAACGATGTGAAACAATGGGCCTCCATCAATTCTGATCTCCTCCTTAGACTCCTTTTGAAAAGTGCATAGTATCAATGAAAAAGAAAGTTATTAATCAAAATCAAGCTCAAGCATGGCAACATCATCTTCAAGCATATGAAACCAAGCTTCAATACCTTCACCACACCTAGTGCTCCATAATATAATCAAGTTCTTGATAGGCGGGGGAGTGTGGCATGCCCAAATAGGTTTGCCCGTGCCGAAATTAACCTCATAAATGGGACACCTACACATACTAGTAAAACAATACTTGTTTGCTCCATGATTAATATTATCAGTCTCCCTCTTAAGCTCTAACAAACGCTCGTCGCTCTTTACCAATCGATCCAAGTAGGTATTGTCGATTCTTTTAATGGCCTTCCTAAGCTCGCTGATCAAATGATGGTACTCTCTCCGACCTCCATTAATCAACAAGGGGTTCGTGCTCGAGAGCAAGACGAAGTTACCAAAACAATCGTTTGGAATGGGTGGCACGGTCCTCGTCCTCACGTTCACAGCGTGTAAGGCAGAACATTCATCACCAAGAATCTTCGTCATCAAATCCTTCCATATGAAAGCGGTAACAATTTCTACCCTTGTCGGGTCCTTGATATACCGCTTTGTTTTACTATTTGAGCTTTTCTAACTTCATCTTATCGAATATTAGCCTCTTCGATACTAGTTTAACCTTGGATTTCTTAGAATCCTCTTCCTCGGAAACGTAATTAAATTACGGCAGAGGTGGGAAAAATGACACACCATTGAACTTTGGTCGCAAACTGTGGACATGACACATGTTAATCCTTTGATCAGCCATGGCAGACCAAGCTCTAAGAAACTCTATGCTTCCCGATCCATCCACGGTTTTGTGGGATATACACACACCGACGTACGGCCATACCTCCACAAGAAAAATAGTTCACTTGTACACTAAGTGCTAAATTCTTGTGGCTATCTACGGCATGAAATGGCACCAAGCGCTCGTAATTCTTCAAGATTAGGATTTTCTACGACATCGGTTAGCTTCTCGGAGACATTAGCTTCGAAGAATTCGACCCCTTGATCGTCACAAGCAGTTGATACATTTTCTGGAATCCTTTCAGCTAGCGGGTAGAAATGAACCAACGTCTCGGAAAGCGATTTCTTAAGCGAGATGGTCCGTTTTGCATGATCGGTGAGTGGGTCAAGACCATCATTTTGGTAGAATAAGACTACAGGTAGATGATATGAAGGTTGCAACTGGTCGAGGAGAGAGAATTGGACCGTTTTCTTGGTACGAGGTGTAGGAGAAGATGGCTTGATCGTGTCTCTTGAAGTTACCTTCACTTGAAGACCAATAGATGATAGGTCACTATTTTTTAATACGGTGGTAGCATATGTTCTTTTTGTAGGTTCATGAGAAAAATGGAGGGTGAATTTGTATCTCTTTGATAATTCTCTCGAAATTTTGGTGATGAATCTTGTTGCCATTGTAGAGCTGAGAAATCGTGATGGTGCGTTGAGTCTTGCGTGTTGCAACGGTGAGCACTTGTATAGTTTTACATAGAAACGGTTTCTTGTTTAAGTTATTACACGCCTAATTGCATTGAGTGAATGTTATATTAATGCTTTTATAAATCCGAGGGTAGTTACTACTTATAGAGAGGAATTTGCAATTTTAAACTAGTAATAAAAGAGTCAATTGTGTTAGTTGAACCTTACTTATCAGAAGTAACACATTTTATATAGAAATGATTTTCTCACTCGACTTATGTACCCTGTTTACCGTTTTCTGTAATCTTTGATTGCGTAAGAAACTGAATCACATAAGCTTTGTCACATCTTGCATGAAAGTCGATCGCTCTCTTTCCAATTTAGCGGCTTAGTCGAATATTGTGCTTTGCGCGTAATTATTTCGGCTACGCTGTCTAATTTGTAACAGAAGAGTCAATTGTGTCGGTCATGATTCATGAATAATAATATGAGTGTTGTTTTTTGTTAGGTACTTGGGCGGATTCTATGCGCTTTAGCTTCTTTTTTTTTTTTTTTTTTTTTAATAATCTAATAACTACGCGCTTTAGCTTGTTTATTAGAGTATTGCGCAATTATGAGCGCGGCATCTCCTCATATGCTCATGATAGATTAATAGAGCAACATTTTTATATTTAGTTCAATCGAAGAATAGTAAGAATCCAATAAAACCAACGAAAAGAATTGAATTGATCGGAAGGAGTATGGAGTATACCTTAAAATCTTGATGTTTCAAGTTGTCTAAGACAGTTCAAGACAGTAAGACCCCGACTTATGCTACAATATACTTGCGATTTGTAACGATTGATTTATAGGCTTTATAAGTGTGACCGTAACTACTGAAGACTGGTTGCATTCCTATCATTTGATGAGTATGGTAATATCATGCAAATTCTTTCTCAGAAAGGAGAAAACAGAAACGACATCAAACTAAAACTAAGATATCACCCTCATCGTCAAAAAACAGAGGTACACCAGCAGTAATCTACTAATCTCATTCCAAAATCTAACCATTCCTCATGTGGCAAAGTTAATAACTTCTCTTCTTTCCCTGAGAAGAAAAGATAGGCCAAATCTATACATTTCTTCGTTCCAAACAACTCCGGACAAGGAAAAAAGAACGGAAACAAGAACTATTGCAAAGAGAATCATAGGGTTGAACCTTAATCTGGGGAAATCTTTGCTCGGAATCGCCTGGATCTGCCTCTCCAACTTGATATCCCCAAAGGATAACTCGAGTCCAGGCTCCCCCATTTTGACCTCGCTTCCAACCAAAATCGAGTTATTCACACCCTGAACGTTGTTGCTTACGTAGATGTTGACGCCACAACAGTCTGGTTTCTTCTTTGAACTGCTTGGAGTTATATACATCACTGCACCTACGTTGCTTCCATCGACATTGACATGATCGAAGGTGGTGTAACTGCCTTCTGCTCCAGTCATGAGCTTAAATACTAGTCTATTTAGTGTCGCCGTTGTTTCTGAACTCCCTCCCTTGGCGCATTTGGTGTTCATGATTTTTGTGCCACCTTAAAGACCACGAGCACCTCCTTAAAAACGATCTATATTCGCTTTCTACTCCTCTCAAGTCCCAACACAAAGATATCTTAGATTCCTCAGGAATGACTTGACAAAGACTCCAACTTTGGTGCATGGCTTGTAAAATGTACATAGCATAAGTCAATTACAAGTAACATATCTGGCTAACAGAAGAAGAGATTCACGAACTGACACTTTCCAAGCAAATAAAATCATCTACTCGGCGTTAATTAAGCCAGAGCAGTAAGCACTGTCAAAAAAAATGCGGAGATATTCAGAAGATTACAAGATACAAAAACATTTTTCAGGATCAATACAACCATGAATGACAGGACAATCCTCCTGTATTATTTCTTCAAGTAATCTCAACAGCAGATATGCAGGCATTCCTCCGTCGCTACAACCTAGTCGATCATGATGCTACAGATGGTCAGTGGTTCTCAAGTATGTAATGTTCCACCTTTGTTACAATTTATGAAAAGATTACATAAACAATTCCAAGCATAATAATGCCTCCTGTAATCAAATATTGACACAGTGAATGCATCACATACCTATTACAGTGAATGAAGCAAAGAACATTCAGAAAGGAAAGTGACTGAAATTTCATTGCCAGGATTCAGGAGTAACTTTATCACTGATTGTAGAACCAAATGACGGCCCACCCTTGCGATAACAAGAAAGAAACTCAATCGGATATCCCCTGAGCTTGTGCGGAGAGACGCCTAAATCCGCAAACGTCAAAGCTGTTGGACAATCTAGATTAGTCACAATGTTGTTGACCCAAATCATAACCGTAAATAATATGACTATGATGAGACTGAATGCACTAACCATTTTCTGAGACTACTGTATCCCCAGAGAGGGCTCGGATCTGATCGAGATTGAATATTGCAGGACTTGGCATAGGAAATGGGACTTTGTTGAGCAAAATCTCGCGGGGTGAGGCCATAACCTGCATTGAGCACCATTTGTCAGCACCATTTAAGACAAAACTAAACAGAGTTCCAAAGAAACAGGGCAAGTGTAGTTGCTACGGAGTACATCTTTGTCTATACACAGAAGTAAAAGAAAGACTGATAGAAGAACATCTATTACGAGATAGTCAGAGCAATTCAACTATTAATATGACATGAAAGTCAATTTGTCACATATAAGTACGGTACCATAGAGATGGTTAAGAGCTATATTAAATATTCATGGTTAAGAGATGTACTAAAAAAACTTTAACTCATCTAAAGAAACTTCCAAGACAAAATACAAAGAGTATAAAAAAACACTTTTTCATATCAAATTTTTACCTAGTACTACCTTATATGAGAGGAGTGCTAAGCAGCATCACGTATTACCAACACCTTAGACCATCCTGTGTTATAGTCTGACATGCATACAGTACTAAGGCAAAAAGAACTAGTAAAACAAAAAATCACCTATCTCTCCTTCCATGGTTTCTCTGCTTTCAGCAGCACAAACCCAAATCCCTCCCACCAACCGGGAATCCCCAAAGCCCACTTGGCCACCTCAACCAAGCACGCTAGAAAAACCGTTATAAATACCCGACAAACACCGATACTCTCCATCTAAATCTCACAACAATTACATGACATCTCAACAACAGCACCTTAGTCCCAAAATGATTTAGGGTCGGCTTAAGATCCAACCGGCATATTAAATATCAATTCTTCGTGGTTGAGACCACAAGGAAAAATAGCATTCCACCACCAGTCGAGCAGGGACGAAAGTCGGCCTTAGTGATCCGACGGTGCTATATTAAATTATTACAAACCCAAGAACCTTGTCATTTACCAATCTAAACCACAGAATCATCAACAGGGAGCTTAAACCAAACCCAATTTAACTATTAACAACTGCAAACATAGTTTCCTTGTTTACACAGTAAAAAGCATTTGTAATATATGTACTCAGCAGAAATAAAGTATGTAATGTATGTGCCAAAAAATTAAAAAAATTCATCGTTTATACAAGAAACTATACGAGTATATAACTAGACTACAATAATGACTTCAAGTGCCCAGAATTCATAAGAGCTCAAACCACTAGTAATTAGAAAAGGTTGGAACTTGTCGAACAAAACAGAACACTATTAACACACACACGGAAAAAAAATGGTCACCTTTGCAATTGGCACTGGTATTTTCACATAGTGAGGATACTCGCGAATCATTTCAAACATCAGTTCAGCCTGTAAAAAGAACATACATTCAATTAGGCTTCACAAAACTAAACCAGAATATCTCAAACTTCAAAAATAATAAGTAATTAAAAGAAAAACCAATAAAAGAAAGAAAAAGAAAACTTGAATGTATTACCAACTGATGTACTGAAAACACTTCAGGCCCTCCAAGTTCGTATGTTTTTCCCATACTCGACCCGTTATCTTTCAGCGCGGCTATAATTGCACCAGCAACATCAACCACAAAAACAGGTTGTATTCTGAACGAGTAAATAGAAAAGCAATTACCAGAGAGAAAGCAACATACAAATGAATCACATATTATTGCATCCCACTTCCCCATTTATAATACAAGATATACATTATCAAGGTGCAAAGACATACTTATTTGATCCATCCCCAACCAAAGGAAGAAAGCTATATTTCTTGACAAACTGTGCCCAGGTATTTAGGATCCGATCTTCAGTACCAATCATGGTAGAAGGCCTCATTACGGTCGCCTGCAGGTTCAAATTGGGCTTCATTATAAATAATGATGGCAAATAGCTGCCGCTATCAGCATAAAAGTCGAAACAATTAAACAGCTCCAAAGGAACGCTTTTCCAGCATCCCATATAGTTTAGTCAACAATAGAATACGCATAGACGGTTCTTCACGGGAATATGTTACTTGAAATCCAGGAATTTCAGACTAAAAGGGACATCCTGAAACTATTACAGTACTTGAAGATTCGTTTTGTGCAAATACTAAATCCAAAACGTCTAAGTGCCATGTCATTATCATACATATGCTATACCAGCAACCTACACGTCAAATTCTAATGCAAAATAATTTTTCCCAAACTGATACAAAACACAAAAAGGTATACTGCGTTACGCCGTCATGCCAAAGACATGGAGGTTGAAATAATTTTACCTCCGGCAGTTCTCTTAGAATAGCTTCCTCCGCTGCAGCTTTTGCTTTAAGCATCCTTGATCCTGAGGTTGGAGATGCTCCAAGGCAAGAAACTTGGATAAACCTCATTATACCACCATGTTCTTTAGCAATCTGCACAAAATGTTATATAAAGACAAGTCTCAGCCCGCTACCACTTCATAGTAGCTTATTATTGAAAATTTATTAATAGTAAAAGTTAGACATAAGTTTTCACAAAGTTAGCCACTCCTGGCACAGCCTTGATGTTATTATGAAAAACACTTGAATCACAAGACTCCAGCATACACGACCAATGCATATTCAAGCTCAAGACAAACCAAATACTCCCTTCTGTTCTATTTGATGTTCCACAATAAAATAGCACGGAATTTTTTGTAGGAAGTAAGATGTGGAAAATGAAAGTTGGTAGGTCACAAACCATTAGGACCACAAAAGGCATTACAAATAAGGAAAGTAGAAAATCATTTAGAACTGACTCAAAAATGAAATAGGAAGATCATTCAGAACTGGATGGAGTATATAACTTCTGACGCTAAACTTTCGTTTAGAAGAAAATCCTCCAATTCTAACCTATAATTATCGAGAAAAGCCACCAGCCACCCACTATGAACATTCTCTTCCCCTTTCTTCTTGTTTTTTTTTTTAGATAATTTGTCCTTTATCGGAAATAAAAAAATAAAAAATAAAAATCTCCCTCCTCGTCCTTTTTTTCTTCTTTAAAGTTTATTTTCCCTTTCTTTCTCCTCCTCCCCGCCTCTTTTTTCCTTAAAATTCAGTCCTCAGTTCCTCTTCGCCGCACTTTTTTTTTCCCCTAATGTTCTTTCTTTGTTTGGTTTTCCTAACTCGTTTCAAAACTTTTCCTTACTTGGTGTTCAAAGTTATATGTTTTCGCTCATTTTCAAACTTTTTACTTATTTTGAGGACTTTCTAAAACTCTTTCCGAAAGTGTTTCAATGTTTCAAAATGGTTCACAACGTTTTTGAAATTTTATGGCGCGCATAAGACGGTTCTTAGACGACGATTCATGTTAGCCGACCCCGAATCATTTTGGGAATAAGGCTTGGATGTTGTTGTTGTTGTTGTTGTTGTTGTTGTTGTTGTTGTTCTTCCTAGAGATAGAAGTCTCGATTTATGCATGCGTGGTAAAGAGGATGTGACCATACTACCGTAGTAAATATTTGGTGGTCACTCCATCCCATTCATGGGAATTACAACATTGCTTTTGACACAACTACACAAGTGATGACAACTGGGGTAAGTTAGAAAAAACAGTCCTAAAGTGAGTTGGGTCGGCTAAAATGAATCATCTTCTGAGACAGGCATATGTCAAGTGAGCAATAAAAAATGAAAGAAGCAAGAACGTTATAGTAAAACGAGTGACCTTCGAAAAAATAAGGGTATAATTGGTAATTTTAGGTGGATCATAGCCTCACATGGGTCATTTGAGTTCAAATTGTAAGGATCTAATAGTTATTGCATTAAGTCATTTTCCGCCCGAACAAGATATATTGCCATACCATTGAATTGAAGGGAAATGGAAACGGCTTCAAGTCAAAAGAACTTAGTTTAAGGGAGGCGCGAGGCGCACCAAGGCGCTGGGGGCCGTTGCAATAAGGCGCGAGGCGCGAGGCGAAGGCACACGAGGCGCACTCATTTAGCAAACAAATTGCTAATTTTCAAAACCATATTTTGCCACCCTTTTTTTGCTATTTAAAGCGGGGCAATGGGTAAAGAAGTATAAACAAGGGATTAAGGGGCAAAGGGAAGGGTAGAAATAAGGTTACAATAAAAAAGAAAAATTGGAAATTGCAGCGCCTCAGGCGATGGCAGCTGCGCCTAGGCGCGCTTTTTTAAACTAAGCAAAAGAATGGTATATGGTATATGCTTTATCAAAGTTTTGTGTACTTCCAAAATCACAAGTACAAACTAAGCAACTCATGATGTAAAAAATTATACTTTGGTTAATTTAAAAGTTACTTCTCAAACAAAATGTGTGCATCATACTATCATGTCCATAAGCTGTTTTTTTGTCTGCGCCCAACCATCAGCGCCTCAGTGTGCCTCGCAGGTTCAAACTAAGGGCCTACTTTGTTTACAGTGGCAGCTAGAAGCTACGTTCATTTAGCACAAGCAGAAGAACAAAAATGGAGTTTGATCGAGGGACTCACTAGGTTCCATCGGGCCATCATCCTTTTCCCAATGAGGAATCTCAGGGATGTTAACTGTTCAGACACGTTATTAAGAGAACTGGGGAGACCCACAAATGAATCTCTTTCCACATATTCCAGGGAACTGAGTGTGTAAGAAGTCTAGAAGTATAGCAGCTTTTCTTGGGGAAAAACTAATGCAAAAAGAGTCACCAGCTTGTCGGTAAATACAACATTACCCCTCCAAAGTTACTTTGAGAACAAAAGGTGTGTGTTGTGTCCCAGTATCGAAAGCTGCTAAAGATGTGCTAATTCTTTTTTTACCAACAACGTTCTTTTACATGATACTTCTTTATGCCTTAGTGAGCCAAAATACAAAAACGTTTCACTAGAAATAGCATGTTCCAGCATATCCATAGACAGTGAACCAAACGAGTCTTGGACATTAAACAATTAATAATACGCTAAGCTATTTAGATAAAACCAGTGATTTAGAATCCTCTAAAAACAGGTAATGAATTCTGCTATTTACAAAATCAATATCAAAAAAAGAATGCAAGGGCAAGAAACCAACCACAGCAAGCTGTTCAGCCATGTGATGGTTCACTTCCTCAAAGCTGTAATTTCTTGTTTCATATTCCCTTCCTGCCCATTGTTACATATTGGATAAGCAAGAAGAGATCCATATACTTCAAAAGCAAATAACAAAACGAGTGAGGAGTACCTATTAGATTGATAACAACATTTGCTTTCGCCATCACAGCTTTGATTGAACTCTCATCTCTTGGGTCGTATTTCATCGGTACAATCTGAACGACAAAAGCTCATGAGAATTTTCTTTTAAGAAACACGAAAACATGGCCCAAGTAGCCAAAAAAAAAATGATCTGGAAACTCGCCTGTCCAAGATCACCCATCAATTTAAGATGGCGGGGAGAGTCCTCAGAACCACGGAAAGGAACCAATACTTGACTTCCCATTTTAGCTGCAGAGAATTAAGAAGTTGTCAAGATATGGACTACAACCTGGAAAGGTTAGGGAAAAAATAGCGCCACATGGAGATCAAAGTCAAAATACTGAACGTATCACGATTAAAATCATCTAAGATACAATACAAGTAAAAGCGCAGAACTAAGATGGGATAAAAGGAGAATATTGCAAGGAGGCTAGTATCAGACCAAGTTGCTGTACAACGTATCGTCCCAAAAATCCAGTTGCTCCAAAGACTGTTGCGACAATGCCACTGTAAGACACCATACTCACAATGTTACGAATATACTAAACTAATCAGCAAAAAGAAAAAAAAAACAAAGAGCCTCTCCTGATAGATTATGTCAATAAAGTTTGAGGAAAGGAACTGAGAAATAATACACGCACCAGCACGCAACTTGACTTCTAGAACAAAACCATCCAACTCTCATTCTTTGAAGCACTAGTAATCATGACCATGAGTATCAACAGTACTCAGATAACAATCGGAAAGGGGTATACGGTAGGGAAAAGACATACTATAGTTCTCTAATTCAAGAAAAGAAAATATGGCCCCCAATCCAAAAATGTTGGAGCAAAATCCAATTGAGCATTGAATGCCTATCTGTACTTTAAACAACCATGACACTTCTACTCAACCTTTCTAATTTTCTCCTTCTAGTCAAGGTTGATGTATGAGCGTTACTCTATATTCCTACTAAAGTACTAATTATAGGAAGCAACCAATCAGCTTCAGACAAATAAATTCGAAAATATGTCATCTTCTTATGTCCTCTTTAAGATCAAATCTAACAATAGCAGCACCATAATTTTACTAACTTATCACATAAAAATCGAGCCTCCTTATTCAAACCTCGAATTACATAAACAAAACTAATGAATGTTCATTTATTCCTCACTCTTATTCCATTGTTCTGTACTACCTATCTTCAAATATTTTTATTATATGCTAGAATGGCAGTGGATCAAATGCTCATCGAGTCATCTCTACCTTCAATGTGAGTTTGCTTACTCAAGTTGGCACCACGTGGCTGTATTCCGAGAGGAATAGTGGCTGATTGTGTCTATTTTCAATTCTAATAGTGTACCCCCCGGGGGTATACGCAGTTTTTGTAACCCCAAAGTATTACAATGATCAATTAGCATTGTTTTGATGAGCAACGCTAACATATTGATGAGCACAAAATTATATTAGTGAACATTCATCTGTACAAGTCATTAGTATTACTATCAAAAATCCTTTTAACAATATTGAATCATCGACTTACGTACTAGTGCTCATCAGTATGCGACATTGCTCACCCAAATGATGCTCATTGCTCAAAAACATCTGTTAGGGGGTACAAAAAGTAAATATAACCCTGCGGGTGTGCCAATGAAAAGAAGAAGTTGCTTCATAGACGTGTGTGTTTGGTCTTTTGGGGTCCTTTGCAACGAGCAGGATTCGACGATAATCACAAATGTTTTGGGGGTTCTTTTGCTTGCTTGCTTTAAAATAAAGAAAGCAACTATATGTCTAGGAACCCGGATAATTCGATTCCATAAAAAAGCAATTGGCCACTTTCATAAAAACTATTTGTTGCAATGAGGCTTCTCGTCCTCACTTCCTTCTCAATTTCAATTCAAAAATTATATTGGAAATGCATTCAATTGTTGAATAAACCGCTATATAGAGGCAGCATTGCATCAAAAATTCAAGGTCCTTTCAACAAGCTGAAACCCTATAACCATTACGAATTCAAAGAGAAACGAATATTGCAAAAATTATGCAATTATTGTGAAGAAAGAGGTCTAACATGCTAAAACGTCAAATTGACATAATCACAAACAATGCAAAACTAACAAAAGTCTGATTCTTTCACAAATTGAGAAAAAATCGAACAATAAGATATCAATGATGATTCAAAAAAAAAAGGGGATACCTGACAGAAGATCTTCCACCAGTACCCTTGCGAACTAAGTGACCAACGCCTTTGGTGGCAAGGGTAGATCCGTACCTCGACTGATGATGATCAGCTCCATAACCTAGAAATCAACATAATTAAAAACTTCGTAACAAAAAATGCAACAAAAATTGGGGGAAAAAAACCCTAGAAAATGGTCGAAAGAAGAAAATGTGAGGGAATTACGAGGATCGGAGAAGGAGGAGAGAGAGTGGAGAGGCGAGGTTTTGATAGATTGGTGAGAGAGTAATCGCCTGGAGATGGTCTGCATCGTGTCCGACGAGGTAGAGGTGGTGGGATGGGAGCAGAGAGAAAATGAGAGAGAGGCAGAGGGGAGAGATTGGTGAAAGTCTGAAGCTGATGGAATTCCCTGACCAAAGTTGGGAGGAGAGAGAGAATCAGAGAAAGAGGAGAATGGTGGTGTGGTATAGGAGACTAGGAGTGGGAGTGGGAGTGACTCCGTGTCTGTTTGGCCAATTTTCAGCTTCTGTAAAAGTGATTTCTAAGAGTAGTTTCTGAGAAACAGTTTCCAGAGAATTTATTGGGTGTTTGATAAATTTCTTTTAGAAGTGGTTCTTAGAAGTAAAAACATTTTGATAGTTGTTTGGCCCATTTGCAAAATAAAACAAAAATTATAAAACCAAACCATCTCCAACCCAACCCCATCTTTTTCTCTCTCCTGTCTTTTACTTTGAGAAGCCCCATCACCAGTCACCACCGCCACATCAACCCCAGCAAATCCTTCTCACTTACGACAACCGCCAATAGGCTGGGGGCACACCGGCAATCGTTCCAAGGCCATCACCGCCCACCGTAGTCGGCTTAACGCGGGATGATCTCTCCAACCTCTCCTCCTTAAACTCCCATTTTTCCATCATCTTCTCCGATCTCCGACTGCCGCCCTGACGAAAACAACCTCCGGCCTCTCCCACGACGCCCGCCGTAGTCATTGTTGCCTGTGGGTGAGAAAAATTGGGGAGAGAGAAATTGAAAAGCAAAAGTAAATGGTGGTCGAAGGTGGTAGCCTACGAGTGAAATGGTGGTAGAGGGTGGCTAAAATGGTACATGACAGCTTTGTGTGGATGAAGGGACGTTAGTGGAGTGTAGCTGTTGTGGGAGAAGATAGAATGGGGAGTGAGGAGAAAGAGAGAGAGAGAGAGAGAGCAATTTTCTAAAAAAAAAAAAAAAAAAAAAAAAGGAGGGTGTGGAAAAAAAAAAACATTCATTTTACTAAACAAATAGTTCCGCGAGAATTTGTTTTGAGAAGTCCCAAATTGGAGTTTCTCCTCCTATAAGCATTTGAGAAACACTTTGGGCTCCTATAAAAGTAGAAACTTCTCTCCAAAAAAGAGTGTTTGGCCTAGAAACTCCTCTTGTGTTGTAGAAGTTACTCCAAGAGCCTGGCCTAACAGGCTCTCAGTTGGGTTCAGGGTGGAGGGTCCGGTTACCGAGCCCAAACTGCTTATGGACCATCGTCTAGTGTGGAGCTATGGACCATTGAGGAAATGTAGGAACACATGATTGTTAAACGGGTTGGTGCCGGTTATGTGTTCGGACGCGACGGGTGACATCGAGCTTTTATAAAGGTTCGTTATAGTGATAAAAAAACTATTGGCACTCTATGCTGGTCTTCCGACACTCCACTGTCAATATTTTATCTCAAAGGTAATTGAGATAGTGATAGCACTAATAAGTTATGGTGGAATGTCAATAGTCACTCCATATAATAATTTGTTAGGACTTTATGAGCATCAATGAGGTTGGTTGGCGTTTACACACGTGGGATCGTTAAGATTAAACCGTGAGATGTAACTAACCTTGGGTGTATAGAATCGTGACCGAGGAGCACTTGTCTCGGCACGAGGAGCAGTCATCTCGGTCAGAGACGGTGGCGGCTCTCGGTTCGGGATGGGATCTCCTCGGTCCGAGGAAGCCTCCTTCCGGAATATTTCCTATTGGCTTTTGACGGTTCTTCTTGGATCATTTTGGCTTATGTCTTGTAGTGACTTTTGTATTTATCTTGAATAAAGGGGCATAAACCTCTCAATAAATATTAGCACTTGATCTAGTTTTCATTTTAGAGAGTGTTTTATCATTCAAAAAATTAGTAATTATATTATGAGTTTGATTCTTAAAATTGTTGTAATATTTATTATGGAAGGCTAATAGCCTTCCTAAACTCTTGGTGTACTCAAATATTTCATCCTATGTATTAGTTCGAATTTCTTCTCTCTAATTTGCTTTTAAATTCATAATAATTAATTCCTGATTTTTCGATGCATGATTTATCCTTGTTTTCTCTAATATTATAATATAATATTTGAAATTATAAGAAAATTACAAGAAATTCGTAGGAAGCCGCGAAGTAATCTCAGCCCCCACACCCTTGGCCATAGAAAAACCAATACGAGTGAAAATATGTGCGTAGCCTGAGCGCCAATGTCATGCGTCCTGGAGTACCGCTAAATCCGTTGCAGCAAAGCAACATCACCTGGCTACAATTCTCCTAACGAAGAGAAGGAGAAAGCGAGGAAGCCATAGCCCAAACAAGCACACCGAGCATCATACTTAGTACTCTTACGATGGGTCGCATCACGCCACAACCCCGCCTAGTTCAAAACCAACCAAACCAGACTGAGTTAAGGGCGATGAACCACTCAAGTCGACAGACATGTCACGCTCACCATCCCACGAATGGTCCCCAAAAACATGCCCATCGGAAGTCCGAGAACAAGCATAACAAGGCCGGTCCAAAGAGAACAAAGGGACCTCCAAACGATAGCACATGACACATAAGTCCTGTCATTCATTGTCTTCCCTAAGCCTGAAATCGAGACCACCCGAAACCAATCCGAACAATGCTCACTCTGTTGTGAATGACACAAAGGCAACTGGCGCAGTGTGAGAGAAAATAGAGGCAGCAGTCTGATTGACTCTCGTGAAATATATGTCTACCAATGTTTTCTTTAATTGGTTGATTAGATTGATTTGGGTATTTCATTTGCTTGGTTTATTGATTAATGTTATTTGATTAATGACCAAAAAGGAAGCAACTTTCACATGATTATGACTAATTAGTAATTGAGGAATGAATTAAGCAACTAAAAAATTAGGTTTGATTAGTGTCGTGGTTGCGGCTAATTAAATACTTACTTGGGTTGTTCTTAATCTTTTGTTAATCCTTGCTTTTTCATGCCTTTTGTATTGATTTAATTGAGTGGTTGCTAGACAAATTAGGGATAAAAGAAGGGGAATTTGGTAGCGGATTCTCAAATTCCACATAAAAGCGGATTAATTGGTTCTAAACAGAGACTAAGCTTGAATTGGTTTAATTAGAGAGATGATAAACTTTATATACTAGGGTGTTAGACTAGATTATCACTGAGGGTCATTTTAATCAATTTGATAATTCGTTATTTTAGCAATTTCGACATTAGTTCATATTCAAACCAAAACCCCCCCTTTTTTATTTGTATTTTCTTATATTTTAGTTTTTCCGCACTTTAATCGCATTTTAAGCTTCCCTCTTCCTCGTGGATTCGATACCCACTTGCCCTTCCTTTGAATAGTGGTAATTTGACCTAGGATAGACGACATCTTTGCCCCTCATAATGGTAATCTTTGTGTGCCGTCCCAACTCGATCACCCTGATTTTCTGTTATCGGATGTCCCACCTCAAACACCCCATCTATTTTGGGACATCATTATCTCTTCTTCTTTTTGCTAATCTTCACCCGCTATCTCTTACTTTTTATTAATCAACAAATTATCTCCTATATTTTTCTAATTTTTTTCCACTATCCACTACTGTACTTTCTTTACAATTTTTCTTTATCCAACTTTAAAATGGCCCGCGAGGTGTTTGATCAATGATAGAGGGAGTATCACTAATGACAGTGGGAGTAGCACCAATGACATTGGCATCGGTTGAATAAAAAAGAAAAAAAAAAAAGTTCAGGAGGACACCCAGGCGCTTTCCAAGGCTCTTCGGGTAGGATAGGTGGGAGGTGGTGACACAGAACAACCAATCCTGACGTGAACCATAGCTCACAACTCCAGCGGAAAACAGGAATAATTGCCTTCAAATTATGTTATAGTAGCACCAATGATAATGAAAATATTTTGCCCATGTTTTCATCATACTGACAGTAAAACATGCCGCTTATTATAGATAGTGTTGTTAGTTAACTCGTGCATCGCACGACCTTTCATCTAGTACTATATATTAAAACTTGAAACCAAGTATTTCCTACGAGGACACTTGACACCCATTATTGATTGGATAGCAATAAGAATTTATATAATAAGTTAGTTATTAGCTAATTTATGGAAAATGATACTCCCTCCGTTCCAGTGATATGTTGGACTTTGCTTTTGGAGCAAAAACCAATAAAATGTGGGATAAAGGTGGGGGAGAGGAAAGAAAAAAAAAAGAAAATCCCCACACAACCAATTAAAAGTGAGGGTAAAGGACTAGAATTAAGGGCACTATTGTAATCTTTTTTTTTTTGGTTAAAAGGTAAATTTTATATAACATATAAAAAGTGCTTTACAAAACTTGTTGTTGATATGACAATCAGCAGAACTCGGCCAAAAAACATACCCTGTTTCAACCAAGAACCATTACATATTCCTTTCCTCCAACCATTTTCTATTGTGAGCTTTTACATTATGAGTAACTTTCCTAATCGTGCTCCCCACTTCTATCTTGACTGCCTTAGCAATGAATTCCGGCTTCATTAAAACATTTTCAATCCTACATTTTTTCCTCATAAGCCATATGTGATACAACAGACTACTAACTCTGGCAATTGCAATCTGATTCCTAAGTTTTGATCCCATTTTCTTCTTTATGCACCAAGTTATTGTATCATTTTCAGGGATCATCATCTTTGCCCATTTTCTTACTTCTGCCAGACATCTTCTGCTGTAGTTGCACTTCAAAAAAAGATGGTCATGTGTTTCAGATTTCGACTGACACAGAATGCAGGTATCCTAATTACACACCCCAATCCTTTTCAATCTATCTTTTAGCTGCAGTCTGTTCAGCATGGCTAGCCAGGTGATGAAGGCAGCTCTACGTATAACATGTCTTACCTAGATTATCTTCCCCCAGGCAACCTTTGGAGCATCTCCTGCTAACCAAGTATAACCGTCACTTACTAAGTATCCTCTTATGGTGCCTATCCAGACTCCATCTTTATACCCATCTTTCAATTTTTCCTTAACATGACAAATTTTCTTCCAATGCCAGCTAGTGTCCATTGGGGGGTGGGGGAGTAATGATCCCACCGAGCACCTTTCAAGTACACACAGTCCACCCATTTGATCCATATAGTGTCTTTTCTAGTGAATATCCAGTGAGCAAATTTCCCAATACATGCCACATTCCACATGAACACATCTCTGAGTCCCAATCCTCCTTTTTCCTTTGGCAAACAAATGCTTTCCCATGCTACCATTGGTACCCTTACAAGATGATCACAGCCATCCCACAAGAAGCTTAGTTTTGGTAGAAGGAAAATCATTGCCCAATAATCATGAAAATGCATCAATACAGCTTTTACAAGAACCAGCCTGCCTGCATAAGAGACCTTTCTAGCTCCAATTGCTCTAATCCTGCTAACAATTCTTTCAGCAAGAATGTTACACTCCATTGCTGGTAATCTTCCAGCTGTAATGGGCACACCCAAATATTTGAAAGGGATTGTCCCTCTTCTAAATCCAGAGAAGCCTAGCAGCTCTTTCATTATGTCAGCTACAACCCCAACAAAATATGTTTCAGATTTTGAAATATTTGAGCATAAACTTGAACCTTTATTTTGAAAAGGCAGCAAATCCTCTAAGTATCAACTTTACAGATTGTGCATTGCCTTTGCAAAATAACAATAAATCATCAGCAAAGCATAAATGATTTAATTGCATTTTATGGCACATTGGATGATACTTAAAGCCACTTTTCCAAGCCACCACCATTAGAATTTTGCTCAAATACTCCATACATATAGTAAAGAGCAGAAGGGAGTCGGGGACAGAGGGCCACCTTGCCTCAAACCTCTTTTGCCCTTAAAGAAACCAAAAGTATTACCATTCAGGGCAATTGAGAAAGAGGGTGTTTCAACACATGCCATAACCATATCAATGAACCTCTGAGGGAAATTTAATGCAACCACCATTGCTCTCAAGAAGCTCCATTCCACTGTATCATAGGCCTTCTTCAAGTCAATTTTCATCATACATCTGGGGGAGCATCTTTTCCTGTTGTATTTTCAAACAAGATCCTGGCAAATTAGTATGTTATCAACGATGTCCCTGCCTTGGACAAAAGCACCCTGGTTCTTGCTTATAATCCTTGGCAACACTCCACTCAGCCTATCACACAGATTTTAGAAATAGCTTTATAGACAGTGTTACAACAAGCAATTGGCCTAAAATCAATCACTGATTTAGGTTGCTGCACTTTTGGGATGAGTGTGAGTGTTGTGCAATTAATCTGCTTCAGCATTTCTGTAGTATTGAAGAATTCAAGCACATCATCTGTTACTTCCTCCCCTATTATGCTCCAAGAATCCTTATAGAATTGACTTAAGAAGCCATCTGGTCCATGACTCTTTGTCCCTGGAATGGAAAAGAAAGCTTTCCTTAACTTCTCCCTTTCAGCAAAATCTCCTTCATATTATCATCAATGATAGGTCCTTTTTGCCCTTTATTCTTATAGACATTATCAGTCTTGGTATCTGTCCCCAATAGACTAATGTAATAATCCAAAAAAAGCTTGATGTATATCATTCTCCTCTTGATGTATTTGCCCATTTGTATCTTTAATCTGATAAACATTGTTCCTCACTCTCCTTGTTCTTATTGAGGCATGAAAACAAGCAGTATTTTCATCCTCATTTTCCAACCATTGAATCTTGCTTTTCTGCTTCAAGTAATCAAATTGAGCTTTATGGAGAAATTTATACTTTTCAGCTGCCTCATTCTCTTTTCCTTCAATTCATTACTCTACGGATCTTTATGCAACTATTTATGGACCTCAATTAGTTCATGGAATGCTTTGCAGCATTCTCAACATTTGAGAATAACTCTTTATTTAGAGCCTTAAGAGGTCTCTTCAGTTCCTTAGTTTTCCTGGTAACTCTGTACATAGCAGTGCCATTCACCTGCAGTTTCCATCATCCTCTAACAATTTCCTTAAAGTTTGGGGATGAACTCCACATATTAAAATACTTGAAATTTCTCTTCACATTTCCGTTTTCCCTGAATAAATTGATCACACAAGGGTTATGATCAAAGATTCCTTTAGGATGAAAAAAAGCTTGACTATCTTGGAATTTTTGCATCCATTCCAATTTGACCAGATCTCTGTCTAGCTTGCTGCTGAAAACACTTTTCTCTCCATGTTATTTGTTATTCCATGTGTAAAAAGAGCCTCCAGCTTCCAAGTCTTCCATTCCACAGTGCAGGTGATATACGCAAAACTTCATTCGTATTTTCTCTCTTATTTGTTCGGTTTTCATTGATGGATTATATCAGCAAAAGTAATGCCATACCCTCACCAAGAGGACATCTGATCTTTTTTTCTCTTCTTTAGATTGTAGTCACATTAAAAACAAAGTCACATTATTTTTTCTTACTTGATGTTGTGAATTTGCAGCATTTCCAAGACATAAACCCATACCCACAAGAGGACATCGATGAGGTTCGAGATCTATGGGCGAACTATTTTCTTAATGTTTAGTTCACATTTATTAGGGCCTAGTGCAATTCAAATTGTTAGTTTCGTCTATTTTTTACGAATAGGAGTGTACTTAGTTCTTGAGAACAATATGTAATGAATCTTATTAGAGAATTGGAAGATTGATTATGCAGTGGATGATTGGATGTTGGATAGTTTATGTTGGGAATATTTGAGCAGGTTTATGTAATGTTATGGTGGACTGTGGTGTCCTAGCTAGAGAGATCCCATTCGTGTAAAAAAGAAAAGGGTCATTTTTTAGACGTCGGATTTGTTTACCAGGTATGATGTCTAATCTTCGGAAAGGACATGCGTTTCGATAAATATGTTGTCTATAAAATTGAATAGACATGGGTTGTTACATAAAACTGATGTGTATATGAAATAAAGACATCAGACTTTTGGGGATATCTGATGTCTATTCAGGCTATAGACGTCCAATTTTTATAGAAAGCTGAAGTCTATAAAATGAAAGGACGTCATACTAAAAACTGATGTCTATGTGTTATTAATAGACGTGACCCAACTGCACGTCTAAAGCAAAACTGATGTCTATGGCAAAATATGTCCGACGTCTATGAAGCTTTTTGTAGTAGTGATGGTAGAGAAAACCTGTTCAACCTCAACATCTACCATAACCCAATCTCATTCTATCAACTGTTGCAGCATCACATTGTATATATTTCCCAACAATTCCTGCAATCTTCTTTATACATGTTAAAGACCAAAACTTTAGCTCAAGCTTTAACAATTTGATCCATATTAGCACTGTTTTGACCCATCGTTTTCTTAATTCTAACTCCTCTGTCCATGGTTGGATGATTAATGGCTTATTATCAAACAAATGATACCCAACCTTTAATGCAACCTCCCTCTCTTCCAAAGTTTTGAATCTGACAACAAAAATTCCATTTGGAAGCATCGATACTTTATCAAGACCTTTCTTTCCCCATATCCTGTGGAAAAACAAGTCATCGTGTCTAAAAGGGGGGTTTGCTCCTAGGACATAGCAAACTACAACTACATTCCAGTAATTAACATCTTCCTTGACATCCTCCACTGTGAGGGACATCATAGGACCCTTACTAGCACTTTTAACATAGGAATTAACAGATTAGTCAAGATCTTTACCTTTACCCTGTTTCCGTACAGTAGTCCACCCTTCTTCTGCATCTTGTGTTGGTTCCAATTCATCCCCATTTTCACTTGTATCCTCTATTTCCTCATCCCCTGACTCAATATCAGGTCCAAGGCAGGAATTCCATGAATCTTACCTAAAGGCTTGATCTTTCTCGCATCTGACGTAGAGGGAGCGTCTTTGGTATTCTTTTGCTTGTTCTTACGATTCCTCTTTTTGCTACTCCTTTTCGAGCCTTGTTTCCTCTTTGATGAACTGGATCTGGCCATGGCTAGGATCAATTCTAGTTAAGAAGAAACACGATTTAATTGTCCGTACAACCTAGATTGAGTTTCTAGAGCTTCTCTCTCATCATCTTAGAAAACATTACGTTGTTCACTATTGTAATCTTACAAATACAAAACTGGCTCAAATAAGAAATGTCAACAATTCGCTGAAACACCCCAATATGAAATAGTCCAATATCTCATTGCATTGGAACAGAGGGAATATAAGTCGGAAGTTAGCTAATTATGATAATTCAGTTTACAATATGAGATCTAAAGGCATTTCTATGGTGATTAGCTAATTTATGATAATAAATTTAAATATAATGTGATATAATGGGTGTTGGGATAGTGGACGAGATTATATATGATAGTGAGTAAAAATAGATCAGATAATCTAATACTACATGACGGGTATAAACAATACTATATATAAATAGACAACTTTTGGGCGCGGGTAGGGCATTCATTCGCTTACATGTTAACAAACAAAGCCAGCTCAATGCTGATTTGTCGGCTCTATACTGCATTTTATTATGTTGTTATCCAAGTCAATTTCCTCCCCCGTCCATTCATCTTTCCCTTCAATCTTACCCGACGAAGCATACATCAGTTTTATCATTCCTCTCTCCTTTCACCTCACTCCTTTTCCACTTTGCATTAAATAATAGAATATGAAAGACCCACTTATGGTCTTCCTCTTCCGAGCTCTTTATAAATTAGGTTTTGTGGGATGTCAACTGTCTCTACTGCGTGTAAGATTTAATTTTATCTTGCCTCCAGCTTGCTGAAATCAATCAAGGTTTGTCTATTTCTGTGTTTTAAATGGTATTCTTACAACTTTTGCAACACATATTTGACTGGTCCCAGAAAAGAATTATATGTCTTACATGACACTCTCCATGGCTAGAAGAGTGAAGTATGATATTAGGATGAATGGAAGCTAGCCCCAAAAGTAAATGGGTGGCATTTGGTAGATTCTACTACTTTACTAAAGGCAAGGAACTACGTAGTTCTCTTTCTCTCGAGTAGATCTAATCTCCTGGCCCTTGTGGAATGGAAAGAGAATTTCATCATGAATACATATTTTCGGTGTCGTGTTCAATAACATATTCCATCATTAGTAGATCATCCACCGACTATACTCCTTTTTTGCGTCACCAATAGTTTAGAAAATTATCATTGACAAATTTGATCATATTGACAATTTTATGTCGTGTAACCGTGTATATTTGTCTTTGGATTTTTGTGTATAACAAGTTTGCAAATTACTTTGTACTTGCGTTAGAAAAATCACATCTTGATAATTGGTTGCGTTTGATATAACTGTACATCAGGGCAACGCCGAATCGGCAAGACTCCTCAATGACACTCCTGATGCAGCAAAGAATATTTTACTTGTAAGATAAAAGTTTCTGGTTTTAAAGGAGTAACTTTATATCTTTAGTTCTTGTAGAGGTGAGATTTGAGAGGAATAAAATTATTTTATTTGAATCTATGTCATAGATTGAGTTAACGATTTCAATTTTGTCCAGTTACAATTCAAGATTTTTAACGGCCAATTACGAGTTGCGAATATTGCCATCATAACCCACAAAATATTACGTTAGGGTCGTGACCAACAATAAACATATTTTATATAATAATGAAACTAATAATTGAAACAATTTCCCAATACACTACGTAGCACTACGGACCATAATAACAATATCAAGACTCAATGGGTGGAGAAGTATAAACCTGGAGATTTTTTGTTCGTTGAGATTTATACTAATGACTCTTAGGCTTGAAAGAATTTGATACATATCAAGGATGGCTTTGTTTTACTGCTGTATTAGCGACCAATATATATTAGTAGTTAAATCAGTGACCAATGTATATTAGTAGCTAAATTAGCGACCAATATTGTTAATAGCTAAATTAGCGACCAATATGTTCTAGCTAAAGTAGCGACCAATATATTTTGGTAGTTAAATTTGAGACCCATATATATCGGTAGCTATGAGACCCATATATATTGGTAGCTATCCTGTGATTAATAGTTACTATTTGTCGTTACTTTCAGGACTAGGTATTAAAAGTAGTCTAATTTGAAACCAATCATTAAATAATTTGAGTAATAAAGAATTTTATTTCAAATCTTTTTAAAAACATTGACAAAATGTCTAATTCAAATTCGAATAAATTATCATACTGTTCAAGCAAATCCTAGCACAACTTGAAAAAAAAAAGAATCATCCAATATCCTCTACGATGCATCGTTTGGAAGGTGGAATAGCGGAGTACGGATGGAGAATTCCCTACAATGCATGGCCTTAGACATACGATCCATGTCTTTTTTGAAATTCATTATCACCTTCATTAATTCTCTATTTTCTTCCTGAGTTTTCTTCATATGCTCCTCGCTTCTCTGATTCTGTTCCTCGAGTTCTTCTCTTGTACTCCTAAGTTCGCCTTGAGTGCATTTAAGCTCATCTTTACTACTTTTAAGCTCTTTTTGTAGTTCTACAATAATGCTCGAAGGGGACAATGGCTTACATGGTTTGCTTGATTTGGATTTTGAGTAATAAAATTGAGTAGCATTTCCAATTCCATATACTGTGCCGTCTTTACCGATGCACCAGTAGCTTCCAAAAACGCATTATGGTCCTCGTTACTACAGTGATGCCAAATCGCAAGGAGCGAACATAAAGCCATGCAACCAGCATACCTTACTGTTGCCCAACATGCCAAAGCAAATCGCAAGGAATGAACATAAAACAAACTTTTGGTTTATATTACTTACCCAGACATCTTTTAATTTGTCATCTACCCAAGTTCTCATCTTTTCTCATATGAGTTCTTTGGAACCATTCCGCAGGTAAATGCTATAGTAATAAGTATAACCCTCATTCCTAAGGTCTCTACTCCAAACACAGTAATGGACTTCCGTCCTATTTCTTGTTGCAGCACCATTTACCAGACAATAAGTATGATATTAGTAGCGAGGCTGGGAAAGGTTATGAATGACTTAATAGGTGAAGAGCAGGCTGCTTTCACCAAAGGGAGGGTTATTTCTGAGAACATGATGATTCAGGAGCTGGTGAAAGGATACAGCACGCGTAGAACATCTCTCCAAGGTGTTTAATCAAAGTAGACATCAAAAAAGCATTCGATTAAGTGAATTGGAGTTTTCTGTTAAACCTCTTAAAATGCATTAGGTTTTCCTGATCAATTCTGCCACTGTATCAAGGTTTGCATACAAGCACCATGTTTACCTTGAGGATAAATGGATCTAATGTGGGATACTTTGTTGGTAAGCAAGGGCTGTGGCAAGGAGATCCACTGTCTCCCCTCCTTTTTGTGATAAACATGGAATATCTGTCAAGATGCTTAAGGAAGATTTAGAAGAAGCCTCAGGTCTCTTTCCACCCTAAATGTAGTAAAATGCACTTAAGCCATCTCATCTTTGCAGATGACCTGGTATTTGTTAGGGGGGACTCGCCATCTGTTATGGCCGTCAAAGAGATACTCTAGGAATTTGCAGAGATATCCGGCCTGAATCCTAACCCTAGCAAGACCAATGTGTATTTTGGAGGGTTTAGAGAGGAGGTGAAAGAGCTCATTATGCATCATACTGGCTACACAGAGGGCACTTTCCCCTTCATATATCTCGGAATTCCCTTAAATTCTAATAGGCTCACTTTGGAGATGTACAATGTCGTACTCACGAAAATCAAGGCTAAAATAAAGCACAGGACTTCCCAGTTGGTCCCATACTCGTGAAGAATCCAACTTATCAACTCTGTTGTCTTTGGCATCGAGAACTTCTGGTGTGCCTGCCTTATGTTGCCTAAGAATGTTGCTGAACATGATCGAGAAAATATGCAGACAGTTTTTGTGGGGATATGGGGAGGCCACAAGGAAAATCACATGTATGAAATGGCCAAAAGTGTGTAAACCAAGGAAGGAAGGAGGGTTCCACATTCGGGTTGTTTTGAGTTGGAACAAAGCTGTTTTGCTGAGATGGCTGTGGAAACTACATGTCAGCCCTCATGATGTGTGATCGCAATGGATCAGATACTAGCAAAACCAATTATTCTTGGGCCTGGAATAGCTTGTTGTAGGTAAGACAGTAAGAGATTATTTGTTGCCAGTGTAGGAAACAATGAGAATGCAAAAACATGTCTCAGCAAATGAACAAGCAACAAAAAACTCAAGATTGCAGGGGGGTATGACTCATTCAGAAATCAGTTGAGCAAAAAGAAAAAGCATAAGGTGGTTTGCGATAGTTGTATACTGGGAATGCACTCTGTGATCTCCACTCTGGCTCTGCATAACTCTTTGGCTACACTGGACAATCTCGCAAGGAAGGCATTTACATAGTTAACAGATTCATTCTTTGCGAGAGAGCAACTGAGAATGCTAATCATTTATTCTTCGCCTGTGAAATTTCTAATACTGTCATGCAGGAGGTGCACTCCTTGGGAATGGTAATACCAGAAAACCTTTATATCTAAACGGCAAAATCAAATGGCATTTGAACCACAATAACGGCAAAAGTTGGAGGAAAAAGTGGATGAGGTGCAGTCTCCTAGCAATTGTCTACGTGCTTTGGGCTGAAAGAAATGCTCGAATTTTCAGCAATATTAGTAGGAATATCCCACAAATTATTAGGAAAATCAAGTATATTGTGAGTGTGCGTACTTTTGCCCTAAGTGACAACAAGATTGTCGTTAAATCCTATCAAATTACCACAAAATACTAACTAAGAAGTTAGGGTAAGTGAATATCGTATCCACGAGGAAGAGGGGAAATCTAACATGCAATTAAAGTGCGGAAAAAGTTAAAACGAAATAAATAAAGCAATTAAATGGGGGGTTTTTATTTTATTTGAAAGTTGGATTAAAGCGAAATAAACGAGATATCAAGTTGATTAAAGCGACGCTCGGTGATAATCTCTTCTAACACCCTAGTATAGTAGGTTTTACCTCTCTCTAATATTACCAATTCATTAACAATCCCGGTTTTAACCAATTAATCCTCTTTTATGGGGAATTTGAGCAACCGCTACCAAATTCCCCTCCTTTTAGTACTAATTTGTCTAGTGACCACTCAAACAAATCACAACCAAATGCATGAAGAGCAAGAACTAATAAAAGATTGAGAACAACTCAAATTAGTATCTAATTAGCCACAACCGCGACACTAATCAAATCTAATCTATTAGTTGCCTAATTAATTCCCAAATCACTAAATAGCCGCAACCGCGACACTAATCATGTGAAAGTTGCTTCCTTCTAGGCTAATAATCAATGACCACCAATTATCAACCAAGCATATGAAATACCCAAGTCTAATCTAGTAGCTAATTAGATAAAACAAGGATAAAACATGCATTAAAGAATAAGGAATTAATTATAATGAAATTGAAGGCAAAATAGAGAGAAAAATACTTACTAATACATAGGATGAAGAATTGATTACACCAAGAGTCTAGGAGGGGGATTAGCCTCCCATACTAATTATTACAATAATATTTGAGATTGAAATCATAATAAAAATACTAATTCTCCTTGAGTTTCTCTCTATAAAATGAAAACTAGATGAAAAATAATATAAAAGGTGATGATAAAAACTAGGGAGGGGTTTCATGCTCCTTTTATTCAAGATAAGTACAAAAGATACTACAAGACGAATTAGATATTTCTTAGGCAAAAAGAAACCTTGGAAAGCCCATGGGAAACTTCCCGGAATCTAGCTTCCTCGACTCGAGGAAGGAAATCCTCGAGTCCTTCCTCGAGTCGAGCGGCGTAATCCTCGACTCGAGGAACACTATCCTCGAGTCGAGCGAGGAAATTCTCAACTCGAGGATACCCACTCTTGAGTCGAGAATATTTTTCTTCTAAATACTCGTCTTGTCAACTCTCCTCGACTCGAGGAAAGAAATCCTAGAGTCGAGATTACCGTCCCTGAGTCGAGGTCAATGAATCTCGAGTCGAGGGACTGTGCGCAGTCCAATCTTCGAACGGGCATAACTCTCACCTCCGAACTTCATTTTGAGCTCATAATATATCGTTGGAAATCTAAGGCGATGAACTTTCCTCTCCAATTGGAATTTCTGCAAAATATCTTCTGGTTAGAGAGTTATGATCCAATGAAGTTGGAGGTGATGGTGTGTGGTTCTCGGAGTGTGGTCAAGTGATCTTCTCCTCGAATCTTGCTCCAACTTGTAGCTTGATCCCCTATTATTGTTCGAGACTCACCAAAAGGGTCTAAGACCACCAAAAACCTCATAAAACCAACGAATAATTTTCAAAAATATTTCGAGTGGTGTGGTCTACGAATCACGTTAAAACCATGCCCAAATAGACATTTAGACGCCTAAACCATGCGCACTAACACACTACATTTGCACCCTATCACTAAGTAATGGATGTAATGAGGATGATATTGTAGATGCCATATGTACTTAAGCTCTAGGTTTTTTTTTTTTTTTTTTTTTTTTTTTTTTTTTTTTTTTTTTGTAAGAGTTGGGAGTTCTTTTTTCTCCCGTTGATTAATATCATGCTTACCCTTACAAACCAAAAAAAAAAAAAAAAGCCTAGTTTATAAGCTAAATGATGGTGCAGTTTCATGGGCCGTAGAGACATGGAATGTCTAGTCAATTACATGGATTGTTGGGAATTATGTGTGAGCGGTTGTCCCACATTGGAAAATTAAAGTGGGTGGAACATGTTTATAAGGTAGTGGGTTACTCCTCCTATTGTCAATTGGTTTTAGGATGAAACCTCACTGCACTTATAGACATGGGCCGGTACTCCTCCTTGGCTGCTCTCCCCAACAGTGGTATCAGAGCTCATGGTTTGACCTGGACTTGAGCATGGTTGTACCAAGAAATGGGCCGAAAGCTCTCGTTGGGCCCATTGGTGGTACGGAAGGCGCTATGGAATATGGACTGGAACTGGAAAAAGAATGTGTTTTCAAATGTGGATTCTTATGGAGTGGGTGTGAGTAGTGTGGTTAAAAGACCCTTTGGGATGCGATACGGTTACATGCAGATGCCGAGCAAAAACATGTGTTGGCGCACACATATGGCTCATGGCATGGTGTACCGGTTAAGGACAGTGTCAAGGTCCAACAGTGCGGTGGTTGGATATGCCCGGTGTTTGGTTCAAGTGGGAGTGGGTGAGCTCACACATAAGGGGGAGATTGTTGGGAATTATGTGTGAGCGGTTGTCCTACTTCTGAAAATCAAAGGGGGTAGAATATTTTTATAAGATAGTGGATTACTCCTCATATTGTCAATTGATTTTAAGATGGAATCTCACTGCACTTATAGACATGACCGGTAATCCTCCTTGGCGGCTCTCCCCAACATGGACATATACTCGATAACAATTCCAAAAATTATTTTTGGAAGTCAAATTGATTATGTATTCTCATGTCTTTACTCTAAACCTAGAAACCAATCATTGCCTTTATAGTCTCCTTTTACAACATGACATTTGGAAATTGTATATATTTACTACAATAATTAGTAAACTAAATACACATAGTTTTTACTACTAAACCTACAGCCCTAAGCACATGTAAAACACAACAACTCTCTTCAAGAGCAAAAGTAAGATCAAATAAGCCTTTAATTTTCCACAACTATCTAGGACGTGTGTGATGCTAGACAAAATAAGAATGAGCTAACATTGGAGTGACACATAAGTGCTTGTGTTGCATTTTTTGCTTTAACACAGATACAAATGCAGTAAAAAACTATCACGTAGGCATGAAGGTTAGACAATTAAAAAAAAAAAAACGTATGTCCCAACATTCCTGAAAATATGGAGCATCCAAAAGTGATTGTGATTGCACCCTATCAATCATCATTAGACCTGTAAAATGGGTCGGGCAGGCAGCTCTCGGGTAGAATACAGGTCGGGTGTATTTCGGGTTCGGGTAAATACGGGTCGGCTAAATACGGGTTCAGGTTGGGTTACGAGTTGACCCAGGTCAGAAATACATGTTCGCGCCTTTTTTTGTCGGTAGTTTTTAAAATTGAATATTACTTTATTAATATTTTACTATTTATATATTACATTATATAAATATAATAGTATATAAACCACGAAAAATCAATAATTAGTATCAAGAAGTTGGTGGAGAGCCGAGATACAATCTGAGTCCCTACACCCTTTGTTATGGTAAAACCAATCCTAATAAAAATATGAGTTATAGCATGAGCACCGATTTCCTACATCCTAGAGAACTGTTGGATCCGCTTGAGTGGAATAACAACCGCCGGCTCCAACTCCTCAAAGAGTAAAAACAAAGGGAAGGAACCAAAACTCAAAGCAGCACACCTAGCCGCATACTTAGCACGCTTACGATTGGTTGTTTCCTGCACCATCTTACTTGGTTCAAAATCAGTCAATCCCTTTCGAGTCAAGGGTGACGACCCAGTCAAACAGACGCAAACGTGGTGCCCTCCATTCCACGAATATAGCACCATGTCCGCTGGACGAAGAGGTCTACCATCAGAACCAATCATGCCAATGTCAAACTCCTTTCCAGCTGAGATCCCGGACCGATAAAAGATGTCAACCAGCGTGTCACGAACAACATTGTGCCAATGATTGACGCCCACCACACTTATACACAATACACCATGATCCCCAAATATATCACCAACAAAGGCCTTCGAGTAAGCAAAGTACGGGTGATCCAAGGTGAAGAAAGGTACTCAGACGATAGCAAAGGACGGCGCGATAGAACCGACCATTCATAGTCTAACCCAACGCCGAAATCGAAACCACCTTAAACCAATCTGAACTGTGTATAACCTGCTGAGATCCCCACAAAGCTAACTGACGTGGTGTTAAGGAATAAACAGAAGCGACGTGCCTAGAAAGCCGTGTAATCTGTCAGTCTCTTCATAAGTTCAGGGCAGCGATCTCACCAGGATTACCTGAAATGTCGACCTCCATAGTCCGATTAAAAACACCAATAACATCAGCAAATGCAAGCCCTAAAGAGACGACACCAGCGTGGTGGAGAAGCCAAGACTGCTAGTCAACACATTGAAGCTGCGACGCTAAAAAAGCGTAATGGACAGCATCCCCGGCCGAATAAACACCAAGCCCTCCGAAGAAGAAAGGCAAAGTAACGAGCCTTCACTGCCAATCACCGAAACACTAACCAGAAGCAACCATGACGCTCTAAAGAGGAGCGTACAGCCTCATCAAACGCTAGTTGGGCTGGCTCAAACATATGCGGCGCACATGTACGCAAGGCAAAATATAGCTTAGAGACCCCGGTGCAAGCCCCGAAGAAACCGCGTCTGTGAACTCAAGGGTCTTATTCACCCTCCATATAATCAAAGAACTAAAAAACTCAAAATCGACGCTGACGAGCCCACCTAATAGCTTGACCCCAAGGAGAGGACTAACAATATTTGGGGGAAGGACACCAACAAGCTGCCTCTGTGGATCCTCCGTAGGCCAAAAATTCTCAATTTTATCAATATCAAGGTGAAGACCCAAACTAGGACCCTCTGCCTGAATCAACTCCAAGACTCGTCTTACAATCAAAGTATCACCAACCATAGTGCCATCATCCAAATACCAAACTGCAAACACAAGTCAAAAGAGTCTCTAATGTTACACACCAAAGGGTGCAACACTAGAGCAAAAAGCAACAGACCAAAAGGATCACTCTGCTGCACCCGCTAACACGACAAAAGAGTGTGCTCTCCATAGTATAACCGAGCAGGGCTTGAGTAATATAACTCAACCCAACGAGCGAGAGCGGGGTGGCGAAGCCAAACCTCCTAAAGCATAGCGGCACAATCCATCATGTTAAAGGCATTTTGAAAGTCTACCAATAACATGGATAAACCCACCTCATATCCACGACCCTCAACCAAGCGGTTAACAGTTTCATTATATTTATGTAAGTCTTAAATGAAAAATTTATTATTATATTATTAATATTTATTTTAGTTTTTTATTACTCCCTCCTGTCATATATGATGTTCCACAATGAAATAGCTTGGAATTTTTTGTAGGAAATAAGATGTGGTGGAAAATGAAAGTGGGGGTCACAAACCATTAAGACCACAAAAAGCATTACAAATAAAGAAAGTAGAAAATCATTTAGAACGGACTCAAAAAGAAAATAGGAACATCATTCGGAACCGGAGGGAGTTAACTCTCTATGATATTATTGATTATAAATAACTAATTACAAGAAGTTGGTTGGAAGACGCGAAACTATCTGGACCCCCACACCCTTGGTTATAGAAAAACCAATGCGAGTGAAAATATGTGACGCAGCCTGCGCACCAATGTCCTTGATCTTGGAGTATCGCTAAATCCGTTGAAACAACGGGTCGACCCGCTCTGGGTCGGGTCTTGACCCTGACATTTTGCATCTTCGAGTTTCGGTTGCTTTTCGGGTTTGGGTTGAAAAGGTTGGGTTATTTTCGGATCCGGTCTCGGACGGGTTTTCAGGTTGGTCAGTATTTTACGGGTCTAATCATCATCATAATGCAATTCTTGTCCCCCGCGTAGGGGAGAGCAGAAACTCGGTCCGGACCGACCAGTTCGGTCCAGTCTTGGTCCGTACCGAGTTAAATTCGGTCCGGTCCTCGGTCCAATTTTTTTTGGAAATTTCGGTTCGGTCCACTCGGTCCAGTTTTTTTGGGAAATTTCGGTTCGGTCCACTCGGTCCAAGGGACCGGACCTGACCGAGGGGGATTCGGTCCGGTCCTCGGTCCACAATTTTATGAGTCTCAATCCTCGGTCCGGTTCGGTCGTGGACCGGTGCTCAGCCCTACCCCCGCGGTTGATCCTTGACTTTGAAGATTTTCCACGTACGAATAGCTGTGTTTGTTTCGTTTCGTTTCAATTACATTATTCCTAAACACGAACTCATAACTATCCCATGGGTTTTTAGGCCAATCAAAGAGGTAGGATCCATCTCTCCGACTTAGACCATTAATAATTTTTATCAAAACAACATCATCTCATGGGTAAGTTCATAGCAAAATATGGCACAATTCCATCCTTGAAGTTGACAAAAGCCTTTCGTCGGTCTATTTGAGAGCAAAATATCTATAAGATGGGATGTTACATTTCAATAATCATCAAGCGTTCACAAAAATGATGATCAAGAGTTTGGAATCTGAACTCTACAAACAGACGGACGAGAAGAAAGACAGCAGGGGTATAAACAAAAGTGAAGAGCTAATCTTTAGCATTAGTGATCACTAGGGCAGCAGTCTTTTTACAGGATGTTCAGAAGACAAAAGCCGGTCTCTGACTTGAGCCATTCTACAAAATAGACGTCACACCAGACCTTTGTCAAGAAGAAAGTGGATGCCCATCCATACGGCCTTTCCCCTCCTCAGCCTCTCGGTTCAAACATGAATGACCGTTGACCTCAATCAACATCATTATCCATCTACTTTAGGCACAAAACCCTCGTCATTGCTCAAACAAGCATAGGACGCTTTGTCACCTCGAAGCCAAAGGACTTCAAAGTCTTTCATCAGGTGCTTGACAAGGTGACGTCCTTGTCCCTTGTTCACAGGCTGAGGGCTGCTGCTTCAGTTGCTTTCCGGCCTAAGCCCGGAATGAACCGGCTTCCATCGTGGACCGAATTTTTTAGTACCGTATGGAAACTATCTCTCCGGTAAACCACTTGACCTTGATGTATATTCTCCCACTAACATTGTGAACATTGATGACTTGTTTTCCATCAACCGCAAAGGACTATCGAACTCGGCCACTAGACCTGCAACATCCCAATTCATGACGGTGACTCTCCAGTAAATATCATATTAGCATCAACTTCTTATAGATGATCCCAAAAGGAGATATGGGGCGTAAAGCAAATTAACAACAGCAGCAATAAAGCATTGGTCTCTGAATTATTTTGGTTTTGCTCTTAACATTGACTGTCATAAGAGCTAAGAACTCCATCTCAGCAGTCTACTGGGGCACTGAAGACTTGCACTTACTTCAGAATACGTACCCTAGTTTGTCCCTTTTCCTCTATACTAAGAAGATCGTTAGATTTCAATGAGCTAATAGACAACAACAAAATACCGATAGGGACCCAAATTGAAAGCATTTTACACTAGGCAATGAAGCGTAGGTAAAAAATTAAGTCTCATCGACGTTCCATATATGAGATATATGTCAATGGCAATTGGCAGGTATGTCTGCTATTCATTTACTCTTTTTCTTTTCCTTTTATTTTTTTCCATGGCAAGTGCAGGGCTCCTCAGTTTGGGCCTCCTAGCGTCTAGGATTGGCCTAGCTAGGGGTTAAGAAGGGAGGATAGGGGGATTCCTTCTCCCATGGTTGGTAGTGGTTAGAATTGAACTTGGAAGTCACAACTCCAGCGAATAGATCAGGCTGAGCATGGTAAAAATAAGAGAAAGGGAAAGGTTTGGCACTAGACATCAAAGTCACAACTCGAATGATGAGATCTAGCTGGAGCTCGGTAAAATAAGAAGAAAAATTAAAAGGAAAAGTTTGCTGCTAAAGTTTACTTATAATCTGATCTTCTATATCTTTGTTGTTTCTTATTTGTTTTGGAAGATTTTCTTATATAAGGGGCTGAAGATAACGTTAGCAGATGTTGATCACGGTTGAAATGAAGGTAAACACATATAATCAGAGCTTTTGCTGACAATGGCAGTTAAAAGAGGCGAGTGTACAGACTGGAAAATTTGTGATAGCAATGCGGAAATCCAGGGAATTAGCTAGGCTTACCATCACTGAGGACCAAGACAAAATCACTGTCCATGATTGTTGGTATTCTGTGTGCTATGGTGATAACTGTGCAGTCTTTAAATTCTACTCTTATAATCTTCTGAATAAGATTATCCGTTGCAGTGTCAACGGAAGCAGTCGCTTCATCAAGAACAAGTATTCTTGCCTGCTTGAGCAAAGCCCGGCCCAAAGAAACAAGTTGTCGCTGCCCCACACTCCAATTTTCTCCATTTTCGAGCACTGCAGAATCGCAGATTAAGAGCAATTATGTAAGTAAATTAATCCGACATAATAAGTACTACCTCTTAAACTATGCAGCAGTTAAGCAAAAACCAAGGCCATTCACGCATACAAAGGATACAGACCTGGTGAATCCAGCCCTTCACCCCTCAGGCGAATAAGAGCTCCTAGCTGAGATTTATCAAGTGCCTACACAAAGTCAAGCAGGTAATAATTAGTTAGGCACATTTTAGCATGGACAGAACTATGGAGTTCAGGCTGAATAATCAGCCTCTGCCAATGCCTCACCAGGCCATACTAATTACCAAAACTCCTTTTATTTGCGAAACAAGAAAAACTTAGAATTTTCCAACCAGAAGACTAGCATACAGACACACATAATATCACAGCCGAAAACGTACCTGCCAGATTTCCTGGTCACTATGTTCTTCAAGAGGATCAAGATTGCTTCTAACAGTTCCTTCAAACAGGGATGGATCTTGTGGAATAATGCTCAAACGACTTCGGAGATCATGAAGCCCAATCGTACTGATGTCGACGTTGTCGATTATAATTCTCCCAGAAACAGGTTCAACCATTCGGAAAAGCGCCTGGATCATTGTTGATTTACCACTGCCGGTACGTCCAACAATGCCAATCTTTGTTCCACCTGGAAATGCGCACGTTACGTCATGAAGAACCAGAGGAAGATTCTCCTTATATCGCACCTGTCAGAACAAGAGTCAGTAATTCAGTAAAGTTAGCTTTTTTTTCGCCAAACCATGGCTTAATTTTAGTCACTTTAAAGCTCCACCAACGCCCCTTCCCTGCCAGTAATATAAATAAAGCACAAAATAGTGGGCCCATCAATGCTAAGGGAGTGCGTCCATTACCCACTTCCATACCTTGATGATATTCACGGTAGATTTAATACAGTCATAGTACTATATGGTCACCTGAAACAAGCAGTTTAAAAGACATATTCCCCCCGTTTTTCTTTAACCACCCCACTTTCCTTTTTGGGGTGTCTATCTTTAAACACCCCATTTCTAAGCTTTCCATAAGGGATAAGTTTTCACCACCCATCAACATTCCATATTCTCCAAAAATAATAAACAAACCACCCACAATCATATACAAACTACCCAATATCTCAAACAAAAATAAACAAACCACCCCACCTTAATCCTTGTGAAAAAGGGAGTGGGGTGTTTAAAGAAAGACGGAGGGAGTATATATTAATAATACATTAAGATTGAGATTTTTCATTCAACCACTCCGTTTTACTACCCATTTGAAAGCAATTATTTTCCTCTGACAGCTCAGAAAAATCACGAAGAATCTGAAACTCCTGAAAGATCATGACAAAGAGTTTCTACCAATCATAGTTGATTAGTCTAAAGACAGTATGGACCCTCACCACACAAGCATTTCCATTTTTCATGGGCAGAGAGACATAGAAAGTAGCTTAAGAGCACACATCACAGAAGTAACGAGGAGCAAGGTCCAAGAACAAAATTATACAAGTAAAAGCTGCACACCTTCAGATCTATCAGCTCAATAGTCCCAGTTTCTGGCCAAGCGACTGGAGGACGACGGTTCTCAATAACTGGCGGAGCTTCACTTTGGATTTCAGAATATTGATTAATCCTTTCAATGGATATTATTTTGTTTTCAAGCTTGCAAAAGCTAAGTATCCATCGCGATAGACGTGCATTCAAATTCAAGCCATAAGTCACAGCAAGCCCAGCCATACCTATTTAATAAAGGAAGAAAATAAGCATATTGGGCTGAAAAACAAGCAGCGAAAAATGACATGAAGATTCCTCAAAAAGGTCCTAAACACATAACCCATATGTTCAACTATACAAAATCCTCAACAAAACTGAAGTACCCAATTCTCCATACAGGGTGTACTGCAGCCAGCTCCAGAGATATCACTTAAATGAGAGGACACAACAATATAATATTCGTATTACTAATGATTAAAACCACAATAACTCAATCAATGTAAAAAAGGTTACATACTTGGATCAATAGTTCCATGTGGGAAGCTCACTAGCATAACCATGCAAAAGGCAAAAACAAATGTGGAGAGAAGCTCCATTCGCAGGCAGAGCCATTCAATAGCTGAAATACTGCAGAAAAATGGCCGTGAAAAACAATCAAGAAGATGAAGATTTCTCTTCATGAATCGCTTTTCTTGCCCAAATCCTCTAATTGTGGCAGCTCCAGCAATTGACTCACCAAAAAGGTGGATGATAGGAGATTTCTGGATACTAACAATACGAACTAATTCCCGTGATGAAGCCATGTAGTATTTCTGCAATTTAGAGCCTAGTCAGTACAAAATATCTTGGTTTTGTACTACGATACACAACAAACGAATGGAAATAGTGAAAGCTTTTTGAAAGACAACATCAACAAACACTGAACTGCAGAGAAATATACTTTCCCCTCCACTTCCTCCCCTCCACCCCCACCTTTTATGTCATCTGTGTTACTCGGACTCTTCATTTTACCTCACGTACTCGTGTCGGACACTCAACACTCGGACATGGGTACGACATTTCTATCCTTTTAGGCCAAAAACATGAGGGTTTTTCATAAATTGGCAGAGTCCGACACTTGGACACGCACCCGTGTTGGATTCTCCTAGCCAAGTCTCTAATCCATCTTTGGCACACATTTATAGATTTGGCAGCAAGTTTATAAGACCAAATATCAGTTTAAGTTTTTAAGCTTCTTAGACGTCTTGTTTCCTTACATGAGTCGCGTCACAAAAGTAAAAAAAAAGATCCATTACCTGTAACTCTGTGAGAAGCCTATAATAATGGAGTTTCAATACTGTCCAAAAGTTCAAATTGCTAATGGCCAGATTCTAATACGATCCATTACCTGTAACCACAAGCAAGCAATCGCCATTGGAACTACAAGAAGCAATACTTGCCAAGTGACTGTCGTCATCACACCAACTATACCAAGAAGCTGTATTGTTGTTGAAGCAAATCCTCCTAGTCTGAAAGGAATGTCGAGATCTATGACACTTTGGTCAACAGAAACCTGACAAGTGGCAAAAGGTATGTGAAACCAACTGTAGCAAAAGGTAATGTGATGCAGAAGAGACTACAAGATAGTATGCCAAAGGAAAAATACTCCTAGTGGGTACTAGCTAACATCTTACACGGTTCAGTATCCGTCCAGCTGGAGTCGAGTCAAAGAACGACATAGGAGCTCGAAAAATACACCTAAGCATCTTCGTAAACAACTTTTGTGCAGCTGCCAACCCAAATGTTGCTACTAAAAGAGCTCTCACAAACACAAACAAAGAGCTACCGAAAGCAAGAGCCATGTAAACAACGATAAGTGTCACGTTGCTAGTCTTTGGATGGTCACCGACTGTTTGTGGGTTTGCCCAGGCCATCCACCAACTGCTGGCAATTTGCAAAAGTTGAAATAATGCTTGTGCAAGGATGATGAGCGGAATTAGTAATCCTTTGTAGGCTGCTGCCATGTACGACAGATAGACCTTCATACTGACTTTACCTCTTTCTCTCTCCTCCTCTTGCACAAGCTGCTTTTTCTTAGATCTTTTTGCCTTCTTTTTATCTTTCATCGCTTTTACGTCGGAAGATGACCGAGTCGCCTGTACTTCCTTTACCAAATTACCGGCACAGACAGCAACTTCATGACAACAGTCATCGATGTCATTTTGTGTGGTAGAACCCTCATCTGACTCTTCAGAAGGGTGATGAGATATATCCATTGCTTCAATTGCTTCATGATGTGCAGATACCAGTGCATCAAAATCGGTGCCAGCTTGTAAAAGATCATCATATATCCCTGCCTGTACAATTTGGCCTTCGCGGAGAACCTGCATATATGGACAGACATTAAATGGTGAGCACTGAAAAACTATAACAGCTTGAATTTCTTATTCAAAGAAAAGTTGGAGATTGTCTCCAAATACTTTGGTATTATAAAGACCAAATTAGGGATTGGCATAAGAGTTGCATGTTTAAGGACCCAGTCAGCCTCCAGACAGTCAACTACGCCTTACTGATTTATATGAATTACCAAGAGATTGGGCTCAATTACAATCTTTCAGGAAAAAAAATACTTGCAACAACGTAAAAAATTGGATTAGTGTTCAGAAATTCAACCCGTTTAATCAGATGGGTAGCACAACTAACAGATTATTTAAAAGGCTTAGGTTAGTGTAGAGAATTCCAAGATACAGATGACACATTTCAACTTATTTAACCCCATTACAAAACAATATTGAAGTCTAATTAAATATACATTTCAAATTTGCCACCCAAAAAAAAAACAAAGAAAGAAAACAGAAAAGATTAAGACGACTCAACACGAAATTATTGGGTTAGTGTTGCTCGACACATTCAATCAAACAGGCCAGAATCTTTAGCATGGTAGAAAGAGGGGTCGAGTTAATGTCCCAGGTTTACACCCCGTTTATCTTTGACACGATCACGGGCTTAAGCCAACTCTAAGCTCAATTAAGCTAATTGTCGGCAAACAAATACACACGGATGAGCACCAGCATAAGTTTGCAGTGATTGTTAAAAATTTAAGACACTAATTCTCCTAGTGTTTCAAAGGTAATTAATTTGCTAAGACATTCAAATAGATTTGCAGTGTAGAACAATCACATTCATTTTAAGTGCATAAAGACAATGGCATTTGGAATAAGCAGTAGCTCATTGGTGTATAGCTTAGTTCGAAACCTTCCATAGTCATTAGAGTCGAGTTATGCATTAGTTTAAAGTTTAGTAAAGGATTTTAAAAGTGTATAATACAAAACTTTGTCAGCTGAGATGAAGGAAGAAAATGACATAGTTTTTGAACAAATATAGAAGTAACCTACAACAACCTCGCCTTATTTCCAACATGATTTGGGGTTGGCTAACATGAATTCCCATAGAGATGTAACCTACGATTGTAAAAACCGATTTCAAAAAAGTCTTCACTGCAGGTTACAAACTAAGCAGGCTTATGAACCCTAGGTGGCTATATCATTGCACGCCTTCCAAAATAGAGACAGACAGAACACCAATGATGGTTGAACAATTGAGTAAAAACATGAATTATGCCAAAACTAAGCCAAACTGAACAAAATATCAGTTCTATGACTAAAAATTCTGAAAGGAAAAAGTAGCCCCTAATAATGTTTTCGCTAAAATGTATTCTAATACGCCCCTAAACAAGTAAAAACCAAAAAGATTCTTCATACCAATATCAAGTCAGCAGCAGGCAAATATTCAACTTGATGTGTCACGAAAATCACAGTCTTGGACGCCAGAGCAGTCAGTATGAATTCCTGAAGTAAAACCAAAAATTTCAGCAAAATGATCCGGAGGATATAGGTCAAAGTTGAAAGTACTGCGAGTCTGCGTTACCTTGTACAGGAATGATGCTGTCTGAGCATCTACAGCACTGAATGGATCGTCAAGTAGATATATGTCAGCATCCTGATAAAGGGCCCTGGCAAGCTGCACTCTTTGTTTCTGGCCACCACTAAGGTTTATGCCTCTGTCCCCAATGATGGTTTGATCTCCATGAGAAAGATTTTCCAAATCCTTCTTCAATGCACAAGATTGAATAACACTCTTATATTTTGCCTTCTCCATTGGGCTCCCGAAAAGAATGTTTTCTTCAATTGTTCCAGATTGTATCCATGCAGACTGAGAGACATAGGCCGCAGAACCGCATACTTTAACCTGGGAACCGAATGTAAGCAGTCAGACAACAATAAACAATTATGTGAACAAAAATTCGAGGATTCAACGAGTGTGATACCAATGAATCTTGCAGCAAAGTAACTCACTTCGCCAGAGATTTTGGGAATCTCCCCAAGAATGCAAGAGAGAAAGCTTGATTTTCCAGCACCAACTATTCCACATACAGCCACCAACATTCCTTTCTCAACTTTCATTCCGATTCCTGACAAAGTCGGTGTTGCAGAAGCAAGGTCCCAGCAGAACGATCCGTCATTAATGTCAATGGCCGTCTCAGTAATGCCCCTTTGAAGAACAATGGTGGCATCCTCTTGAATCTCTTCATCCAGAAGAAATGTCGAAAGACGGTCAAGAGACACCTTTGTTTGAGCCATCATTGATACCAAATCGGGGAAGTTTCTAAGTGGCTCTTGTAGAATACGGAAAGTGGCAAGAGCAGAAAGAACACTTCCTGCGGTGAGCTCACCACCCAATAATATGCAAGTAGCAAAAGTAACGACAGCCACGAATATTGGAGAGCCCCAGAAGATGAATGTAATGCAAGCTTGAGAATAGAGTGCTTTCCGCAGCCATCTAAACTCAACATCCCTCATCTCCTGTAGCTTTTTTCTGTACCTATCCTCCCAAGCATGCAACTTCAAAATCCTCATGTTCTTCAAGGACTCAGAGGTCTTCCTCATCCTATCATCCTTTGCGGTCATTAGCTTGTCCTGATATTCTTCTTGCACTTTAGCTATTGGTACAGTGACAACTATTGACACAATTGTGGCAACCAAAGTCGCCAGAGACGCAATACCCACATTCTTGTACAAAATTGCCAAAGCAAGGATAATTTGAAGAGGTAGCATCCATATATCTTGAAGATACCAAGAGTAGTCCCCCACTCTCTGAACATCAACGGCCATATAGTTCACAATTTCTCCGCTGGTGTGACTCTGCCGAGCAGAGTTTGACAACTTCAGCCCCTTCCTATAGACCATGGCTGTAAGAGCTGACCTTACATGCATGCCCAAAATGTCAACCCCAACATACCATTGCCTAGTTGCTAATGTCTCCACCAACTTAGCTACAAAAAAAGTCCCAGCAAGAATATAGCCCTCATGAGGATAAGCCTCTATCCCTCCCAAATAATCAACAAAATCGCTAATCATGTACGGACCAACATACGAAACCAGCGTAGTAACACCAGCAAAGACAGCGTTACAAGCCGCCTCCCTCCAAAATGACTTGAGAATCGCCCAACCCAAGGAAGGTTGCTTCCTCGGAGATTCAGATTTCATCTTCTCCCAATTCGAGTTCAGAATCTTGTAGTTGGTCTTGGAACGATCTTTAGGTGCGAGAAGAGGGATGTCCTTAAGCTCAAGCGGCCTCTTAGCACCAAGTGCAAGAAGTGGATTCAACCAAGAAAGCGTTGCCAGGCTCAGCAGCCCGGCATCACTGTAAGGAGTAACTCTTAAACACCCTGCTTCTTCTTCAATAAGCAAAGGCTCTTGAAGATCAGAGTTCCTAACCACTTGTATACCACTACAACCCCGAACAGCTACAAAGCAAAGGAAACCAAGAGCTGGGGTCGCCACGAAATTCGCCACGACATGAGAGTTCAAGTGGTTTGATCCTTCCAACCACAAACCTCTCCCATCAAAATACAAACTAAACAAACAAATTACAAAGGATGCAAACCACCACACCCTCAACAACAAAGGAAACCTCTCCAAGTTCCTATATTTACAATGAAATGCCATAAGACACATCACAAACCATGCTAAAGCCTGAGTAGCAGGCCAACACAACACACTCAAATTTTCCACACTCCCATGAGTAGCTTCCCTAATCTCACCTACACCATCAAACCCTAACAACACTACCTGAACTAACAACACATAAAAGCAACTCAACACACTCACTTTATACCCAATCCCAACTACAACTTCACTATTCTCAAACTCAATCCCCCTGTGCATAGCCAGCGAATTCGAGTTCGAATCGCTCTTAATAACTCCGGCCCGAGCACGGCCAACACAAGTCACAAATTGCCTTGCTGATATGATGAACAGGAATACAAGCAACAAGGTCATATTAATGCAGATTGACATTAGTTCCAAAATAGGCATACCCAAATACCCCTTTGGTAACCCATTTGTTGCTAATAATGACATTAATTCCCCTGAAATCATCATCATCATCACCATCATTATTATTATTATTATGACCAAAACAGATGATTATTCTTTACTTTTTGAGTGATCAAACTGATGTTTATAACACTTTTGGTAATCCCAGAAAACATAAAACTGAGAAAAAGGGATCACAATTAAAGCTTTGTTTTCTCTCAAAAGAAATCCACCATCTGGGCAATTAAGCTCTCAGAAGAGAAGGAGACAGCTCAGAAGAGAGAGAATTTCAAAGCATAGTGTCACAGTAACACATTGCATATGGAAACAAACAAACCCAGAAGAAGATTGTTGTTATTAAGTGATCATAGTAAACACCTCCACCTCCAGAATGTGAAGAGAGAGAAAATTATCACCCAACAAAAAAACACAGCTCTCCCCCAAAACTTATCTCAGCTCTTAAACTAAACTCTCTCTTTTCATATCATATAAAATGAAACGTGACATAGAAGACAAATTACCCCTTCACTAGAGTAATTGAAGAATTTGAAAATCGAGAACAAACCCACATAAAAAAGGCCAAAAATCTGACCTGGGTTTGTCTTGAATAAATCTTTTACTCACCCCCACTTAGAGAAACAACACCTCCTTTTTCTCTCTCCTCTCATAAAAAACCCAACAAAGTTTTGTTCTTTCCTTGTTTTTTTTTTTTCAAGGAGAAGAGAGAGAGATCTTTGCTTTCTCTTCCTCTCTACTAATTACTTATATTATGCTTTGGCTAATAATAATAATAATAGTGTTAAAAAAGGTTTCACACGGCCTAATTTTTTGATCGGTAGACGTTGGTATCACCGCCTCTGTGCCGTATTGATCGAACTTCGTACTCCTAGACAATACAAGGTTTTTTTGGTTGTTTTTGAAAGGAAAGGTGTGCATGTGGCCTTTTGCTCTGTCAAGTAACGTTCTATAATATGGTTAACATTTTGAGTGTGATGTACCACTTTGCTTTTGGAAAATAATTGATTATAATATGGTATAATATGGAATGATTTGTGTGTGAACTTTGTATCTGATGATGTAATTGATGGAAGGTGTGTGCCATTTGGGTAAGTAAATTAGTTAGCTTAGTCGATTAAGTCGTCTAAAATTGTTATTTCTTGTAACCTAATCTGAAGTTTATCTGTATATAGAATTTAATAATTTTGGTAATAAGATATTTCGCTTGTATGATACCCCTCCATCCCGATAAATTCCTTACCTTTGTGTTGGGCACAAAGGTTAAGGAGAGGAGAGAGAAATACAAAAACAATGTATAAACACATGAGTGGTGGGACAAATTACCCAAATGCATGTGGGGTTTGTGTCTTTTAGTGGTTTAAATAAAGGTATATTGTTCATTTTGCAAGCCAAATACAACCCAAAAATTTAAAGGTAAGGAATTCATTGAGACGACCCAAAATAGAAAGGGTAAAGAATTCATTGGGACGGATGGAATGCTTAAAAAATAAAAAATATCAAAATAGGGTGCACAAAAAAGTATTTGTCAAAATAGAGTCCATGTAAGCTTGGGAACAACAAAACCTCAACCTCAAGCCTCCAATCCAAATAAGTAACTTAAAACAAAATAAAAAAAATAAAAACTCCTCTCGTAGGCCAGTCCTTGGGACTGCCACATCCTTACCCCTCCCCAACCACCACCCTTGGTACAGACGGGCCCCATTGCCCCCTTCTTCTCGTCTCCTCTCCTCTTTCATTAGTTTTGCTCTCTCCTCCGGAAATGACGGTCCATGTTCGTGGGTGGGTGGAGGAACCTAGATCTAATGGTGGCGCCGTGGAGGCCTAGTAAGGGGCGGGGAGGGCGTGGAAGGGGTCGCGGTGGACAAGGAGCGTTGCAAGGTTGGAGAAGTGGCGGTCATGCGGTTAAAGGTGGCGGCACCAGTGGCCATTATGTTCGTGGTCAAGATTGGTCGGTGGCGGGAAGTTATGTGGGCTGGTGTAGGTGAGGTCGTGAGGGGGTAGGGGAGGAGTGAGAATATGGGGGAAGTTTGGGTTAGTTTTTTACTTTTTTTTTTTTTGTTATTAATGTCAGCAATAGGATTTTATGAGATTGATGGACCAGATTTGATATGAGTTATAGTTTAGGTTTGGTTGTTCTCAAGCCTAAATGAACCCTATTTTGACAAATACTTTTTTTTGTGCACCCCATTTTGATAATTTTTTATTTTTTGAGCATTATGTGAATTAAACGTTCATATGAATAGATCTTTGATCCTTCTTATGCACAAAATATTGTCGTCTTATATTCTGTTTTGATTGAATCTCCTAAATTGGTTGGTAACTGTGACTTCATTGTTTAAGTTGATTGCTTTTGTGAAATTGGTCATATGAAAATTCATGAAATTTACTTGTCTAAAAGCCGAAATTTCATAAAAACAACTTCACTAATCATGTAACTCATGACCTCATTCACAAATTTATATGAATCACGAATATACAAAATACCTCTTAATGGCGGGATTTCTCAATCAATTTCATCAGATACAAGAACATGAGTCTCGTGTACTCGTGCGTTAGTCCTCTATTCAGATGAGTAAAGACATATTAGTCCACACTGGACTATTACGAGCCCAAATCTATGAACGTACTTAAACTCTATGAACCCATAGACTCGCGGGTTAAAATTGACATCTAATGTGACTATTAAGCTAAAACTAATCCTCCGAAGGTCATTCTTGGCAACGTGCGGTACTATCATTGATGTGAAACGAGGCAAGCTTGGCATGGAGATCAACGGGAAGAGTTTAATAACTTTGCCAAGAGCATTAAATTTTAAGCGGCCACCTTCACCGGTGTATCCCGAGGCCAACAAGAGAACTCATGTCTAATGGTCCGAGACTCACACAGTAAGAGGGGTCGAGGTCGGTAATGATAGGCCTGAGGTGAACAGATTACAAGAGGAATGCAAACGAAAGAGAAGTATCTATGTTTTTAAGGATGTTGAAGTAAGCCCAGGGCTTGCTAGGTGTGAGGGTCAAGGCGAGGATTGAAAAGTAAGGGCTCTTGAGGTGCCAAAGTTTACCATCATATGATTTTTCCTAGAGCTTGAGAAAGATGGACAGGCGGGACCGTAAAAATCGCGCTACTTGGGAGGCAACCCAAGCCCCTTGTACATGTTTATATATATTTGATTTCTTTGATGATGGATTCAAGGTGTATTTCAATTAGAGAGGAGCATTGTGAAGTCAGGCATATCTATGCCTAGAGTAAAATGAAGCAGTGTTAAAAGAAGTGTAATAAAAAGTTTTTTAGGCTAACTGTTTGAAGCTAATTAAGGAGAACAAAGAAAAACCAAGCTAAGGGGAGAAAGAAGGAAAACCAAGGGGAGAATCAATGTACCGTGCCTCACCCATCACGAAAGCTTAGGGCGAGACACACGAGGGATGAGCCGTGAGGCGTGAGATATTAAGAAACAAATAGTCGCGCCTCACTCTGTAACACCCCATATTTTTGGGTTACTTGAATTGTACAAAGTATTGGGAGAATCTCGTTTTAAGGGCGTGAAAATCTATTTTGGGAATTAGGGTATACCTTCCGTTTAGAGACGTTTTCCTAATTGGGCAACTGTTTGGTGAAATTACCGAAATACCCTTACTAAACCCTTCCTATTTTCTACAAAGGAATAAAATAAACACTCAAACCCTCCTCATCACCCCTCACGGCAGCAGCAAAAGAAAGGAAAAAAAAAAGAAGAAGAGGTACGTGAAAGAGGAGAGGAGAAGAAGAGAAGAAGGAGAAGAGGAAGAGAACCGCCGCCGGCCGCCCGTCGCCGCCACCCGCGCACCACCGCCGACCCCCTTTGCCCTCTCTCTTGGTTTTTACACCAAGAGTTGTAAGTTTAACCCCTTTCTCTCATAATTTTCGGATTAGGGCTTCCTTAATCTTATGCCTTTTGTAGTATGATCATGATTATAATTGTGGGAATGACTTTGATTAATCCCATCCATGCTTAATTGTAGTTTTGGTGCATGAAACATTGGTTTCTATATTAGGGCTTTTGAAATTAGGGTTCATGGTTGTTTGGGGGTGATTTCATGGGTGGAATTATGTGAAATTTGAAGGGGATGCTTGTTATGAGATGGGTAAACCATGGTTTTGATTTGAGAATGTTTCATGAGGTTTTAATTGATGAGACTGTATTCTGCCCATTTCTGAATTTTGCCTAATTTGGATGTTTGAGTTGTTATTATGGTGCTTTATAGATGGATTAATGTTGTTAGTATACTTGGGAGGGTGTTGTGCAAATTTGGTGTTGTTTAGAGGTCGTTTGAATGTTGAAATCCATAGTTAGAGTGCCTTGGATGCACTAGTAGGGTGATGGTTAGTGATTGGTGTATTGTTGGTTGATTTTAGGTTGTGTGTTCGAGGAAGTACCGTTCTGAAGTCTTGAGTTGATCTTGTGATTTCGCTAGTAAGGTAAGAACGTTGACCACAAACCTCTCACTAGCCATTATCTTGTTTGATACGCTTGCTTGATCATCGTATGTTCTTGCTTTACACAATCATTCTTGTTACCCGTTTCGCTTGTACCTAACTATATCATTGAGCATATTTTCCTTCCGTCTTATCAATGTTCGTTTGCGGTCTTTCGACCACCATACTTCCCACGGCCTTCGGCCCTCTTGCCTTCCTCGGCCCTTCGGCCTCTAGCCGAGACCACCACTCGGTCGAGTGGTGTGTGTCCTTTTTGCTTGTGTTTTTTGTTTCGCTTCAAGTATCTATCAATTATGATCATTGTAATTTGCATCGTTAAATAATACACGCGTGAATAACGTATATAAAACGGATGAAAGAAAATAAATGACTCCACCTAGAGTACGATGGATTCGGCTCGACCGATCATCGTTTGATATACCTCTGATCAAGGTACGTAGGGTCGGATTAGCTACCGACTTCCTAATAGTCTTCCTCCTAGATGGGAGCTCGTCCTACCGGCCTGTCTTGTGAGGGGTGTGCACACTCGGGATTATTAGGGCGACAAGTACAACTCTAGCTAGAACAAAGTTCGTTAAGTGGGGCTATGGGATAGGACCCTGGCCGAAAATATGATTAAGTAATATATATATATATATATATTGAGCGACGATGCTCTTTTGATAATGCACTCTGTTGCTATTGATATTCCTATGCTATAACGTCAATTCGTTCTTGTTAGCTACGCGCCTCTAGGCGCGTATCTTATTTGTTCTTTATACTTGTTATTTCTTACTCAGCCTGTGCTGACGTTCTGTTTTTTGGTTCGTCCCTACCATGTTCTGGGGCCTATGTCAATCTTCGATGGCATAGTTGACAGGTCTTGATGATATGGCTGCATGCTTACGAAGCTGATCATGTTGGGGTTTTCGAAAGACTTTGTTTTATCTCAGACTTCATTTCGTTTTAATTATGTAATTTGGATTTCGTTTTGGGAACTATAGCTTGACATTTAAAGACTTCCGCTGTTTTATTTCCCGTTGGTTAATTGTTGTTGAATTTCTAGCCTAGCAATTGACTTGGTAGACAATTGCGGCGTGACAATTCTAAAATTATTTCTATTTATAGTTGGTCAAAATTTAGGGTTGTTACAGTTGGTATCAGAGCCATAGGTTCTGATTCGTCGAGTCTATAAAGGTTTTCAAAGCTCGTTTTAAATGATTTACAAACTGGGCAGGGAATGGGTGCATTCATTCGCATGCTATGTGCTAACTGCTATGTGAAACTAGAGAAGGAGTTTACACTAATGGTTTTGACCTGCGAATTATGTGGTGTGCGTATACGATTTGGGTACTAATGCGCTTGGAGTTCTCTCTGGTATACTGACAAAATGGCAGGCACGAGAACATATGTTTGGGAGTTCGGACCATTTGGGGTAAGGTCAATTGCTGGTCCATGGACGATAACGGATCATATAGCTTTTTCATCTGAGACCTTCCAGGACCGTATGAGAATTGGTGAGTCTGTAGAGGAGTTCGTCACCAGAATGAGGGCAAAACTGATTGAGGCAGCCGAAAGATTTCCATGGGCAATTAGACCTGAGGTCCAAGTCTTTGTGACTTTGGTCAACCTGAGGATACATCCCCGTTGGGAGGAGGTTCGAGCGAGACTAGAAAGGAATGCCTATTATGCTTGTCTCACAGGGAGTTCACAATACTTGAGGGACAGATCAGGCAGAGTGATAGATCTTGACAGGTTGGAGGTAATTCTGGAGTGGGAATATGAGATATCCCTTAGCCCTGTGCAAATACCTGAAAATTTCCAAATCTACATACCTCCTGTACCCTCGAACCCTGATAATGGTAACCCTACCCCGGAACCTCGTGAAGCTTATGTGATGAAAGGGAGGAAGGTTCAGCTGCAGGAACACGAAACACCTGGTCAGTCGAATCAGAAGAGAATTAAAGTTGAGGAATATCACCATTCTCCTAACCCCCCGTCCTCGCCTATTGGAGAGGATGCACCAGTGGACACGGAGGAGGAGCCTGAGGAAGTCCCCACGAGTGAAGAGGAGGACGATACTATTGGAACTAGTGACACGGAGGTCATTGTGATTAGTTCGGATGAGGAGTTGAGCGACTCGGATCAAGATGATGGAGGGGAAGTTCCTAATGATGAGGATTATGACCCGAGTGGCAAAGCTTGAAGGATTAGTATAGAGACTTATAAAATAAAGGCATAAGGCCTAGTTATTAATTAGACGTCGATTGTGTTTTATTATTAAACTTTAGCATTAAACATCATGTTATACTTTTGTCAAGTTTTCATTGTTCAAGCGCTTTAGATCGGGGACAATACCCCAATACTATTATGTTATTTCGGTTATTTCATAGGATCGTTGCAAATTAAATGCTATTTGATTTTCTACTGTGTGTTGATGGTTCTGCCCTCGAATATTCGTGTGTCTGACGTTTCTGATCCTAGCACGACTCGTGCTACAGTAACACGAGACGTGTTTTCAAAAAAAAAAAAAAAAAAATCCGAAAAGTTAAACCCGGGCGAGACGAATAGACGAATGTTGATTTCGATATACTTACACTTCTGAGCTGAATTGTCATCATGATTTCGATATACTTACAATTGACTTGGTAGTCAATTGCGGCGTGACAATTCTAAATTTATTTCTATTTATAGTTGGTCAAAATTTAGGGTTGTTACACACTCAGTATAAGGGAAGGCTAAGGGGTGGCACATGGAGGTGAGGCGCCACACATCTCAAACTACGCCCAGGCCATGAAGCGTGGCACACAACCCAAGGCGTGGTGACGACCCTCTCCCCAAATTCCCCTTATATTAATTATACTAATAGCCAATTGAATAGCCTCCTCTAAGACCGTCTACGTCGGATCTGATGTCATTGATGGTGTCATGGCTGACGTGGAGACGTGTACAATGGTAATTAAATGTTCTAACTTTCCCCAAAAAAAAAAAAAAAAAAAAAACAGATTTTCATATTTCTTATAAAAAAACGCCAAGTATAGGCTAATTACATTAAAAATGGAATGAGATAACAAACAACCCTAAATGTATGTGAAGCATATTTTGGTTTCTAAAAACAAAAAAAGAGTGTGTTTGGCTGTTTTTCAAAAGAAAAATGAGAAGTTTGTTTCTAAGATTTAGAAAAGAATTTTGTCTTATATTATTCATATAAACAGAAATATTATACCAAAAAAAAAAAAAATCAATCTCTTAAATATGACTACCTCCTAATGTTGTTTGTTTGTTTCAACATTAGAATATCCGCAATATCCCAATAGGAGTATTAATGTTATGTGAAAAAAATTAATGTTACTAACAAAGATTCGAATATCCCAATATGGGTATTAGATTTTGCCTTAATTTCTTTTTTAAGGGGTGAGGTATGAAGAACTAATTGCATGTATAAAATACTTCATTTTGTCTTAATTATGGGTCAATATAGGTCAAGGGATTGTGTCACATTTGACAAAAAAAATTGTGCCAAACGGGGTTAGATTAGTACGGGTCATAACATTGAACATAGCGGGTGAATAACTAAATTAAAGTAAACGGGTCTAGAGTCAAGGGTCATAATGACTTACAAAAATTCTTTCAAGAGATCTAATATTCTTTCTCCTATTTTCACGTTAAAAAATTATGACTAAGTTAAAAATAGGAACAAAATAGAGTTAAATGTTAATATCATATAACAACCGTTTTCAAATAGGTAAATTTTACACAACTCTAAATAAAAGATAAATACGATTTTAAATTGTGCACGCTTATTTATTAGACTCGATATATATACTAAGTACAAAGTATATAGCTATTTTGCTTCAAATGTAAAATGGTATAATATAAATAAAACACGGATTGACTGGCGAGTGACCCGCGAAAAGAAAATGGGTTTAGGGCCAAAATGCGAGTCGTTGGTCATAATAACGTAGAAAGTTATGTGTCAAATGGGGTCAGATCAGTATGTCATAACATTGAACATATCGGGTGACTAGCTAAAGAAAACGGGTCTGCTCTAAATTTACGGGTCCACAGGTTGTGACTGATTTGACCCAAAGTTATGTGGGTCAAAACTGATTCTGAATAGTGTGGGTCAATGGTCATATTACACGGCTCATGACTCCAAAATTGCGTGTTCTTAGCTGAAACATAGCGGGTTACGATTTTTTAAAATTGATATGGTGGCTCAAACAGATTTTGACATGTCTTGCGTTTTTTTTAATTAAAGGTACAAATATTAATTCTAATTTTTTAATTTAGTGTTTTATTCGAATAATATAAAATATAGTATACAAATGAGTCATTACCTACATTACATAACAACCAGTGCAATTTTGCACGGGTACATAAACTAGTAAATCCCCTAAACTCCATTAAAGCACTTTATCACTCATAAACACTCCCAAACTTCTGTCCTCAAATACCCAAAATTCTGTCTTCAAATACCTAAACTTCCCAACTGCAATTTATGTATACAATAGTTTGTATACAATATATAGAAAAAAAAAAAAAAACTAATTTTCGGGGTAAAGTGGGTAGTTTTTATTGTTTAAAATATTCGATTATGAATAAGTTTTGCCAATTCATGTATATATGTAAAAGAATACATTAATTCATGCGCATAATTTCAAGATCATCGTCCCTGGTGTGATTTTAAAACGTTCTACGCCCAATTAACTATTTTGTTTTTAATTCTCCCCCTATATTCCTAAAAATACCCAATCTACAATTACCACACAATTAACTCTATATGTCTATTTTACTTAAATGTTTATAATTGTACAAATACTCTTATTGATGTTGTTTTGACATTAGTAATTATAATTAGGAAAATTTGCGAGACTGCACCTTATAAAATCAAAATTTTGCGAGACCGTATCTTTTATGTTAAATTTTGCGAAACTGCACTTTTTAAATTCTATTCGTTGTGAGACCGCACCTTTATTCTTAAATTTTGTGAAACTACACATTTTAAGTTCTATTCCTTTGTGAAGCTGCACCTCTTTTCATTTCCGACCAACTTTGACCGGTCTCCGGCTTTGACCCGACCTTACTCTCCCCTCCTTCAATTTCCCTCCAATTTTTCCCCTTTTACCCCCAAAATTTCAATTTTGACCAGTCTTCGGCGTTGACCCGACCCGGCAGAGAAGTTGAAATTTTGGGGAAAAAAGAGGGGAAAATTCGGAGTAAAAATCGAATGAGGAGAGAGTAAGGGCGGGTCAACGACTGGGATTGGTCAAAATTGGTCGGAAATAAAAACAGGTGCAGCTTCGCAAAGAATAGAACTTAAAAGGTGCAGTTTCGCAAAATTTAACATAAAAGGTGCGGTCTCGCAAAAGAATGCTTTTATAAGGTGCGGTCTCGCAGATTTTCCTTATAATTATATAACTTATTATCATGTAATTTATTTTCAATTCATGTGGTATTAAATTTATTTGATTCATTTTTTATTTAGCACTTATTATTATTATTATTATTATTATTATTATTATTATTATTATTATTATTATTATTATTATTATTATTAATTGTTATAATATAAAATTGAAAAATCAAGAATAATTTACAAGAAATTGGTGGGGAGCCGAGATACTATCTGAGCCCCCACACTTTTTGCTATGGAAAAACCAATCCTAGAAAAAATGAAACCTGCAGCCTGCGCACCGCAATCCTACATCCTGGAGAACTGCTAGATACGGTTAAGCAGAGCAACAACTGTTGGCTCCAACTCCCCTAATGAGGAGAAAGAGAAGGGAAGGAAGCCATAACCCAAACCAGCGCACTTAGCCTTATACTTATCACGCTTACGATTGGCCGCTTCCCGCACCACCTTACCTGGTTCTTAATCAGTCAATCCCGTCTGACTCAAGGGCGACGACCCAGTCAAATCGACGCAAACGTCCCGCCCTCCAGCCTAAGAATAAAGCAACATGTCTGCGGAACTAATAGATCTGTCATCCGCACTAATCATGCCAATGTTAACCTCCTTTCCCGCTGAGATCCCGGAACGTATTATTATTATTATTATTAAGTTTTTTTTATTATAACGAAGATTCAATAATAATTTACAATAAATTGGAGGCTGGGGAGCTGAGATACTATCTGAGCTCCCAACCCTTTAGGAATAATAGTTTTGATTCGACTAAGGATAAATAAGTGGTCGTCATATTTTTGAGTTTAATTGTTATACTCATTAAGTAGTTAACGGTAAGTAACGACTATAAATCATACATGTACGTAGTTAAGTATAATCTATTTTATTACGCGGGCTACGCCTGAAATAAATTTTATTATTTATTTCTATGTGAGCAAATCATTATATCATAAAATCAATTGATAGTAAATATTGATTTTTATACAAAAAAATATTGTGAATTTTTTATATTTGGAAAACGTCACTTATATATCACCATGGATAGAATGTCAATCTACACTCTTTACAAAAAAAAAAAAAAAAAAAAAAAAACACTTTAAATGATTGTTTTAAGTGAAAATTAAAGAGATATATCACGTGGCATGACAGTTGGCCTAACTGAAGCCGGTGAACGTGGTCGACGTTGCCTCTGACACAACTTTTAATATATAGTATAAGACTAGTATCACATTCAACGTTAGATACTATACACTATAAAGTATAGATATAGATTATAAACATAACATCAGTCTTATATACTATATAGTATATCACGTTCAATCTTATATATTACATAGTTTGATCTTTACCTCATTTTAAACAACTAAATCATCTACGCAACCTTGTTCAGTTGTAATAGAACTGAGTATGACTCGACTCAACCACTAATCCACCTAATTTATATGTACTGGATTACCCAACTGAGCTATAAGATTATACGAGTATGTACTAATTGAAACTTGATGTATTCATTTTTAACCTAAGCCATATTATACTATTATAGTGTCACAGTTAGTCATATATACTTTTACTAAATCTAACTCTCAACTGACATGCGAAGATCAAATTTGATTTTTATATTACGCATATAATATAAACCTGAAAGGGAGGCAAGGAAGATCCATGAATAATGTTGGATATGCTCTCAAGTGGACTCTCTACGATTTGGGTGATTAATCAATGTCTAAGGTCTAGGAATTATTAGGTCGTAAATCTAGTACTCCCTTCGTCCCCCTTTAAACACCCCGATCCTTTTTTCACGTGGATTAAATGATGTGATTTGTTTATTATTGTTGGAGATAATGAGTGGTTTATTTATTATTGCTGAAGATATGGGGTGGATTGTTTATTATTGCTGGATATAATGAGTTATTTGTTTATTATTTTTGGAGATAGTGGAGGGTTGATGTGTGCTGAAAACTTACCCTATTTAAAAAGTTTTGAAATAGGATGTTTAAAGAAAGACACCCTGAAAAGGAAAGTGGCCAAGGGGGATGGAGGGAGTATTTATCTAGTTATTTAGGTTGTAAATCTGTTAATTGAGTTTAATATGTAATTAATTTGGTTTGATTTTAGCACAATCAGTGGTAAATCATTAAATTTCGGCATAATTGGAGAAATGTTACCAAGACATTTCATTAATTTTCTAAGCAACATATATCGATTGATTGGAGACAAGACTCGTCTATATCAAGGAGTATTCAATAACGGCACTAATTATGATAATTAAAAGTAAGTTTTTTTTTTCTTTCAGTCCAGTGCCTTGACCCTGGTTCGCCCTGGCACTGACCCGGTCAAAGCACTGCGGTGCTAGTGCCAGTGCCCAAAAATTCCAGTCTTGACACTGGCCCGACACTGGCACTGGCACTGCGTGTGGTGTAGTGCCAGTACCACTGCTGAATATTTTGGGCACCAGTCCGGGTGAGCCCTGCACGGCCAATTCTAGACCTATGTAGTAGACTACTAATACATTGTGAAATATTAGCCTGTAGTACTGTTTTCTTAAAAGATTAAAATCATTAATTAGTGATAATGAGCTGAGGTCAGACCCTCAGAGAAGCATTATTGTGGGATCGAGTACTTTAACAATACAATATTATGAAATCGAGATACAATGTCGAAGCATGCCCATACAAACCCCTAATCTGTGCGTTCCAGTTAGATTGATCGATGATGTTGTTTGGATCAAGCTAAGTTTAGTGGATTTCATTACATAAACTTGTTAATTGGTAGTGTGTCAAGTGTCAGTGTATGACACCATACTAGTATGTGTAGTTACATTTCAATATTACGATTGGCAAAGCTTTACATACCTACTTTACTCGTTCATCATCTTCAAGGTCATCTCCATATAATACTAGCAATAATGGTGATTACGTTGGGTTTATAGCTGATGAGCACTTGTCTTACTTTGTCTGCGTATGCATCATCATGCATGCATGTTATTCGACGGCCAATGACAAATCTCGGGAAGTGATTGTTAATTTGATCCTCGATCTAGCCCATCTTGGCACTAAATTATTTACACTAGCTTTTTAAATTTGAAGGGTCTAATCTGACTTAAATTCGTGAATGAAGGTAGATTAATAAAAGTAACATATAATAACATTAAACGAAAAATCAAGTATAAATTACAAGAAGTTGGTGCGGAGCCAAGATACGATCTGAGCTCCCCACACCCTTTGCTATGGAAAAACCGATCCTAGTAAAAATAAAAGCTGCAGCCTGCGCACCGATATCCTGCGTTCTGGAGAACTGCTGGATCCGCTTAAGCAGAGCAACAACTGTGGGCTCCAACTCCCCCAAAGAGGAGAAAGAGAAGGGAAGGAAGCCATAGCCCAAAGCAGCGCACCTAGCCTCATACTTAGTACGCTTACGATTGGCCGCTTCCCGCACCACTTTACCTGGCTCGAAATCAATCAATCGCGTCTGAGTCAGGGGTGACGACCCAGTCAAATCGACGCAGACGTCACGCCCTCTATCCCAAGAGTAAAGCAGCATGTCCGCTGGGCGAAGAGGTCGGCCATCTGCACCAAGCATACCAATGTTAATCTCCTTGCCATCTGAGATCCCTGATCGATAACAGATGTCGACCAGCGTGTCACGAACAGCATTATGCCGATGTTTGACGCCAACCACTCCTGTACATGATACAACATGATCTCCGAATATATCACCCATGAAGACCCGCGAGCAAGCAGAGCATGGATGATCCATAGTGAATAAAGGTACCCCTAGCCGATAGCAAAGCACGCAACGATAAGTGCGACCATTCATAGTCTGACCCAACCCGGAAATCAGGACCACCCTAAGCCAATCAGAACAGTGCGCACCCTGCTGAGAACCCCACAGAGCTAACTGTCGCGGTGTTAAGGAATAAATAGAAGCAACATCCCTAGCGACCCGAGCGAAATACAAGTCTGCCAATATTTTCATAAGTCTGGGAGCAGTGATCTCACCAGGATTACCCAAGATATCAACCTCTAAAGTCCGATTAAAAACACCAACAGCATCAGCAAACGCAGGCCCCAAAGAGACGACACCAGCCTGACGAAGGAGCTTAGACTGCAGATCAGCAGACTGAAGTCGCGATGCTAAAAAAGCATAATGAACAGCATCCCCGGCCGAATAAACTCCAAGCCCCCCGAATGAAAAATGCAAGGTAGCGAGCCTCCACTGCCAGTCACCAAAACCCGGACCAGAAGCAACAACAATACGCTCTAAGGAAGAACGTAGGGCCGCATCAAAAGCTAGTCGGGCCGACTCAAAAAAACGCGGCGCACAAGTACGTAGGGTGAAATATAGCTTAGAGACCCCAGTGCAAGCCCGAAGAAGTAACAACTCACTCTGAGGATCGTTAAGCTTAGCAACCGCGCCCATGAGTTCTATGGTCTTAGTCACCCTCTACATAACCATAGAACTACAAAACTCAAAATCAACACTGACAGGCCCACCTAACAACTTGACCCCACGAAGAGGCCTAGCAATATTAGGGGGGAAAACACCAACAAGCCGGCTCCGCGGATCCTCCGTAGGCCAAAACACCTCAGTTTTGACAACATTAAGGTGAAGACCCACACGAGGACCCTCCGCCTGAATCAACTCCAAGACCTGACCTACAACCAAGGTATCACCGACAATAGTGCCATCATCCAAATACCATGCCTGCAAACACAAGTCAAAGGAGTCTCTAATCTTACACGCCAACGGGTGCAACACTAGAGCAAAAAGCAGCGGGCCTAGGGGGTCACCCTGCTGCACCCCCTGACAAGACAAAAGAGTGTGCTCTCCATAATATAATCGAGAAGGGTTGGAGTAACAGAACTCCACCCAACGAGCGAGAGCGGGGCAGCGAAGACGAACCTCGTGAAGCATAGCAGTACGATCCACCATGTTACAAGCATTTTGAAAATCTACCAATAACATCGAAAGACCCATCCCATCTCCATGACCCTCAACCAAGCGGTTAACAGCATGCAAGATCGCCTCACCACCGCCAGACACACCCACACCAAATTGTAGATCTGCGAAATAATCGTCCAAAGTAGGACCCAATAAAGAGGCCGCCACCTTGGAAACCAAACGCCGCCACACCGTACCCACCGTAATAGGGCGAATACCACCACCCGGCTTAACAAGTGGAGTGAGCGGCGCGCTAGCTACAAATGGTCCCAAAACAACAGGACACTGCCCATCTAGAAAGAGGTTAACCACACGGGTGATCGAGGCAAGCAGCTCATCAGAAACCGCCACAGCGGCACCACTCAAACAATCCAAAAGATGCTGAGCCCGGAAACCGTCCCGCCCACAAGAAGTACCACGTGGAAAACTCCTAATTCGATCTAGAACAACAGCAACCAGAGCATCAAAATGAGGTTGATCAACAGGTACGGCTGGCAATAATGGTCCAGAAGCAACGGGGTGTTTAGCCTGTAAATCCTCCAAAGTAGCATCAGAGTAAGGTGCAATACCCGAGGAAGAAAGAACACGAACCGCCGCAGAGAAATGACCATCAGCAACCTTACGCTTACACTGCATGACATTACGCTCACCCATCTCCAGGGCCTCATCATCAACATCCAACAAAGGAGGCGAATCCTCAGCCAAAGTATCCTGAATAAGCTGCCACGCACCCCCAGGCTCAGCCCAAGTGCGAACAGCCCGAACAATAAACTCCTCCCGCAAACGACGCCTAGCAGCAGACCAGAGACATCGTCAGGCCTACTCAATACCCTGTCAAGCGCCCCCTTGAGTACTCGAGAAAAAATCAGACGACACTTCGAAGGGATAGACTTAACCGTGCGCAACTGTTTAGAAAGCAAAGATCGAGGAGTGCAATATCGAAACCCGCAGACAAACCCTCTGTAGTAGTATCCACAGGCTGTAAGGCAGGGGTAGACGACTTGTCCAAATTATAGAGAACAAAACGAACAACCCCATCGCCCGTATCTGGGGGACCCATAAAATTCGACCTACTACCATGCCGACGCTTAGAGCGAAAAATGTGGGTCTTGAAACAATCACCACAAAGCCAGCGACTTATACGCCTGAAAATCGACTCGGTCTCATAAAAAAGGGTCAAAGAAGTCAAAAGAGCCTGTTTAGTGACATCAAAGGCGGCACCAGTAAAATGATGACCATGCAAATGACCCACCAACGAACTCTTAATTAGAAAGACCCCGCCCACCATTATTCTGACAACCGCTATGGCCAACAAATGGGCAACAAAACCTCACTGTCGCAGACATACAAACCCAAAAAGGACAAAAAAGGAGACAAAACAAAAGAAAGAAATCAGATCAAAACAAACACGAAAAGGCCAAAAAGGGAGCCCTGCCAAAAATAGCAAGACCCCACAAAAGCAAGCCCCCCACACGGCCACGGCACAGACCGGCGAGGGACAGGGCCACGGAGCAGGTCAACCCCGACGACCAGCCACCCACACGGTGGCGAGTGAAGCCCCCCTCTCCATCGAACAAACCCGACCCAAGCCCCCCTTCCCCGGTAAACAAACCCGAAATGGACCGATGGTGAATCGACGGACGGGGAAAGATGCCCAGATCACCGACTCGAGGTCGGAGACGGCAGAGAAGAAGCGTGGCGGGTGACGGCGGAGTGATTCGATCGGATTAATTGAGGTGTTTGGATGTGTATTTGAGTCGCGTTGATTGAGAAACAAGGGTTATAACATTAAATCAATTAGAACAGACTTTCTAATGTATGTGTGCCGCCCATACGGCACATGATAAAACTCAAATTGAAGGATCGTGTCCTTCAATCAAGTGTCATTTTCGATAATAACGAGGATTATATTATGAGGATATTATATTCGGTAATATTAGGTGGTCGTAGTGTTTTGCTAGAAACCAACTACGGTCTGTTGGTTTAATGATAAAGCCGACTACTAACTATTACCGAGTTCTACAGGGTCACACGCTTAGAGTCTCGAACCAGGTCTAAGACGATAATATCTAATGGGTTATTAGTTATTATTGGGCTTAGGGTTTTACTGAGTGATTAGGCTATTTACTGTATTAAATATATTCAGAGTATATATGTACAGGAGAGCAGTATTGCGTAATACACAACATACAAAGTAATTCATGACTCTAAACCTAAACCTAATCACACGTACAACACACAGCCTCCTCAAGAAAAACGTGAGACTGTCTCCCGGCGTTCTAGCAGACAAGATTTGAGGAATCTGGTTCGGTGCTCGCGTGGACTGAGTAGAGGGGTCGCGTTTGGGATCCTGTTCCTCCTATAATAAGAGCAATTGTTACACGCATCAAGAGGTATGATTAATTGTATCGGTCCTATTAATTTATGTATGTGTTCTTGGGTTAGATGCACGAAAACCGTTTTCCTAATTCCGCACTTTTTAGCATCTAAAACCCTACAGTGGTATCAGAGCGCCTTACATAAATTAATAGTGATCAGAATTAATTTGATACGTGATGCATGCTGATTATTTCATTTCAATTTTGAATTATTATGATGTAGTTTAGTCGTACAAAGTGAAATTCGATTTCGATTATTTTGACGTAAAATTATGATTTTACAAAATCTCACAAATTACTCATAAAGTAGAAAATTTCGTTTCTACAGTTTTCCCAAAATTCTAATTGAATAGAAAACGTGTTTTTGGGTCAATTAGGGTATAAATCGAAATTAGGTCAAAATTGAAATGGGGAAATTTGTTTAACCAATTATTTTGTCAAAAAATTTGAATTTAAAGTTAAGCAAATTAAAATTCGTTTTATTTCATGCTTAATTTTGCAATCAAACTCACGAAAATTGAACAATCGATCTTCTTAATTAGGTTAAGAATTTTCGAAATTAAAATCCCCAAATTTGAAATTCGAATTTCAATTAATTTGTAATTAAGGATTCGAATTTGTTGTAGGATTTCAATAATGTTCAATGGTTAAATTTTAAATCCAAAAACCGTTTTGGGTAAAAAAAAAAAAAAAAAAAAAAAAAAACGCGACTCACCTTGTAGTATCATGGCTGGGCTGCGGTAACCTGATTTATGCAAAAGTCGCAGCCGCGCACGAAAAGCGAGGACGAGCGCGATGGGCTTGGTGATAGCTGGGCTTGCTCATGGCGATAAGTACAGCGGCCGAACTGGGCTGGCTTAAGGCGGTCCACGTCATTGATTTTTGACTCGGCGATGGTGGCAGCGATTGGCAGAGATTGAAAATGGTGGCTCGGGCTAGTTCGTGGCGGCGCTGGAACCATGGAGTACTGGACTCGATGGTGGCAGCAGTAGGTCGGCAGTTTGATTCGATTTTGATTGAATTTTTCCTTTGATTAAAATCAATTTGGGGAAGATTAGTTTTATGTAACAGAAGTTAGGGATGAATCTGAAACAATTGTATACAACTAGCTTCACAAAGTAGGAGAGCTGTGATTAAGAAAACTCTCGAACAATGATGAATTATTAGCTTGTAGCTGAAGATTACGAGATTAAGAGATGAGTTTGTTTACACAAATGACGAATGATTATGAATGATTCTAAGACTGCAATTTATAACTACTTTTACCCGACAAGCTCTAACTAACTCCCAATTACCAGCTGATGTGGCTTGAGTCGGTTACAACTTTGCCAAAGCTGTTACAATGCATCCCTGTCCATAGAAAGCTTGTCCTCAAGCTTCATGGAATCTGAAAATCAGGAAACCTGGTCATAAAATCTTCTGACAGCCCCCAAGTGGCATCCTCCTGTGTTCCATTTGACCACTGTACTAGGAAGTACACAGCTGCAGCATTATTCTGTTTCACCATTTTCCTCTCTAGTATAGCAACTGGTTCAGCTCTTAACAACAGATCTCTATCCAGGGTAGGCACTGAACTGACTAAGGGAGGAGGACCGAAATGTTTCTTCAGCTGTGACACATGAAAGACAGGATGCACTTTGGCCTATTCTGGCAGCAGCAATTCATAAGCTACCTTACCTATCCTCTTAAACACTTCAAAAGGCCCAAAATACCTTGGAGCTAATTTCTGACAGCTCCTATAGACCACTGAATGTTGTCTGTAAGGCTATAGCTTAGCATATACCCAATCTCCTGCATTGAACTTCACATCCTTCCTATGTCTGTCAGCCTGAGATTTCATCCTATCCTGAGCCCTTTTCAGATGAAACTTGAGCATCTTAATACACTCCTCCCTGGCACTCATACTCCTATCAACCTCAGCTACTGCATTGTCACCACTCACATATGGGATGTGAAGTGTGGGTGACTGGCCATACACAACCTCATAGGGTGTAATTCCAATAGAAGAGTGGAAATTCGTGTTGTACCACCATTCTGCCAGGGGTATCCAAGCTGCCCAATCCTTAGGTTTCTCTCCAGTCATACACCTCAGGTAAGTCTCCAAACATTTAATGACGACCTCACTCTGCCCATTAGTCTGAGGGTGATAGGCTGAGGACAGTAACAGATCGACCTTCTGTAGTTATACAACTCCTACCAAAACTGGCTGATGAAAATCTTATCTCTGTCACTCACAATGGATTGAGGATTCCCATGCAACTTAAACACTTGCTCAAAGTAAACCTTTGCAACATCTGAAGCCTTGTAGGGGTCTGACAGCAGCAAGAAATGAGAATATTTACTCAATCTGTCTACCACTACCAGTATAGTATCCTTACCTTGTGATTTTGGTAAGCCTTCGATGAAATCCATTGAGATGTTGACCCATACAGCTTTAGGGAAGGGTAAGGGCTGTAATAATCCCGCAGGTGAGTGTAATAGGGCTTTGTTTTACTAACATACACCGCATTCTTTCACCCATCTCCTAATGTCTTTCTTCATGTGCTTCCAATAAAACAGCTCAGACATTCTTTTGTAAGTGGCATGCACTCCAGAGTGACCCCCTAAGGCAGAATTATGCATGATGGAGCATAATTCAGATCTCAGATTAGCATCAGGGCCAACTACCAACCTTCCCTTTCTGCTCAGCTGCTTCCGATGCCACTTATACTTGTTGTTAGATGCAGGGTCTTGTTGTAATTGCTGAATCAATTGAGTCAATTCAGGATCCTGCCAACTGTCCTTAATCTTCTGCATAAGATCAGACTTCACTTAAGAGACCAATATAGACAGCAATTCAGCACCTTCAACCCTTGAAAGAGCATCAACCACAATGTTTTCCTTCCCTTTTCTATACTGTACTTCATAGTCGAGTCCCAACAGCTTAGGTAAACATTTACTCTGGAAGGAGCTGGTGATCTTTTGCCCCAACAAATACTTAAGACTGAAATGGTCAGTCTTTATCCCAAAATGCTGCCCAATAAGGTAAGATCTCCACTTATCCACAGCCAATACCGAAGCCATGAGCTCCTTTTCATAAGTGGACAAAGCCTGGTGTTTTCTTGATAGGGCTTTACTTATGAACACAATAGGATGGTTTTTCTGACTTAACACTGCTCCAATGCCAATATCAGAAGCATCTGTTTCGACTTCGAATTGAGAGTTAAAGTCTAGAAGAGCAAGGACTGGTGCTGTGCTCATTGCTTCTTTAAGGGTTGCAAATGCCTCTTCAGCTTCTATACCCCATAGAAAGGCATTTTTCTTTAACAAATTAGTCAGAGGTTTGCTGATAATGCCATACCCTCTGATGAATTTCCTGTAATATCCTGTCAAACCCAGGAAACCTCTCAATTCTTTGACACTCTTTGGAGTTGGCCACGTTGTCATTGCTTTAATCTTGCCAGGGTCAGTTACCACCCCTTCTTGAGACACTATATGGCCTAGGTATTCCACCTTAGATACTCCAAAAGCACATTTGCTCATTTTTGCAAACAGTTTGAATTTTCTCAGTAATTGCAAGGTTTGTCTCAAATGATGAGCATGTGTGGTGATATCAGGGCTGTAAACTAAGATATCATCGAAAAACACCAGTATGAACTTTCTCAGAAACTTACTGAATATGGCGCTCATTAAGCTTTGGAAAGTGGAGGAGCATTGGTGAGTCCAAAGGGCAGCACCACAAACTCATAGTGCCCTTCATGAGTTCTGAATGTTGTCTTCTGTATATCCCCGTCTTTCATCCTGATCTGCCAGTATCCCGATCTTAGGTCTATTTTGGAATAGATGTTGGACCCATGTAACTCATCCAGTAGCTCATCAATCACTGGAATTGGAAATTTATCTTTAACAGTATGCTTGTTGAGCTCTCTGTAGTCCACACAGAATCTCCAACTGCCATCTTTCTTTTTCACCATGACAATGGGTGATGAAAATGGACTCTGGCTAGCTCTTACTACTCCTGCCTGAAGCATTTCTGCAGTAATCTGCTCAATAGCATTCTTCTGTACCACTAGATACCTGTATGGTCTTACATTAATGGGAGAGACCCCAGGTTGCAGGTGAATGGCATGGTCATGATTCTCCCTGTGAGGTGGTAATTCAGTAGGCTCAGCAAAGACATCAGCAAACTCCTCCAGAACAACTTTTATCTCCTCGGGTATGATGTTTTGTGTTGTTGTAGAATGCTGTCCTTCCACAGGTTTGACATGTACAGTGAAAAGTTGACCCATTCCACCCTGTGATTTTCCTAATTCAGCAACCATTTGCTTCCTTCACATCCAATGCAGATTTCCCTTTGATACCCCTCTCAACACCACCTTTCTGCCCCCATACATAAACTCCATTCTCAGTTGCTCAAAATTCCACAACACTGAACCCAGAGAAGCCAGCCAGTGCACTCCTAGAACCAGTTCACATCCACCCAATGGCATGATCATAACATCAGTCTTAAACTCAACATTGCTCAGGTGCCATTTAAAGTCCTTGCAGACCTTTGTTGTGACCATTTTTTGTCCATTTGCCACTGACACCTCCATAGGGTAAGTATTTGTTATCCTACACCCTAATTTCCTTGTAGTTTCCTCATCACAGAAGTTGTGGGTACCGCCTGAATCTATCAGGATATGAATTGTACTGTTCTTGACCTTCCCATGTATTCTCATGGTCTGATAGGAATTGTGACTAGATATGGCATTGAGTGATATAAGTGGTTGTTCTTCCCTTGTAAAAGTTTCTGACAAACCTTCCAATTCACCCAGATAGTCACATCCCACACCCTGCTCATTTCCATAGTCACTATCCTCATTTTCATCCTCTGAATCCATGGGAATGAGTACCATGTTATACAATCTCCCTTTGCATCTATGCCCAGGTGTGTAAGGCTCATCACACTGGAAGCACAAATTTTTCTTCCTTTTATCCTCAATTTCTGCTGGGGTAAGCTTCTTAAACCCAGGATTTGGTTTATTTTGCACAGGGTTTTGTTTGGCAAAAGGTTGAGTAAACCTGGTGTTAGTGTTGTTCTGGTATTGTGGACCTTGGAACCTGTTTACAGGCTGATTATTGAACCTGACAGGAGGTTTTTCCAAGATGGGTTTGTTCAGGTTTTTGGCAGCTGTCAAGCTTTGTTCTTGACATCTGGCAAGCTCCACAGTTGCTGCCATTGTATCAGGTTTCAGGGCTCTCACAAATGGTTTGACAGCTGGTTTCAAACCTCCAATGAAAATTTCCAAAAATTATTTTTCAGGCAACATTGAATTTCTCTGTAGCATTAGCCCTCTAAGATTCTCAAAGGTATCTAAGTATTCCTCCAAAAACCCAGTCTGCTGTAGTTTGTTAAATTCTTCAACCACTGTACTACCCAAATCCTCATTAAATCTGGCACATAAATCTATCATGAATTCATCCCATGTTGCATTAGGTCTGATGCTAAGGTAGCTAAGCACCCAAGATTCTGATTTTCCCATCATATACAATGATGCCATACTGACCCTCTGATTCTCAGTAATCTTACACAGCTCAAAATATTTCTTGCATTTTATGATCCAGTTTCTAGGATTATGACCATTAAACACAGGAAATTTAAGCTTTGGTGAAAAATTGAAGTTTCTTGGGTTACCTTCAACATTGTTGTTGTTGATTCTTGGACTGTCATTCACATTCCTGTCCTCATTTCCAGCCCTGTTATTCACAGGTAAACTTGAGATCAAAGCTGTCATCTGTGCCAACAGATTCGTCTGCAATTCATCCATTTTCGCCTGGTTTTTCGCCTGCATTTCTGCCATCTGCACCTGACTCTGCGCTTGCAATTCTGTCAGGCGTGTCTGATTCTATTGCAACACTTGCTCCAGACTTTCTAATCTCCCTTCCATTTGAACTGATAACTGGTTTACAGTTAATCTTGCAGTGTGACACTGCTGTTTTGCGAAAATTTCGGAACAAAAATGATGTGGGTTTTTTGTGTTTTTCTGGTATTTTGTTGTCCAATGAATTTTTTTAATACAAATTTGGGTTCGGAAGATTATGGGTAATCTGTGGAACAATTTTGGACTGATTTTATGATCTGGGTTTTGGAGAGTGAATTTGGCGGGAAAAGCTTGAATGAGCTTTAATGGCGGAATTTGTAGCTTGAAGATGAAGATATTCAGGACCTTTTATGGGTCTCTGATACCAATTGTAACAGAAGTTAGGGATGAATCCAAAACAACTGTATACCACTAGCTTCACAAAGTAGGAGAGCTGTGATTAAGAAAACTCTCGAACAATGATGAATTATTAGCTTGCAGCTGAAGATTACAAGATTAAGAGATGAGTTTGTTTACACAAATGACGAATGATTATGAATGATTCTAAGACTGCTATTTATAACTACTTTTTCCCGACAAGCTCTAACTAACTCCCAATTACCAGCTGATGTGGCTTGAGTCGGTTACAACTTTGCCAAAGCTGTTACATTTTATGGGTTTGATGTGGCCGTGTGTTTGACGTCTGATGTTTTCATCAGATAAGAAAATTGATAGTCAACCTTAGCCATTTGTTCTATTTTGGCTGCACACATATCGACGTGTTGCACAGTAGCAAATACTAAGTGGGGTTTCGACCAAATTTGTTGGTTTTGTTACAAACTTACGATCTACATACGACTTACGATTATTCCGAATAATACCACTTAATTTATATTGATTGAAATGAAATAATAAAATTCTTATGTGATTAATTTGTTAATTATGAGCATGCTAATTTATGTGTTTAATTGTTAAATGCTCTTTTGTGTTTAAATTGTTTAAATGCATGTTTATTCTATTTAATATGTTATATTGAATGAATGATTATAATATGTGATATTATTGTGGAGGTGACTAATGTGGCCCAAAATAGGTTAGAAATTACGGTCTGCGTACCGTTATGTATTTTTGTAATTTATTATTTATATCGTTTTACGGTTTGCGTACCGTTTATAAATTGTAATTACAAAGAAGTTGTGAGCCGATGATAGAAGATCATGGATGGGATCCAGCTTACAAGATGGAGCCTAGAAGACTAGATTAGATCTTTAGGAGTAGGGGTCATATTAGGATCACATTTATTTTTCACATTTTATTACCGTAATTATTTTGCGCAACTTAATTATGTTTGGTCACTAGTATCACGTGTGTTCACTAGATATTAGGTCATACATAAAATAAGAAGACCCTAAGTAATATTGAGCTAGATGCCTTTCCAATTCAACAACTATGATGCCTTAGATTTTAGGTGATAGGTTTCGCCAAAGCGAGGTGTTATCTAAAATCTTAGGATAGTACGGGTAATTCTTTAGGAGAATTGCGTGGGTAAATTGGTTATTCTCGACCAAATATCAGAAGATAAAGTTTTGGTTTTGAGGCATATTGATAAGTAGGTGATAAGATTACACTTATCAAACCAAGAGTTATAAACGGTTATAATTAGTAAAAGAGTTTACTTACCTTGATCATTTAAGTTTTAGGGAAGGGCCAAAGTCCGCTTAAAACGTAGGTGAAATGGGGTCTTGGAATCGTTTAATTCAACTAGGGTATTTATTTTGTTGAATTGAATGAAGATAGCTTGTATGTTTAAATTAGTTAAAATTATACGCTATCATATAAACATAATCTAAAATCTTTGCGTTTATTTGTAGATATCATGAATCGCGATAATTTCAAATTGCGTTCGATCCTTGAGAAGGATAAGCAGAACGGCAAAAACTTCGTTGATTGGGAGAGAACTTTGAGAATAGTTCTAAGGGCTGAAGGTCGAGAAGATGTTCTTGATACCCCAATTCCTGTCCTGGATGAAGAAGCTACTCTTGCTGAAAGAAATGCTGAGCGTCGAGTTAGAGAAAGATCGGTGCCTGTCACCTGTCTGATGCTGGCCGTCATGGAACCATCCCTTCAAAAGAGGTTTGAGATGATGGAGGCCCATACAATCATCACTACCCTGAAAAGCATGTTTCAGGATCGTGCTAGATTTGAGAGGTATGACACTATACATGCTATAGTCAAAGCCAAGCTAGAAGTGGGAAAACCGGTAGGACCGCATGTTTTTGAAATGATTGGCTTGTTCGAAAACATGGAACGCCTTGGTGCTTCTGCAAGTCTAGAATGGGCAACTGACATGATTCTTCACTCCCTTCACAATGGTTTTAGAACCTTTCGCATGCACTATAACATGGAGGGAGCTGATAGACCTTTGGCTGAGTTACATGGGATGTTGAAAGTTGCTGAAAAGGACTTAAAATCGGAACCTAAGAAAGAAGTTCTTATGGTTACCAAGGAAAAGGGTTTCAAGAAAACTGGGGCTGCTGGCAAGAAACATGTGGCTGGCAAAGGGAAAGGCAAAATGGTTGCTGACCCTAAGCCAAAACTCACTCCTGCTCCTGAAAAGGAGAGGATAGCTGCCAATAGCAAGTGTTTCCATTGTAAAGAAATTGGACATTGGAAAAGAAATTGCCCTAAGTACATGGAAGACTTGAAGAGTGTAAAAGTAGTCAAATCCACTAGAGGTATTTATGTTATAGAAATTAATCTCACAGATTCTTCTTCTTGGGTATTAGATACCGGTTGTGGTTCTTATATTATTTCGAATGTGCGGAGTCTCAGAAGAAGTAGAAGTTTGGCAAATGGAGAGGTAGATCTACGCGTTGGAAATGGAGCACGAGTTGCTGCTTTAAGCGTAGGATCATATAGTTTACTATTACCCTCTAGTTTAGCATTATGACTAAATAACTGTTATTGCGTTCCTGCAATTACCAAAAACATCATTTCAGTTTCAGTTTTGGATTCTGAGGGTTATTCATTTAATATTAAGAATAATTGTTGTTCTATTTATATGAATGAGATGTTTTATGCCAAAGCAAAGTTAATTAATGGTCTTTACATACTTGATTTAAAGAGCCATATCTATATGTAAATAATAAACAGCAAAAATCAAAAGATTCTAATCTCGCTTATCTATGGCATTGTCGATTAGGTCACATTAATAAGAAACGCATACAGAAACTCCAAAGGGATGTGGTTCTAGCATTGTTTGATCTCGAATCTTTCGATGTTTACGAATCATGTTTGATGGGAAAAATGACAAAGTCACCCTTTACTGGAAAAGGAGAGAGAGCTAGTGATCTATTGGGACTCATCCATACTGATGTATGTGGACCAATGAGTACACAAGCTCGAAGCGGATTTAGTTACTTCATTACTTTTACTAATGATTTAAGTAGATATGGGTATATCTACTTAATGAAACAAAAGTCTGAATCATTTGACATGTTCAAACGATTTCAAAATGAAGTGGAGAATCAACTTGGCAAGAAAATTAAAACATTACGTTCTGATCGTGGTGGGGAATATTTGAGCCAAGAATTTGATAATCATCTAGCAGATTGTGGAATTCTTTCACAATTAACTCCTGTAGGAACGCCACAATGGAATGGTCACCATCAAAAGTTGTGGATAAGGAAACATGTGAGATATGGACAGGAAAAACTCCTAAATTGTCTTTTCTGAAAATCTGGGGTTGCGAAGTCTATGTAAAACGGTTACTGTCAGACAAACTCGGACCCAAATCAGATAAATGTTTCTTCGTGGGTTACCCCAAAGAAACAAAGGGTTACTACTTCTACAATCCAAATGAGCGCAAGGTGTTTGTTGCTCGTGGTGGTGTCTTTTTGGAAAGAGATTTTATTTCCAAAAAGGCAAGTGGGAGTAGTAGTGTGTTCCTCGAAGAAATTCGAGATGAGCAACAAATGGATGTGGTTGAACCCACATCAGAGACGGGCTGGCCGGATTCCACCGTCCCGTCGGGGAATGTGGAACAAGCTCAGAGGATGGCGTATTCCACGCGCGAATCCTCTTCCGTCCCACTAGAATCTAATCCTAACGAAGATTCACAAGATGTTGTGACTTCTCCTGTTGCTAATAACTTGTTGGAGTAGGTGTCCTCCGACAATAATGCGTTGACTAATTAAATCTAATTAGAAATAAACCTAGGATATATTGAATATACAAGTCAGTTGATTAACGTAAATCGATAACGGTTGGCTGGCTAGAGTTTGACGTTATTGTCGTTTGACGACGGTAATCAACTGATCCCTCTCGGTCACACCGATAACGATAGTTTCTCCAAAGGATATTATATTTGTATTTAATACAATATAATATAGACCCTAATGTATCAGTTAAAGAGTTAACTAATTATATCGGATAGTGTTTTACGAGTTCTGAACTCTGGTCGTGTAAACTGCGGTTTTTGTGTGAATTGTCAAAATTGACAATTAGATATTTAAATTACAAAGAGTTGTAATTTTTGCTTAAAATAATGTAATTAGTAATTATTATATAATGATATAACAATTAACTAACACTTAAAGAAATAAGTGTACAAATTATACCCAAATTGTAACATAAGATGTTCAAGGGTATATTAGTAAGGGTAAAATGTTAATTTGAATTACCTATGCTATATATAACTTGTTTTGATGGTCAAACAAGAGATAACATCATTTTTACACAAAAATCAGATCCTAATTAGAAAGGAAAACAAGGAATAAAACCTTTGTTCTTTTTCATCTTTTAAGCTACTTTGAAAACAAATCAGAGTTTGATTTCTTCCTTTTGCATGCACATAAAAACTTGATCAAAACACTTATCTAAGCCTAGTATATCATTAGCTAATTTGTTGGCTAATTGTATATAAGGTTTTATGGTTAAAATCTCATAAAACTAGACCATTTTGTGAGATTTTTGGAGAGCTTCTTTGGTGGATCAAGGGAGGAGGTTTCGTAACTTGGAAACTCAAGATTAAGGAGGAGAATCCCCTATAATTTGCAGCTCAAGATCCTTCATTTGAAGGAAGGTCAAAATTCCTCTTGATTAAGGTATAAAAACATGTTTTATTACCTTATTTATGCTTTAATCTTACATGCAACTAAAGATTCTTAGCTAAACTTAATTAGGAGTAATTAATTACTAACTAAAGGAGTCTAATTGGAGGCTAAATAACTTTCATGTGGTATCAGAGCTTCGGTTTAAGTTGCATGTTAATTTTAAGCTTTAATTAGGTTAATTAGTAACTTAATTACTTTTTGATGATAAAAATTGGTTTTATCATACAAACTAAATTTTTATGTGATGTTTTGGGCATGTGGATGCTCGAACCGAAATTATGGAATTTTGGGAATTTATTTGCTATTTTTGCTTATTTTTGGTTGTTTTTACAAGGTTTATGCTATTTTCTAATTTATTGGTAATTAGATTGACATGCATGTAGATTTTCTTAATTTAAGAAATTTATAATTTTTCCAGAATTATAATGAGTATAATTTCTAGAAATTATTTCATAATTTTATTGGCCGTTTGTTATTAGTTAGTAATAATATAAATGGTGGAAAATTGATTTCTTAAGAGAAAATGACCAAAATAATTTGCAAAATTTTTGTCCTTAATTAGCTACTGGGTGTTAGCTTAAATCACTTAATGAAATAATTTCTAAATTTTTCATAATTAGTTATGATTTATTTAGATATTTTCGGGTTTATTATGTGATTTTTGGACAAATAGTTAGCAAACATAATCAAATTAAACTAATAAATTCAATTTTAGTGGAGACTAAATATTGAAAAACTAATTAGTTGATGGTTAGTTTAAATTTAAAAGGTGTTTTAAGTGTTGGTTATTGATTCTAATAAGTTATAATCAGAAATTCCTAAATTTACCGGGTTGCTTGTACTGTAAAGTTGAAAATCTGATTTTCGGTCTTATTTGCATGATTCTAAGTATAGTATGGCCATAGAGTACTATAGCATTGGTACTGTACCGAAATGTAAGGACGATATCCGATTGGTTTGTAATAATTGCGATCTCGTATCGCCGGTTTGTAATACTTTAATTCTTTTATTTTTCCAAAATGTATAATAGGATAGTTCATATGTACATTTGTTTATATTGAAGATCGGCATTTTCACGGAGCCAATGGTTGGCGGATCGAGACCGAAGTGAAGACGGAGCCTTTGAAGCTTTTGAAGCCTAGTTTAGGTTTAACTGCTTTTGTTAGGTTCTAGTCTTATGGCCATACTAGGACTTGGATTTATTTGATGCATGCATGGATTAATTTTTGCACAATTATAACCAAACGTAATCCCACATTGTCATATTCATTATCCGCGACTCGCTAGAATTAGTTCACTTAAAAGCGATAGATAAAATATGACAAGATCTCTCACTGAAATGTAAAATCGAGATTTAGTCATTCCACAATTCACGCCTATGCAACCCTTGTTCATTAGGGGCACGCTCGCCCTAGCGGGGTGTTTCCTTTTTACCTTGGGGGAGTAGGTTAATAAAGAGTTATTACGAGTGAATTTTGGTTTAATCTTGACATGATTTGCAGTACAAGTCTTGCAATCCAGGACTAAAGGATTGATTTAGTTGAAATCGATCAACCGAGAGTTCTAAGTGTAGAATCAATCATGAGTTGGTTCACCGAAATTACATAAATTTGGGATGTATCGCCCTCCGCGTACCTAAATTTATATGAGATCGGATCTCGGAATCATTTATATAATTAAGAGAGATCATTATATAAATGCCTAAATTCACAAATAGTTATTTTAATGTGAATTTGACGATGAATTTAATCGATTCTTTTTTCCCCACGTAGTTTAAAATTCGAAAATGGCTCAAACGTCCAATTCAGTAATATCCAAAGACTCCTGGCTTCGTTATTTTATGGAAAAGAATGAACTAAAGGAGGATGGAAGCAATTTTAATGATTGGGAGTTAAACCTACGATTAGCCCTTCAATCTGATAGAAAACAACGTTTTCTATACGAACCCCTGATTCCTGCTCCAGGTCCTGACGCCACCCCTGAAATGATACAAATGTATCAAGAGTACGCGCATGAATCTGACCAGATTAAGAGTGTATTGATTTTTGCTATGCACCCGCGTTTACAGAAACGCATGATACTAGATTAGTGTTGGCAGTAGCAAAGGTCCTACACACTTTTGAGAAGCGATCAGGGCTAGCAGCAAACCCTATGAAGACAAATATATACCTAGGTGGGGTAAAAGATTGCATTGCAAAGAAAATTACTGAAACGACTGGATACAAGATTGGCTCCTTCCCTTTTAAATACTTGGGTGTCCCTCTCCACTCATCAAGGCTATCCTCTGAAATGTACAACCCTCTGATTGATAAGATAAAGGGTAAGCTTCACCATTGGGCCAACATCTACATTTCTTATGCGGGCAAATTACAACTCATCAACTCTGTCATATTGGGGCTACAAACATACTTGGGATCAGTTCTCTCGCTACCAAAGGGGATTATGAAGAAAATTAGCAGGCTTTGCAGAGAATACTTCTGGGGAATTGATGAAAATCATGGGAAGATCATATTTATCAAGTGGAAAAGTCTCTGCACTCCAAAGAGAGAAGGTGGGCTTGGTATAAAGGAAGTATTAAGCTGGAATAAAGCGCGTTATGCAAAATGGATCATGAAAATCCAGCTCGACCATGATAGCATTTGGTGCAAGTGGATTAAAGCTTACTACCTCAAGGGCAACACTATATGGGACACCAATCTAAGTGCTGACTGCTCAAATTCATGGAGAGCAATTATCAGCATAAGAGATGATATATGCTGCCTTTCTAGTGATGAGAGCAGAGCAAGGATGGATATGGAGACTCTGGGAGCTTGCAAAGAGAGGAGCAAGGCACTCTATAACTTCTTCAGGGGGGGACATGAAGCTACTAAATGGTATAAAACAGTCTGGGATTGGTGTTGTGTCCCCAAAAGCTCGATCATCACTACTCTGGCTATATACAATGCACTCCCCACCATTGATAACCTGCAAAGACGAGGGATGATAATTCTAAATAGATGCATACTCTGCAAATGTGACAACGAGTCAGCCAACCATATCTTCTTCAGTTGCCAATTCTCAAACAAAGTTTGGACCACTGTCCTGCAATGGCTTGGCTACAATGGCAGGAAGTGGAGCATGGCACATGAGCTTAATTGGTTTAAGCATAGAGTGCGGGGGAAGCAAGGGAAACACCACATGGTTAGATGTGCCTTCTCATACACCATCTATGAGTTGTGGCTTGAGAGGAATTCAAGAGTGTTCACAAGCAAAGAGAGAAACCTTGAAAAGATTGCCCATGCTATCGAATTCCACACTTGTGTTAGAGCTATTAATCAATTTAGAAATGAACTCATTTGATGTAATTTAGTGGGTTTTACAAGGGTGGCTCTCTGCCCTCCTTGGAAAGTTTAAATTTAGTTTTTCTTACCCCAAGTGGATGAATAAACTAAGCTAACTCTTTCCAAAAAAATAAAGAGCCTAAGTCTAGTGACAAATCTAGACATGTACTCAGGAAGTTCCATGTAATTAGAGACTTTGTGGAACGAGAAGATATATCGATTTGTAAGGTTAGGACAGACGATAATATCGCCGATCCTTTAACCAAGCCATTATCACAGGCTAGACACAATGGTCATATTGCCTCGATGGGTTTGAGGCGTATGCCTGACATGTGTTAGATTATATGTTGTAATAGTTAATAAGTGTATTACCTTTTACATACTCCCTACTACCCATAATGATCTCCCCCTTTCGAAAACAGCTTTTGAGTAGGCATGTTTGGAGTTACTTTTAGAACAAATAAGTCGTACACTTGTTGTAAAAATTAGTATATATTCTATTCTGCATTGCATTCTACCAACTCCACTTGATTTTAAGGTAAAATGGTCTTTCATTTGATCTAGAAGTAGCTCCGAACATAGCTACTTAAAAACTGAAAACGAAAGGGGGAAATCTTAGTGGGTAGGAGGGTGTACATGATAATTAAATTCATCGTTCTAAATTTTATTAAACTCTTTAATAAATTCAGTTTTAATAAAATTCTGAATTATATATATGCTCTGTTGATTCCTAATAGGTCGTGGAGACGATTTGAACCATAGTAAGTGAACAGGATTAACAGTGTATTTTGTCTCTAGTCATAAAATGAGGTGACGTCTCAATTGACTAGATTGTAAGTCGGTTGATGACTAGTTCAATGGTCATGGATTCATAGAGATGAATAACCGATTATATAGACAGACTATAGATGACACTATGTCAGACATTTGACCAATTATAGAACCTTTGTCCTTGGTCGTGCCAAGGTAATCTATATTATTCCTATTAGTCGATTCTTTCGACCTGAGACTGTTTGTCTGAGTTTATGCAGCAGGCAGTGACTTTGATTTATGTCCTAAGTCGAGCCGTAAAAGTAGGCTAAAAGGGCATCTATTGGGTCATAACCGACTATATGAAACAAAGAAAATAAGTCAAGAAGGGATTGTCCACCCATGTCAGGATATAATATCTTTGGGCCACTTGAGGAATTATGACTGGAAATGCGTGGCCACGCTCGGAAGAAATCCATGATAGATATTCCGATCAGACAGTCATAATCCAGATCGAGAAACCACTTTTGTTAAAGATCCAATGCAAGTTCGACCTGAAAGATAATTCGCATTGAGTGGGAGATATAACGGACAAGAGAAATTGGTAACGCATCACTTGCCTCGGACAAGAGGGAGATTGTTGGAGTAGGTGTCCTCCGACAATAATGCGTTGACTAATTAAATCTAATTAGGAATAAACCTGGGATATATACAAGTCAGTTGATTAACGTAAATCGATAACGGTTGGCTGGCTAGAGTTTGACGTTATTGTCGTTTGACGGCAGTAATCAACTGATCCCTCTCGGTCACACCGATAAAGATAGTTTCTCCAAAGGATATTATATTTGTATTTTATACAATATAATATAGACCCTAATGTATTAGTTAAAGAGTTAACTGATTATATCGGATAGTGTTTTACGAGTTCTGAACTCTGGTCGTGTAAACTGCGGTTTTTGTGTGAATTGTCAAAATTGACAATTAGATATTTAAATTACAAAGAGTTGTAATTTTTAGCTTAAAATAATGTAATTAGTAATTATTATATAATGATATAATAATTAACTAACACTTAAATAAATAAGCGTACAAATTATACCCAAATTGTAACATAAGATGTTAAAGGGTATATTAGTAAGGGTAAAATGGTAATTTGAATTACCTATGCTATATATAACTTGTTTTGATGGTCAAACAATAGATAACATCATTTTTACACAAAAATCAGATCCTAATTAGAGAGGAAAACAAGGAATAAGACCCTTGTTCTTCTTCATCTTTTAAGGTACTTTGAAAAGAAATCAAAGTTTGATTTCTTCCATTTGCATGCACATAAAAACTTGATCAAAACACTTATCTAAGCCCAGTATATCATTAGCTAATTTGTTGGCTAATTATATATAAGGTTTTAGGGTTAAAATCTCATAAAACTAGACCATTTTGTGAGATTTTTGGAGAGCTTCTTTGGTGGATCAAGGGAGGAGGTTTCCTAACTTGGAAACTCAAGATTAAGGAGGAGGATCCCCAATAATTTGCAGCTCAAGATCTTCATTTGAAGGATGGTCAAAATTCCTCTTGATTAAGGTATAAAAACATGTTTTATTATCTTATTTATGCTTTAATCTTACATGCAACTAAAGATTCTTAGCTAAACTTAATTAGGAGTAATTAAGTACTAACTAGAGGAGTCTAATTAGAGGCTAAATAACTTTCATAACCCACGTAGATCGAGTAGGCCATGGGTACCGCGCGAGAAAATATGTGGATTTTCTTTTCACAAAGAGTCACGATATCTTACTTTTTGAAAGTGAAGAGCCTACCACCTACAAACAAGCTTTGATGAGTGCCGACTCCATAAAATGGCTTGACGCCATGAAATCTGAGACGGATTCCATGTCTTAAAATCAGGTATAGGACTTGGTTGATTTGCCAGATGGGGTAAAACCTATCGGTTGCAAATGGGTTTTCAAATTGAAAACAGACAAGGATGAAAACATAGATGTTTTCAAAGCAAGATTAGTTGCAAAGGGTTTTAAGCTGATTTATGGTATTGACTATGATGAAACTTTCTCCCCAGTTGCAATGCTTAAATCCGTCCGGATACTCCTAGCGATTGCAGCTCATTACGATTATGAGATATGGCAGATGGATATCAAAACAGCCTTTCTTAATGGTTATTTGAAAGAGGATGTGTACATGACACATCCTGAAGGTTTTGAGGATCCAGGTAATCCTAGGAAAGTATGCAAACTTCAGAAATCTATTTATGGATTGAAGCAAGCATCTCGGAGTTGGAACCTTCGCTTTGATGAGTCGGTCCAATCATTTGGCTTTCTCAAATGTGAGGGAGAACCCTGTGTGTATAAGAAAGTTAGTGGGAGTAATGTTGTCTTCTTGATCTTGTATGTAGATGACATACTTCTCATTGGAAACAATATTCCTATGCCGGAATCTTTAAAGGTTTGGCTTGGAAAATGTTTTTCAATGAAAGATTTAGGAGACGCAGAGTATATTCTTGGAATCAAAATCTATAGGGATAGATCCAAGAGGATGATAGGACTGAGCCAAGAAACTTATATTGATAAAGTTCTTAAGAGCTTCGGCATGGAAAACTCTAAAAGAGGTTTTCTACCTATGCAACATGGCATACGTCTTAGCGAGACTCAGTGTCCTAGAACACCTGATGAGCTGAAACAGATGAGCTCGATTCCTTATGCGTCAGTCATAGGATCGATCATGTATGCTATGATTTGTACTCGCCCATATGTTTCATATGCTTTCAACGTGTGTAGCAGATACCAATCACGTCCCGGTGTACCACACTGGAATGCAGCTAAGAACATTCTGAAATACTTGAGAAGGACTAAAGATGATTTCTTAGTGTATGGAGGTGAGGATGAACTTATCGTTGAAGGATATACCGATGCAAGCTTCCAGACTGACAAAGATGACTCCAGATCCCAATCTGGATATGTTTTTCGTCTGAATGGAGGAGCAGTGAGCTGGAAGAGTTCAAAGCAGAGCACGGTGGCTGATTCTACAACTGAAGGTGAGTACATTGCTGCTGGTGATGCAGCAAAGGAAGCTGTTTGGATGGTGAACTTTATTGGTGAACTTGGTGTTGTTCCTAGTGTTGCTAACGGAATAGACCTTTATTGCGATAATAATGGTGCTATTGCTCAAGCAAAAGAACCAAGGTCACACAGTAAAGCCAAACATGTGCTCAGGAAATTTCATATCATTTGCGAGTTTCTCAAACGAGGAGATGTGAAACTTTGCAAAGTACATACGGATGCTAACATTGCAGATCCGTTGACTAAACCTTTACCGCAATCAAAGCATGATAGTCATATTCGAGATATGGGTATCAAACATGTTGGAGACTAGCTTTGATTCTGTATGATTTTGAAATTATGAATTTGTTCATGGTTTGATTTATACACTGCGATTATGTTTATTATTATTGTGAAACGTTGTTTCACGATCTATTTAATTATGGTTTAGAAATTAAATATTGTCCAGAATAATTTATGATTTCAAATGGGTTTGTCAAAATGTTATTTGACAAATGAAACCCTATTTAGTGAACTGAAATTGTAAATTAGATTTGAGTCCCTAGTATAAGTCATTTGTAATGGACAGACTAATGACACGGAAATACTAGCTTGTAAGTTTATTGATGGTGCTGTTTCATGGACCATAGGGACATTGGATGTCTAGTCGATTACATGGATATATACTAGATAGCATATATTGGACTGACCCACTGTGCAATTCCGTAAATTACATTTGGAATTCGTACTGATTATTATGGTAAATTCTTTAGACATGAGTGCATTATTTCTCCTATGAAAGGATTGGTATGTCTTTGATCTTGCTCAACGTCATACTGTAAAAGGGGACTATAAAGGCAATGATTGGGGCTGCTAAAAATTGAGTGGGAGTAATGGGTGTACAAGATTGGAGAGTCCTCCTATGAGATAAGAATGGTGTCCAGACCACTTGAAGAGTAGGAACTGAAAATGCATGGCCGTGCTCGAATGGATTACATGTTAATCATTCGTCTTGCAGTTCAACTCAGATTTCAAGGAACGATTTGATTGATGATATGAAGGATATGTGATATCTTAATATATTCAAATCAGACACTAAGAGATGAGGGAATGCATATGACACACTTGCTCTAGGACAAGTGGGAGATTGAAGGATCGTGTCCTTCGATCAAGTGTCATTTCCGATAATAACGAGGATTATATTACGAGGATATTATATTCGGTAATATAGGTGGTCGTAGTGTTTTGCTAGAAATCAACTACGGTCTGTTGGTTTAATGTTTAAGCCGACTACTAACTATTACCGAGTCCTATAGGGTCACACGTTTAGAGTCTCGAACCAGGTCTAAGACGATAATATCGAATGGGTTATTAGTTATTATTGGGCTTAGGGTTTTACTGAGTGATTAGGTTATTTACTGTATTAAATATACTCAGAGTATAGATGTACAGGAGAGCAGTATTACGTAATACACAACATACAGAGTAATTGACTCTAAACCTAAACCTAATCACACGTACAACATATAGCCTCCTCAAGAAAAACGTAAGACTGTCTCTCGGCGTTCTAGCAGACAAGACTTGAGGAATCTGGTTCGGTGCTCGCGTGGACTGAGTAGAGGGGTCGCGTTTGGGATCCTGTTCCTCCTATAATAAGAGCAATTGTTACACGCATCAAGAGGTATGATTAAATGTATCGGTCCTATTAATCTATGTATGCGATCTTGGGTTAGATGCACGAAAACCGTTTTTCTAATTCCGCACTTTTTAAGCATCTAAAACCCTACACAAATCCCTTCCTTAATTAAATGATACTGGTTTTAAACTCGTGCGTTGCACGGTACACATATTATCATGGTTAATGATTCTTATAATAAAGTCCCACGTTGAAGATTTTCTAAGATGATCAGACATAGTATTTTTATTTTGTTTCTTGAGTTTTGTTTGAAAATAAACACTTTCATTTTATTTTATGGGCATGAGAAAATTCTAATGATAAATTGGAGTTTATTTTTAATATTATATTATTATTATTAACTCAACCCCTATTGGCTCTAACCATTTAGCATTTCCTGGACACTCTCTGAACTCTAAAAAAAGACATCGGCAAATGCACGTGGTCTTCTCGAGTTTTGACGTTTTGCACATGGTGTCCCTTCTTTTGAAACTACTACCCTCTGGTATCCCTCACTTTTACACAACCCGGCACATGGTATCCCTGGGTTTAACTCTGTTAACGCACTTCTGTTAACTGATGACGTGGACGTCATTAGTGGTTGGCGGAAAAATAATTAGTGTTGTTAATTATATTTTAATAAAAATAATAATAAAAAAATGTATAAAAAATAAAAATTATCTAAAAATTCCAAAAAAATTCAAAAAAAAAAATCCAGATATTGATTTTTCTAAAAATAATTTCGAATATTGATTTTTCGAATTTTTTTCCCCGAAATTACGTTATTGGTGGAAAAACACAATGCACATGGTGTCCCTGAGTTTTTACACTTTTGTGCACATGGTGTCCCTGAGTTTTACACTTTTGTGCACATGGTGTTCCCCAATTTTACAAGTTGTGTATGTGGTGTCCCTGAGTTTTTTAATTTAATGCAAGGATTCAGTTCATATGGGAACACATCCTCCCATGTGAACCATGAGAACATTTCTCTACCTCTGGATCATATAATCTATGGCCATGATCTATCTTCTACTTCCTTTTTTTTTTGCAAAAATTCTATTATAATTGTCAGTATCTGACAATTAGGATAAGAAATAAAATCGGGACCATTGAATTAAAATAAGATAAATTTCAGCCATTTGATCTTTTTTAACCATGGTTAAAAAAGTTCTTATCATACACCTTACCACTCAGGATCTTTTTTAACCATGGTTAAAAAAGTTCTTATCATACACCTTACCACTCAGGATCACAACATATAATAATTTTATATGTACTCAAAATATTTGTTTCCTCACTTAATTGGATCTTGTCTATCTATTCTAATATTAAATATTTGAATTTTTGTGGGTTGATAACTAACTCCAATATCAGGAGTGAAAACGAAAAGTGTATGGAACCAAAAACTCAAACAAAAATTTATCTTTCGTTCCCATATTGCCCTTACAAGAAATGAACATAATCCAACTGAATTCTGGAAAACATCAAAGGCTCCATTGATACTCCTTTATCTTTTTCCTTGGTCAACTAATAATGCTGATGATGATGCATTTCGTTATAGTGTCAACCCTTAAATTTGACACCTAAACCCACCTTGTCGACCCTAAAAATCTTACCGACCCTAACCCTGTCAACCCGAAAATTCGACACCTTCGCCCCGTCGACTCAGAAAATCGACACCCCCCCACCACGGGTGGCGGACCCACATATACCATTTTGGGGTCGATTGACCCCACTTAAAAATTAATAAATACTTTAAATGTTAAATGTATTTAATATAATTGCCTTGCTATAATGGTTAATGTGTTGAATTTTTTCCCATAAGGTCATGGGTTCAAGCCTTTGCAATACATATTTTGGACCCCACTTAACATTTTACAATTTTTTGACCCCACTTAACTTTAAGTCTGGGTCCGCCACTGCCACCACCACCCACCTCACTGAAATTCGGGAAATCGGGAATAGTGAAATCGGAACCCAGAATTAGAATTGGCCAATTAGAACCGATGATAAGACCATGATTTTGCCACTTAGAATTCGCCAACTGGAACCGGTGATAAGACCATGATTCTGGGGCAGTTTTTCGTTCAAGGTTTTGTTCTAGGAGGTGGTGGTGGAGACGAGCTTGAGGGGGTGGTCGATTTTCGAGGCGGCGAGTTATTGCTCCGACGAGATATGATGGTTGTACCGACCATGGGGTTGTTAGTCTTTTTATGCCATTTTTACTACCTTCCATTATTTTTCTACTGATTTTCCCCAAATCAATTTAATACCTAGTGAACTCTAGAATACGTGAAGGTGAGATACATTTGTGCATTGTTTTTTTTTTTTTTTTTTGAAGGGAGAGGTATTTATAATTATTTATGTATATATATTTTAACAAATCTAAATAATATTTTTACAAGATTATGTGATATTTTATATTATTATTTAAGTATTAATCATACTTAAATTTGTGTTGTGATCCTCTAGAGTTGAAAATGAACTCTACTTGGTAGAGTTTGCCTAAAAAGACAAGAATAAATTTTTTAACAATTTATTTGTGACCCTCAAAATTCTTTATTTTTTGTCTTATTACTTGTTTTGGTAAACTCTACCAACTCTACCACAAACAAACTCTAGAGGATCCTTACTCGTTAAATTTTATCCTAATTGTCAAAAACTAACAATCACCATAGAATTATCGTTTTTTTTTGGGAGCAATTTTCTGTTTTCTCCTTCTTTCTTCCTCCTCTCTAGCTCTCTGCTTCTTCCCCCCTCCCTCAAGCACCACCACCATCGTTGACAGCCACCCACACCGCCACCATCATTGACAGCCGCCCAACACCTCCTACCGTTTTCCTTCACCACACCATGTGCATTTCAAATCATGTAAATGTGCATTTAATTTTTTCTAAATGTGCATTTTATTAGACATTAATGTGCATTTCGAATCATGTAATTGTGCATTCCATAATTTCTAAATGTGCATTCTAGATCTACTGTATGCTGCGGAAATCGACCATTGTCGCCGGAATGAGAGTAATTTGGAGGAGAGAGAAATTTGGGAGAGAGAGGAATTCGTGGACGGAGAAGAGGAGGTGGTGTCGCGGTGGTGGGGGTTCCGGCTCGCCTTACGACGGCCGTCCGAATGGTGGTGTCGGCTCCCGTTTCTGAGGTGGTGTGGTTGGATGGCAGCGGCTGGGTAGGCGGCTAGCGGTGGGGACTGGGGTCGGGTAAGGAAGAGGAGGGTGGAGGTGGGTTTGGGTCGCCGGAGTTTCCCCGCCCCAGTGGTGGTGGTTGCAACGGCGGAGGTGTGGTTGGGTCTGGCCAGCGATGGGGTTATGATGGTTCGGGGGTGGGGTCGGGTGGAGGAAAAGGGAAGGGGAGGGGGGAGGAGAGAGAAAATTAGTTAGCTAATTTTTGTTTTCTTTTTTTATATTTTATTTGAGCTTATATTCGGGTGTTCTCATGGTTCTTATTGGAACTAGTGTTCTCATGGGAACCGGACCCTTTAATGCAAATGGTGTCCCTGTTTACATTGCTTCCGTTTTTTTTTTTTTGAAATTATTGATTCATAATTGTGATTTGTGTTTATATTAGATTCCAAATGACTTCCTAATTAATGTAATTAACATAGTAACCACCATTAATCTTCTTTTTGAAAGTAAAATTGGAAATTATCCTTTTCATCTCCCCCCGTGTCATACTCATTCCCTCTTTCTTTTTTCTCCGGTTCTCCTCTTCCCTAAAACTCTCCAACTTCACCAATAGCTTCAAAATCCAAACTTTTTTCACTGGTTACTTCACTAGAGTTATTGCATCAATTCATCTTAACATCTTCCTTTGCCATATCAACAGGTGTCTCGCCAAATTTAACATTTTTTTTGGTAATTTCCGTTTTTTTTTTCTCTTAAACTTTCCAATCTGGTCATGTCCACGAAAAATCCTTTTGAGAATGAACTTCCATGGAATGATATTGAATTCATAGGTTTGATTTGATATTAACGTTTTGTGAGATCAATACATAGGTATGGTGGTGTCTATTTATACAACAATATGCAATTACAACGCCTAGAAAAACACTAGCCACTACAATACATTCAATGTAAAGCAGGGACACCATTTGCAAATTGGAAAACTCAGGGGCACCACATACACAAATTGTAAAACAGGGGGACGTCATGAGTACAAAAGTGTAAAACTCAGGGACACCATATGCACCGTGTTTTTCACTAATAACATAATTTCGGGGAAAAATATTCGAAAAATCAATATTCGAAATTATTTTTGGAAAAATCAATATCTGGATTTTTTTTTTTGAAAATTTTTGGAAGTTTTAGAGATTTTTTAATTAAAATATAGTTAACAACACTAATTATTTTCCCGCCAAACACTAATGGCATCCACGTCATCAGTTAACAGAGTCAGACTCAGGGAAACCATGTGTCGGGTTGTGTAAAACTGAGGGATACCAGAGAGTAGTGGTTTCAAAAGCAGGGACACCGTTTGCAAAACGTCAAAACTCAGGGATACCACGTGCATTTGCCGTTAAATAAATACTTCAGATTAAATTTGGTATTCCCGTACATTTGCACAGATCAAAATATCATTTTCGCAATTTTCGTTGGATGACTGTTGAGCAATGTATTTCTATCAAACATACGTACAAATTATACACATACATTTTAGATTAAATATGAAAACAGGTTTAATGAGCTATGTATGCGCTGTAAATTTCTGATATACAAAAAAATGAAAATTATGATCTTATGATTAATTATGTTGTGTCACATTCAAATACTTTTAAATCATAGTTTTATGAAAGTTTGGACCCTGCCTAGTTACTCTTGTAGTCTTGTGAGAACCTCTCATTTTTTGGAATCTCTTACAATTTATTTATTTATTTTTTTTTTTTTTTTGCACCCTCTCTAAGTTCTTCAAAAAAAGTCTACTAAATGTATAATTGAATCGTTTTTGCAATTTTCGTTGGATGACTCTTGACTACTCCCTCCGTCCCAGTTCAAACGCCCCACGTAAAAATCGACCTCTTATTGGGAAGGGTGTACACACTACTCGATTAATTAAAGTTCCAAAAAAATTGCATAGCAAGTTAGAGAAAACTTTAATCTAACTCGCTATATAATTTTTTTGAAACTTTGATAAACCGATTAGTGTGTACAACCTTCTCAACACGAGGGGTATTTTGGGGATGGGGCGTTTGAACTGGGACGGAGGGTGTAATGCATTTCTTATCAAACATATGTACAAATGGTACCCATTTTAGATTAAATTTCAAAACAACTTTAATGAGATTTGTGTTGTGATTTTATGATATACAAAATGAAAGTTATGACTAATTATGTTGTGTTAAATTTAAATAATTTTTAAAATACAGTTTGTGAAAGTATAGACTCTGTCAGTAACTCTTATGAGAATCTCTCATTCTTCGGACTTTCTCCCCATTTCTCTTTTTTTTGGACTCTTTGTAAACTTTTCAAAAAGCCATCTTTTAGATATATATTTATTAAATTCTTGTTGGTGAGTGAATTTCCAACACAATTGTCTATTTCAGATCTATATCGAATCTGGATCCACCCTGTAGAAAGATGTAACCACTTTGCAGAAAGTTTGAACCACTCTACGTAAAACTGGAACCACCCTGCACAGCTACGCGAGTTCTATATCGGAAGACCTTAGAAAGTTTGAATGAGTCAATAACGGCTATTACAATTAATTTTGCCTCAATTATGAAGATAGTGACAACAATAATGAAGATGTTCATTCCACAATTATGGAAAGCCAATTAAATATGGACATGATGAGGAGGATAAATTATGTAATAATGAGGATTAATGATGCATTTATGACGACAAATGTTGTAGAATGAATGTTACATCCACATGAGGAGCTGGAGGGAGATATTCAAGGAAAGACAACAATGACCAGAATTTATTACTAATAAGGGAGCAATTATAAAAGGACACTATAAGGCAAAGGAAGATGACATTCAACACCCACAATAAGATTCCTAAACTTATATTCCAGTTCCTACACATCTACCCTTGTATTACTAGTCTAGGAATCTACATAGTAATTAAACGCTACCTACAACAGAAGTAGTGGGATACTTGGTGGGACAAAGTCATCCCCCGTTGGTTTTCCCCTTATTGACGAGGGTTTTAACCTAAAAAAACGTTCTTGTCTTATTTGTTGATTATCTCTCATATTTCAAGTACTTTCCGTCTTCTTCCCTTAATCTGTAATCCTACTTCCCTTGATCTGTAATCTTACTTCCCTTGATCTGTAATCTTACTTCCCCTGATCTTTAATCTACACCCCTGATCTATAATCTACATCCCCTGATCCGTAAACCTGCACCCTAAACCTCTGGAGCAGAAGTTCCCTATAATAGAAAGATGAATAGATAACCCCTAAGTCAAAAGTAGGACATAATGCATACTTTTGACCAAAACAATTTGGCGCCTACCCTGGGGCATCTATTCATTAAACTCTTTATTATCCCCTCTCTCAAATTTCACATCCAACATGTCAAGTTCCAACTTGAGCCGACAAGTGCAGATCGGCATACTAGAGGAGAAGGGTGCAATGCTACACCAACAACATATGGAACTAGAGGCCGAGATGAAGAGGCTCGCGGAGACAAGAGATAGCTTGAAGTTGCAATTGGAAGCTACCAGAATTTCTACGGGACCAAGAGCACAAGTTCTGGAGGGGAACCAGCCCCACCAGCAGGTCCTTGGGGGGACTGCAGAATATGCTTGAAGAACCTTCCTAGTATCCATCACATATGACCCCTCATCACTATTCAAACCACCGTCTATAGTAACTCAAACCCTCAACAAGGTAATGTAGCGCCTAGCGTGGTACTTCCAGCGACTAATGATGCCTTGATGTACATTATGCTGGAAATCCAAAAAATCATGAGCGCATAGATAGGATCCAAAACCAATTGAGCAAGTTGCTCGCTCCAAGTAGCCACGCAGACTCCCGATTCATAGACAACATTGCTCTTTTAGAAGTACCTACAAAGTTCAAGGTTCCTAACATGAAACCTATAGAATGGAATCACATATCCACATGAACATGTTGCTAGGTACAAACAAAAAAATGTTCACCATTTCTATTCCAAATAACATTAGAGAGGTGTGCATGTGTAAAAGATTCGGAACTACCTTGAGCGGATCCGCGCTAAAATGGTTTATCAACTTACCTAATGGGACGTTCACATTATTCACAAACTTGATCAACATGTTCCACCAGCAATTTGCAAAAAGTAGGAAGTTGGAGAAGCACACATGAGATTTGAACCGTATTGACCAACAATGTGGTGAATCTCTAAGGGACTATTTAAGGAGGTTCAATTTGGAGAAGGTCTAGATCCTACAATGAGATGTTCCTAGAGCAATAGAAGCATTTAGTCAAGGCTTGGTAATAAATTCTAAACTATATGATGAAATAACAAGGTTCCCCTGTAGCACTTTGAGGAAGTGCAAGCTAAGGCACTTGCGTACAAAAGGTTAGAGGAGGATGATAAGTTCTGGGAGAAGACATCAAACTACGATGACACTGACTCGGAGGATTACTTAGAATAGTTGAGGTTCCCATCATGTGTGTTGGAACCAGGATACAGAGTCTGTTCGGGGGTGGAACCAGAGTCTTTCTAGGGGTAGAAGCAGAGTCTTTTCAGGAGCAGAACCATATTCTGTCCATAATCTGGAACCAGTTATGGGGGCCCATATGTAAGAAAAATAGCTAAACCTCAAAAAATGCTTACACACCTTAAAGTTAATTCGTACATCTCGATATTTTTTTAGTTTCAAGTTGATGTAATTGTTGTTTCTGATAGTGTATATAATTATATAATTTGTATTTACCATAATTAACCTTGTAATATCGTATATATATTGAATGCAATACACTAATCCTGATTAAGAGAGTTTACACAAACTTACATGGTATCCAGCTAGGTTTAACAAAACCCTAAATCAGCAGCCTCCGGTGCCGCTCCCGCACTACCGTGCTTGCTGATTTTCGTGCGCCACCATGACAGGCGGCACGGAAAACAACAACAACAACCACAATGGCAAAGCCGTACACCCGGCGTTTGCCATAACCAATTTCAAGTCGATCATACCTGTGATTCTTGATCTCAAATCCGATGATTACGATGAATGGGCCGATCATTTCGAACTTCACCTGGAAATTCACGAACTCACCCACCACATCACTGGTGATGCCGCCCCTGCCACTTCTGATGCATCCACTCACAAACGAATGGATTCGTTGGTCAGACAATGGCTTTTTGCCACCATGACCCCCGAACTTCGTCGTTCCACCATGAAATCCGGCAAAACGGCGAAGGACGTGTGGGATCATGTCAAGAACGAAATCAATGACAATAAAGGATCGCGCGTGGCTTACCTCGAGAATAAATTTGTCAATCTCAAATTGACGGATTGTGAAGATATTGAGGATTATTATGACTAGTTGAAATCGCTTGCAACCCGGCTCACCTCTCTCGGATTTACTGTAAACGACAATCGATTGGTGATTCAATTGGTAAATAGCCAACCTCCTGAATAGGACGTCGTCGCATCAATACTCCACCAGACGATGCCGGATTTTGAAGCAGCACGGCGAGCGGCGTCGATTCTCCTCTTAAGGCACCGCCGACCTTGCCGCTACCACGAGATCCAATCAAGGCCATGTGAACGCCGGCCGTGGAGGACAATCCGGTCGTGGGCATCGCACGTCTGAGGGCGTGGTGGTCCGTCTGGTCGTGGGAAGGGCGGCGGACAACCCTATCAGCACACTCAGCAAGGCGGCACTCCAGTTTCGACAACCCACGACTCGCCGACTGGTCGTGGGGTTTCGGTCGCCACTCCTGCTCTGTGGTACCCCTGGTGGGGTATCCCCCCGAGCCCGTTTCCGGCTGCCCCCCACTGGTTACCACCTGCTCCCCCTAGATTCGGTCAGCCACCCCTGCGTGGCCCAATTACCACCACAACAGCCCCTAACTATGGTCGGGGACAAGCTTTTGACACTCCAACTGTAGAATATTTGCAGCCAAATGATATTGCCGAGGCTTATAATTCAATGACGTTGAACGTCCCAGATGACTCGTGGTACATGGACACAGGTGCCACCTCCCACTTAACTTCGGATGCAGGTACTCTCGGTACTGTTCTTAATTCCACTTCAGTTCGTTCTATTTTAGTCAATAATGGTAGCTCTATTCCAGTTAAAGCCACCGGAACTAAAATTATAAACCTCCCCTCCAGCTCCCTTCACCTTAAAGACACCCTAGTTGTAAACCAGACAAGAGAATCGGTAGCGCATGATTTGTCTCAGACAAGTGGGAGATTGTTGGAGTTAGTGTCCTCCGATAATAATGCGTTGACTAATTAAATCTAATTAGCAATAAAACCTGGGATATATTGAATATCCTAAGTCAGTTGATTAACGTAAATCGATAACGGTTGACTGGCTCGAGTTTGACGTTATTGTCGTTTGACAGCGGTAATCAACTGATCCCTCCCGGTCACACAGGTAAAGATAGTTTCTCCTAACGATATTATTTTTGTATTTAATACAATAAAATATAAACCCTAATGTTTCAGTTAAAGAGTTAACTGATTATATCGGATAGTGTTTTATGAGTTCAGAACTCAGGTCGTATAAATTACGGTTTTTGTGTGAATTGTCAATATCGACAATTAGCTAATTAAATTACAAAGAGTTGTAATTTTAAATAGAATGGTGTAATTAGTAATTATGATATAGTGATATAATAATTAATTAACACATAAAGCAATAAGTGTACAAATTATACCCAAATTGTAACATAAGATGTTGAGGGGTATAGTTAGTAAGGGTAAAATGGTAATTTGAATTACCTATACTATATATACCTTGTTTTGATGGTCAAACATGATATAATATCAGTTTTACAAACACACGACTTATTTTAGAGAGAGAATTAAGAGAAAACCTCTCTTTTCTCTTAAAAATTCAGCCAACTTCCAAGAGAATCAAGATCATGTTTTCTTTATTGCATGTCAATTAAAACTTGATCAAAACACATATCTAAACCTAGAATAACATTGGCTAAAGTGTTAGCTAATTTTGTTTTGGTTTTAAGGTTAAAATCTCATTGAAAACTAGTTCTTTTTATGAGATTTTTGGAGAGCTTCTTTGGTAGATCAAGGGAGGAGGTTTCCTAACTTGGAAACTTCAGCTTAAGGAGGAGGGTCCCCTTTTAATAGCAGCTCAAGAACCTTTTTTGAAGGTGTGGTCATATTTTCTCCTAATTAAGGTATAAAAACTTGTTTTATACACTTTTTCATGCTTTAATCTTACATGCAACTAAAGATCCTTACCTAAACTTAATTAGGAGTAATTAAGTACTAATTAGAGGAGTCTAATAAGAGGCTAAATAACCTTCAAGTAGTATCGGAGCATCAGTTTAAGTTCCATGTTAATTTTAATCTTTAATTAGGTTAATCAGTAACTTAAGTAATTTTTGATGATAAAAATTGGTTTCATACAAATTAAAGTTGCATGTGATTTTTTGGGCATTTGGATGCTCCAACCGAAATTTTGGTATTTTAGGAATTTATTTGCTAATTTTGCTTATTTTTGGTTGTTTATAGAAGATTTTCGCTATTTTCTAATTAATTGGTAATTTGATTAACATGTATGTTAATTTTGTTAATTGAATAAATTTATAAATTTTACAGAATTATAATGACTATAATTTCCGTAAATTATTTCATAATTTTTATTGGCCATTTGTTATTAATTAGTAATAATATAAATGGTGGAAAATTGATTTCTTAAGAGACAATGACCAAAATAATTTTGCAAAATTTTTGTCCTTATTAGCTACTGGTTGTGAGCTTAAATCACATAATGAAATATTTTATAAAATTTTCATAATTAGTTATGATTTATTTAGATATTTTCGAGATTATTATGTGATTTTTTGGACAAATAGTTAGCAAATATAATCAAATTAAACTAATTAATTCAATTCTTAGTGGAGACTAAATATTGAAAAACAAATTTGTTGGTTGGTAGTTTAAACTTAAAAGGTGTTTTAAGTGTTGATTATTGATTCTAATAAGTTAGATTCAGAAATTCCTAAATTTACCGGGATACTTATACTATAAAGATGAAAATCAGATTTTCGGTCTTATTTGCATGATTCTAAGTATAGTATGGCTATAGAGTACTATAGTATCGGTACTATACCGAAATGTAAGAACGGTATCCGATTGGTTTGTAATAATTGTGATCTCGTATCGCCGGTTTGTAATAGTATTTAACTTTAATTTTTTTTTTAAAAATGTATAATAGGATAGTTCATATGTACATTTGTTTATAATTGAAGATCGGCGCTTTCGTGAAGCCAATGGTTGGTGGATCGAGATCGAAGTGAAGACGGAGCCTTTGAAACATTTGAAGCCTAGTTTAGGTTTAATTGCTTTTCCTAGGTTCTAGTCTTATGGCCAGAGTAGGACTTGGATTAATTTGATGCATGCTGGGTTTAATTTTTGCACAATTTAAACCAAATGAAAATCCCACATTGTCATATCCATTATTCGTGACTCGCTAGAATTAGTTCACTTTAAAGCGATAGATAAAATATGACATGATCTCTCCTTAAAAGTAAAATCGAGATTTAGTCCTTCCACAATTCACGCCTATGCAACCCTTGTTCATTTGGGGCACGCTCGCCCTAGCGGGGTGTTTCCTTTTTACCTTGGAGGAGTAGGTTAATAAATAGTTATTATGAGTGAATTTTGGTTTAATCTCGACGTGACTTGCAATACAAGTCTTGAAATCCGGGACTAAAGGATTGATTTATTTGAAATCGATCAACCGAGAGTTCTAAGTGTAGAATCAGTTAAGAGTTGGTTCACCGAAATTACATATATTTAGGATGTATCGCCCTCCGCGTGTCTAAGTTTATGTAAGATCGGATATCTTAATCATTTATATAATTTAAAGAGATCATTATATAAATGCCTAAATTCACAAATTTTGATTTAATGTGAATTTGACGATGAGTTTGATCGATTTTTATTTTCCCACGTTGTAGTTTAAATTTGAAAATGGCTCAAACTTCCAATTCAGTTATATCCAAAGACTCCTGGCTTCGTAATTTTATGGAAAAGAATGAATGAAAGAAGGATGGAAGCAATTTTACTGATTGGGAGTTAAACCAGCAACTAGCCCTTCAATTTGATAGAAAACAACATTTTCTATACGAACCCCCGATTCCCGCTCCAGGTCCCGATGCCACACCTGAAATGATACAATTGTATCAAGAGTACGAGCATGAATCCGACTAGATTAAGAATGTATTGATTTTTGCTATGCACCCGCGTTTAAATAAACGCATGATTAATCACAGTGCATATCAAATATTCGTTAGGTTAACGACTAGTTTTTCGCAAAAGCCGCGAATTCTTCAATACAAAGCAGCTTCGAGTTTCTTTGAGACTGAGCTCTCACAGAGCCAACCAGTTGGTCCTCACGTTCTCAAATTTATTGAAAATGTTGAAACTCTTGAGAAGTTAGGTTTCCCAATTTCTGAAGATTTTGCGGTATACCGTCTTAATTCTTCGCCTGCAACATTCGGTCTGATAAGTCCTTATTTTGCATAGTTGTACAGGACTTTACGGTGCTATAATTGCTATATTTTGCCCCATTTATACTTGATTACCATTCATTGTCGCAATATTTCACGTCCTTGGTATAGTTGTTGGTTTTTGAGCTTTTCAGGACATAAAAAGGACATTTTGGAGGATTTAAGATGCGGGATTGAAGTCATTTAAGCAGTGCCAACTTTGTATCTCAATATCTCTCAAACCACTTGGAGTTTTGAAGTGAAACCAATTGGAGGTGAAATATTATGATCTTAGCTTTCTAAAAAGTGGTCACACGCCCTAATCGGATAAGTAACGAACAAATTAGAGGCGTTTGAAGTTGGAATGCCGGACTAGTTTTACACGACTCGTGCGCTTATTGCACGACTCGTGTAGATTGACAATTTGGTCACTGGCAGAGGGCACGACTCATGCATTATGGTGCACGACTCATGTAGCTACGCGAGATATATTTTCCATATTTTGTTTATTCGAATTCGGAGGTTTATTTCCTATTTAAAATAGGTAATTGTAAAATAATCTGGAATGTTGCTGCCATTGGCAAATACTGCTGGTGGATCTACAAAAATGAAGATAGGCTTTGGATAAAATGGATCAATGGAGTATACTTAAAAGGACAAAGCTGGGGCAACTACCAGGCTCCTAGTGACATAAGTTGGAGCTGGAAAAATATTTGCAGGGTCAAAGAAAAGATGAAAACAGCATTCAACAATGGTCAATGGCTGAATTCAAACAAGGAATACAATATTGTGGAGGGTTATGAATGGTTGATGCAGCAAGAACCCAAACTAAAGTGGACACAATTGCTATGGAACAGATATAGCATTCCAAAATTCAGTTTCATAGCCTGGATAACTGGATGGCAGAGTGTTCAAGTGAAAGAGAAGCTACATAGGCTTGGCATTTGTTCTGATGGTTTATGTATTCTGTGTATGCAGCACACAAAAACACACTCCCACCTATTTTTTGAGTGCACATATAGTAGGAAATGCAGTGATATTGTGATGACAAGGCTGAAATGTCGTATCCCATTAGCTAATGTAGTGGAATGGAGTAGCACAAGAAGGAGTAGATCAAAGGTGCAGAATCAGATTATAGCAGCTTGTGTTTATGGGTTGATTTACCACATTTGGTGGGAAAGGAATAGATGTCGCATTGAGATGTGCGTCTTTTTTGTATCAAGAATAGGGCAGAAATGGTAGGATATAATCTGAGTATTAATGATAAGATGTGGATAGATAGTATTAGTTAGATGCATCTTGATATTAAGTTTAGGTAGTAAAAACGATCTAAGGCGTGGCCTTAAGTTTTGAGATTTATAAAATTCTTACATTTTCTCAAAAAAAAATAAATAACCTCCTAGGTATTTATACCTAGTTGGGCTTTTTGTATTAGCAATCTAAGCTTTTATTATTTTTCTGCACACCGTTATTTTCAAGACTTCAAGTTTATTTCAAGATTCAAGCACTTTTGTATCAGATTCGAAGATAATTTCTTTTATTATTCAGAGTATTATTCAGACCCAATTAAGAGTATTGTTATTTCTTCCTTTTAATCTTTTAATTATGTATTGCTTTAATTCAATTATTGTTGTTCTTGTTTTAGCTATGTGTGAGTAGTCTTTCTCTAGGGGTTTGATTGAACCCTAACATGTTAGATGCTACGATTTGATTCATGAATTAGCAAGTTAGATTATTCATATGATTAGGGCTTATTAAGGCTAGATTTAATTCTCAAGCATGAGTTTGGTTTATGTTGTCTAATCTACATGCGTTGCTGCGATTAGGATTTATATAGATCAATGCTTGCTTGACCTCTAAAGGGAGTTTATAAACGAAAGTTGCGATTCTTGTTTAGTAATTAGCCCTCTAATATTGATTAGGACCGTTTCACCACGGGAGTGGGTTGCTAGGACTAGTTGGGAGTTATTTATGCGTTCTTAATGCTTCTTATTACTTGATCATTTCACTACGGGAGTAGGATTTAGGATAATAATCGGATAAGACTATGATAGCCTCGCCGGGATAAGTAGTTCTTTGCATAATCTCCCCTAATCTATGTTTAATTGACTTGCTATGTATTTTATGATCGTAGTAGATGCATGTTAGTGGGGATATCTCCACCCTAGGCCTTTAGTTTATTGGTTTACAATCGCTCTATTTGCATTCTTGTTAGTTTTAGTTGATACACAATCAAATATTTTCGACCATAGCGTAGCTGACTTCAATTCTTTAGACGACCTAGACATTATTCATACCTCCCTGAGATCGACCCGTTAGCTACAATAACTCGGACGCTTGCGGTTAAATAAACACGTAACAGTCCTTTTAGGACGAATTACAACATGAATGATTTAAAGAAAAATTTTCATGAATTGCATGCCATGCTTGTACAACATGAGAGGGATATGGTATTTAGTGGGAGTGCAAATAGATTTATCCATGGCGGTAAAACAAAAAGGGAAGTTTAAGAAGGGTGCAGGAAAGGGTAAGAAACCCGCGCGTGGCAAAGGAAAACGAAAAGTTGCTTCGGGCAACAATTCTATTGCTAAGAAAGGCGCAACTCTCGAACAGAATTGTTTCCATTGTGGAAAATTCGGCCATTGGAAGCGAAAGTGCCCAAAGTACCTGGATGAGGAAGTCAAAACCAGGTATATATATGATAGACATTAATTATGCAAGTGCCAAGTCCAGGGTATTAGATACTAGATGTGGATCTCAGCTTTGTAATCACTTGTAGGGGCTGATGAATGCACGTCGGCTGGCAAAAGGTGAGGTTGACCTCCGTGTCGGGAATGGAGCTAAAGTGGTCGTCGTATCAGTAGGAACGTATATTCTATCACTTGCCTCTGAGCTAGAGTTGTATCTAAATAACTGCTATTTGGTACCAACTCTAAGCAAGAATATAATTTCCGTTTTTGTTTTGGACGCTGAAGTTTTGAATTTTCAATACGAAACAACAGTTGTACTTTCTCGTTTAATGATATGGTGTACGAAACAGCCAAATCTATAAACGGTATTTACGGAGATCCCGATCAATCCTACCTTTGGCACTGTCGTTTAGGGCATATAAACGAAAAACGCATTGAGAGACTTGTAGCCAATGAAGTTCTTAAACCATTTGATTTTGGATCTTATGGTACATGCGAATCTTGTCTTTTAGGCAAGATGACTCGTGCACCTTTTACAAGAAAAGGAGTACGAGCTAGTGATATATTGGCCCTCATCCATATTGATGTTTGCGGTCCAATGACAATCACTGCCAGAGGTGGTTATGACTACTTTGTCACTTTTACAGATGATTTTAGTAGATATGGCTACGTCTACCTAATCAAATATAAAAGTGAGGTACTTGAGAAATTTATCGAATATCAAAAGGAAGTAGAAAACCAATTAGGAAAGAAGATCAAGGCCTTACGATCAGATCGAGTTGGTGAATATCTCAGTAATGACTTTGAAATTCATGTGGGAGACTGTGGAATCATATCACAGCTTACACCTCCTGGTGCACCACAATTAAATGGTGTAGCCGAAAGAAGAAAACGTACCTTGTTGGATATGGTTAGATTAATGATGAGTCAGACTAAGCTTCCTGATTCATTCTGAAGTTTTGCTCTCCAAACTGCCATTTTCACACTCAATAGATGCCCAACTAAATCAGCTTCGAAAACTCCATATGAGTTAAGGAGAGGAAAAGTTCCTAACCTCTCATTTATCAAGATCTGGGGTTGTGAAGCATATGTCAAAAACAAGACTAACAATAAGCTTGCACAAAGATCTGATAAATGTCTCTTTGTAGTTTATCCTGTACAGACTCGAGGATATTACTTGTACAATCGTCTAGAGAACAAAGTTTTTGTGTCTCGAGATGCTATCTTTTTAGAAAAGGAATTTATTTCTAAAAGACAGAGTAGGAGAAAATTTGAACTTAGCGAAGTACAGGCACTACTACAAAATCAATAATCGACATCAGTAAATAGACATCAGACTTTCGGAAATATGATGTCTATTATGAACCAGTGTCATTTTTGCAATTAAGGCGAAATAATAGACATCAGTTTTTTTCTAAAAGCTCAAGTCTATTAATAGACGTCAGTTTTTTCTCAAAAACTGATGTCTATTGTCATCACATACACATTATCTTTTGTAAAAATATGATGTATATGCATCTCGATTTTTTTTTTTTTTTTATATTTGTCTAGTATCTTCTCTCTCCTCCCTCGTTTATCCCTTACTCTTCATTCTCTCTATCTCATTTTCTCTTTCCTCTCTCTCTTACTCCACTCCTAAATACAACCTACTTCCTCCATATCTCTCCTCATCCATCCATAATACATCTCCATTAATTAGTTTAATTTTATGTTCATAGTAGAATCTTCCTTTTGCCTTTAAAAACTTTTAATTCATCTTTGATTTGATTTTTTTTCCTTCCAAAATCGATCTGATTAATTCAAGGTTTAATTTTATACTCAACTTCAAGAACCTTGATGAATTGAACTGAAATCACGGGGTTAACAACAAACCATAGAGATTCGACCATAATGAAGGTATGTCTTATGTATTTTTGTATTTTTGTATTTGATTTTTGTTTGATTGATTTTGCGGCGATCGTCGGCGATTTCTATTGTTTATCGAGAGTGGAGAGAGAGAAAGCGAAAGAAATGGCGTCAGAAGATGTGAAGCAAAGAGGCGAAGGTGCGGTTTCGACGATCGTTAATCTTGCGGAGGAAGCTAAGGCTGCGACTGAAGGCGTTAAATCTCCTAAATATATACGCGCTTGTTAGCATTTCTAAGCCTCTCGCAGCCGCCGGCATCGCCGGTGCTGTGTATGTTCATCTCTTTCTCTCTTTCTCTCTCCTCTTCGTGATAATTGATTTGCTTTTGAATTGATTGTATTCGTTTCGAAATTTGTTGAAATATTATGATTTTGTTTGTTTTGTTATTCTGTTACTGCGAGTGTATGCATGATTAGTTGATTGTTGCGTAACAGAGAAGATCGGAAGTAGCGTGTACTTTCGTTGTGAAAATTATTGTATGTGGATGTATTGTAGTTAGTGTGAGAATTTTTGATGGAATGAATTGGAGAGGAGAAGGGAGCGGCGACGTGGAAGTGAATTTTTGTTGCTTGATCTGAATAATTATGCTGGGAACTGGGAAGCTTTTTTTTTTTTTTTTCCCTTTTTCTGAACTCGCTTGCATATTCACGTCATCAGGTGGGGTTGTGGACTTGTGGTATCGGCACTAGTAAACTTATTAGATAGTTACTCACTGAGTCGTTTATTGGCTTGAGTACTTCTTAGATTGGTTTACTTCGGTTTTTCAAATGTGACTCCAGAGTAACGCTTCTGGAGCAAAGAAAAATGCATAGGTGGGATTGTGGGAACTGGTAAGGTGTTTTTTAAGAGGGGGCCGGGGGGGGGGGGGGAGTAGGTTTCACAGGATAAATGAATGCGAAAAGCTAGTGGCCACATGAATGCGCCAAAAGTGTGCAGAGACCAAAAGGCTGAAGTAGCACAGCCTGAGCATTAAATGAGGGTTTTGCGAGGATGCTTTGAGCTTTGTTGCATTCTTCAAGACATTTTGCCCTTGTCCTTCAAATCTCAGTTGAGCTTGTGGCTGTGAACTGTATTCAATATGCATTTTCTCATGTCGCAGATGTATGATTGTGGGAGCTAAGGTCTTTTTTTAGGCAAGAGTCATTGAGTTGCATTAATAACCATCATGGTTCATAGTTTCATAATTGTTTGGAATGTTTCTTGGTGAGGGTGATGTTAATTTGAATGGATCAGATGGTACTTCAACACTTGTCTGTCCTACAGTAGGATCCCTTTTTTTTTTTTGAATGGTTGGGGGCCTTGGGGCGGTGTTAGACTGTTAGGGTGGGAGAATAGGTTGAAATTGAACCCGGTCGAGAAGCTTTGAAATTGGGTCAAGTTGATCCCTGAGATCTGTTTTTTTTATTATCATGAAATCTTGCTTGACGTAGGTGTGCCTGATTTTAGAAGAGTTCCAGTACAACTACTGCGGTTTTTGTTCTGTTCTTCCTTTTTAGAGCTTATCTGATTCAATGTGACCTTCAGGTCTATTTTGACGTTTGACATACTTCATGCTTTTATCTAGTAGTTCACAAACATTAATACGTATATGTTTGCAGGTCCCGTACGGCGGTTGCTCCTCTAGAACGATTGAAGATGTTGCTGCAAGTAGGCCACTATCACTAATTGTTGGTTTTCTTGGTAGGGGATAATTTTCATATTGCTGCCATTCAGAACTATATAGAACATATAGGAGCTTGCATTGTCGTCTAAGAATGTATATATATAGAGCTGATAGGGTCAGTTAAGTGTTTTTTTTTTTGGTCCAGTTCATGCTACTTTGATAAACTCATAGTCCGCCACAATCCATTTCATCCTATGATAAAATTGTTGTGGTTCAGTTGCGTAGTTACTTTCGAAAATCAGGTAAATACTGTTTATTTTGAAATTACTATGTTTGAGAGCATGCAGAGTAAATTTTGATGATACTGCTAAATCTTTCTATTAAGTGTATTAGCTTAGGAAATGTGAACTGATGGATAGCCATTTGGTGTCTGATGAATTATTTTGCAAAAGTTTACATCTTTGTTTGTATCATCACTGAACTACATTCATGGCTGGATTCCTATGTGCTACTTAGTGTATTAGCCGGAAAAGGTAGACTGGGAAATGGTAACTGAAGTGGTGTGGTGTCGTTTGGTGTTTGACGAGTTACTTCTTATAGAGTTTATGTCTTTCTTTGTATCAACATCGGGCTTTATTTTGGCTGAATAGTATATCATTTGTTAAAGTATGGTTTTTTATGATTCTCAGGTTCATAATCCTCACAGCATCAAATACAATGGAACTATTCAGGGTTTGAAATATATCTGGCAGACGGAAGGGATTCGTGGTCTATTCAAAGGCAATGGGACAAACTGCACCCAGATTGTACCAAATTCAGCAGTCAAGTTTTTTAGTTACGAGCAGGCATCCAAGTATCCAAGTATGTACTGTGTCTTTGTCAAGTACAACTTTTTCGTTTCTTGAAGAAATGTAATTTCTCCTTTGATCTTGTAATGTAACACTTTGAATGTTTTAGTAAGGCATAATATATTTCATCATCTTCCAATATATACTTCAATTATTTCTGCAATACATGAGTTTGTTAATGAAAACAAATTAGGCTGCGTATTTTTTTTTAAATTACTTTGGACGAATAGACATGGGCTTTTGAAAAACTAATGTATAAGCTGACTTATAGACATCCGTTTTTTAAGAACTTACATGTCTATTTAACAAATAGACATCAGTTTTTTTTGGAAGTCTCATGTCTATTCAACAAATAGACATCAGATTTTTTTATAAAGCTGACGTCTATAATTTGGATGCACGACGGACTGAAATCTGATGTCTATTGCTCTCCCAATAGACGTCACCCAACTCAACGTCCACCAAGAATCTGATGTCTATTGCCAAAAAAGTCTGATGTCTATATGCGATTATGTAGTAGTGAGGAGCCACAAATGCAAAATGAGGCTCAGGATGTTTTGCCAGAAGACATTCCTGAATCATCTAACTCTGTGGTTCCATTCTCCACTCCTAGAAGGTCAGGCAGATCAAGCCACCCACCAGATCGATACCTAGGTGTGATCGAGGGTACTGGTGATCACTTTTTGCTTCTAGAAAGTAATGAGCCTGCAACCTACAGAGCAGCCATAACTGGACAGAATTCTGCTAAATGGCAAGAGGCAATGAAATCCGAGATAGATTCCATGTACGAGAATCAAGTATGGGACTCGGTTAACTTGCCTGAACGAACCAAGGTTCTTCATTGCAAATGGATCTTTAAGATTAAGACCGACATGGATGGAAATCAGGATATTTTCAAAGCTACATTGGTAGCTAAAGGTTTCACGCAAGTTCATGGTTTAAACTATGACGAGACCTTTGTGCCAGTTGCAATGCTCAGATCTATTCGGATAATCTTAGCGATCATGAGGATTTCTGGAAGAGGAAGTGTATATGGCACAATCTGAGGGTTTTATTGATCCAAACAATCCTAAGAAAGTTTGCAAACTTAAGAGATCCATTTATGGTCTTAAGCAAGCATCTCGGAGTTGGAACCATCGGTTCAACCATGTGATTAAACAAAATGGTTTCACCCGATGTGTCGAGGAACCTTGTCATGAAATTTAGTGGGAGTAAAGTAACTTTTCTAATCCTATATGTAGATGACATATTACTCATTAGGAATGATATCCCCATGCTTAACTCCGTTAAGACATGGCTCGGGAAACATTTTCAGATGAAAGATTTAAAGAAGCGCAACGCATCCTAGGTATTCGGATCTATAGAGATAGATCGAAAATAATACTAGCGTTAAGTCAAGAAAGTTATATTGATAAGATTCTTGACAGGTTCAATATGAAAGACTCTAAAAGAGGTTTCTTACCTATGGGAAGTGGGATAATTTTGAGTAAATCTCAGTGTTCAACTGATCCTAAGGATATTGAACGCATGAAATCGAAACCTTACGCTTTTGCAATCGGTTCGATCATGTACGCTATGATGTGTACATGTCCAGACGTGTCATATGCTTTGATTATGACAAGTTGTTACCAAGCCAATCCAGGCGAAAGCCATTGGATAGTCGTTAAGAACGTCCTTAAATACTTAAGAAGGACTAAGGACACGTTCTTAGTTTTTGGAGGGGATTCTGAGCTTCGTGTAAAGGGTTACGCGGATGCTAGTTTTCAAACGGATCGAGATGATTCAAAATCACAATCAAGATATGTTTTCATACTGAATGGTGGAGCCATATGTTGGAAGAGCACCAAGCAACCGGTGACTGCGGATTCTACAACGGAGGCTGAGTATCTTGCAGCATCAGAAGCTGCAAAAGAGGCAGTCTGGATTCGGAAGTTCCTGAAAGGATTAAATGTAGTCCCTACAGTTGCGGATCCTATTACAGTCTATTGTGACAATAGTGGAGCAATAGTTTAGGCTAAAGAGCCTAAGTCTAGTGACAAATCTACACATGTACTTAGGAAGTTCCATGTAATTAGAGACTTTGTGGACGAGAAGATATATCGATTTGTAAGGTTAGGACAGACTATAATATCGCTGATCCTTTACTCAAGCCATTATCACAGGCTAAACACAATGGTCATATTGCCTCGATGGGTTTGAGGCGTATGCCTGACATGTGTTAGATTATATGATGTAAAATTAATAAGTGTATTAGCTTATACATATATAATAAATAAGTTCATCGTTTTAAGTTTTAATAAACTTTTTTTTTAATTCAGTTTTGATTAACTTCTGAATTATATATATGCTCTATTGATTTCTAGTAGGTCGTGGAGACGATTTGAACCCTATTAAGTGAACATGATTAACAGTGTATTTTGTCTCTAGTCATAAAGTGAGGTTACGCCTCAATTGACTAGATTGTGAGTCGGTTGATGAGTAGTTCAATAGTCATGGATTCATAGAGATAAATTACTGATTACATAGACAGACTGTAGATGACACTTTGTCAGACATTTAACCAATTATAGAACCTTTGTGCTTGGTCGTACCAAGGTAATCTATATTATTCCTATTAGTCGATTCTTTAGACCAGAGATTGTTTGTCTGAGTTTATACAACAGGCGGTGACTTTGATTTTTGTCCTAAGTCGTGCCGTAAAAGGAGGCTGAAAGGACATCTATTGGGTCATAACCGGCTATATGAAACGAAGAAAATGAGTCAAGAAGGGATTGTCCACCCACGTCACGGTATAATATCTTTGGGCCACTCGAGGAATTGTGACTGGAAATGCGTGGCCACGCTCGGAAGAGATCTATGATAGATATTCCGGTCAGACAGTCATAATCCAGATCGAGAAGACCACTTCTGATAATGATTCAATGCACGTTCGACCTGAAAGATACTTCGCATTGAGTGAGAGATATAACGGACAAGAGAATTAGTAGCGCATGACTTGTCTCGGACAAGTGGGAGATTGTTGGTGTTGGTGTCCTCCGACAATAATGCGTTGATTAATTAAATCTAATTAGGAATAAAACCTGGGATATATTGAATATCCTAAGTCAGTTGATTAACGTAAATCGATAACGGTTGGCTGGCTAGAGTTTGACGTTATTGTCGTTTGACGGCAGTAATCAACTGATCCCTCTCGGTCACACCGGTAAAGATAGTTTCTCCAAAGGATATTATATTTGTATTTAATACAATATAATATAAACCCTAATGTTTCAGTTAAAGAGTTAACTGATTATATCGGATAGTGTTTTCTGAGTTCAGAACTCAGGTCGTATAAATTATGGTTTTTGTGTGAATTGTCAATATCGAACATTAGCTAATTAAATTACAAAGAGTTGTAATTTTAGCTAAAATGATGTAATTAGTAATTATTATATAGTGATATAATAATTAATTAACACTTAAAGAAATAAGTGTATAAATTATACCCAAATTGTAACATAAGATGTTGAGGGGTATAATTAGTAAGGGTAAAATGGTAATTTGAATTACCTATACTATATATACCTTGTTTTGATGGTCAAACATTATATAACATCATTTTTACAAACACACGACTTATTTTAGAGAGAGAATTAAGAGAAAACCTCTCTTTTCTCTTAAAAATTCAGTTAACTTCCAAGAGCATCTAGATCATGTTTTCTTCATTGCATGTCAATGAAAACTTGATCAAAACACATATCTAAACCTAGAATAACATTGGCTAAAGTGTTAGCTAATTTTATTTTGGTTTTAGGGTTAAAATCTCATTGAAAACTCGTTCTTTTTATGAGATTTTTGGAGAGCTTTTTTGGTCGATCAAGGGAGGAGGTTTCCTAACTTGGAAACTCAAGATTAAGGAAGAGAATCCCCATTTAATAGCAGCACAAGAACCTTCTTTGAAGGTGTGGTCATATTTCCTCCTAATTAAGGTATAAAAACTTGTTTTATACACTTTTTTATGCTTTAATCTTACATGCAACTAAAGATCCTTACCTAAACATAATTAGGAGTAATTAAGTACTAATTAGATAAGTCTAATTACAGGCTAAATAACCTTCAAGTTGTCCCCGACATTATTAAAAACACTGTGTCTGTTCGTAAGTTCACTACTGATAATAATGTTTCTGTTGAATTTGACCCCACTGATTTTTCTGTGAAGAACTTGATTACGAGGAAACTCATGAGATGTAATAGTCCCGGAGAGCTCTACCCCATCACCACCACTGTTGCGTCCAAAGCCCAGTCATCTCAGCTGCCTCATCCCATATCTTTCATGACTCTTTCGCCGTCTGTCTGGCATGAACGACTCAGACATCCTGGCGAAAATATCTTATCTTTTTTACGTTCTAGAAATTTTATTCATTGTAATAAGGAGCAGTGCTCCAATCTTTGTCATTCTTGTCAAATTAGTAAACACGTTCGATTGCAGTTTTTCGATTCACATTCGGCCACTTTGTCCCCCTTTGATATCATTCACAGTGACTTGTGGACATCTCCTGTGTCTAGTATTTTGAGCTATCGTTACTACCTTCTCCTTTTAGATGATTATACCAATTTCGTTTGGATTTACCCAGTTTAATTTAACTCTGAAGCTCATGGTAAATTTCTTCAATTTCGTAATTTTGTTCGCACTCAATTTGAAAAGGAGATTAAATGTTTTCAGTGCGACATGGACCGCGAATTCGATAATACTCCTTTCCACACTACTGCCTCCGAAAAGGAGCTTGTGTTTCGATTCTCGTGTGGCCAAAATTCTCCTCAAAACGGGAAAGGTGAACGTATGATACGTCGTTTGAACGACATCTCCCGTACTCTTCTCTCTTATGTCTCTCTCCCACCTCGTTTTTGGGTGGATTCCGTTCATATGGCCACCTACCTCCACAATATTCTCCCTTCCAAAACCTTCCATTTTCGTTCCCCTGTTTTCGCTCTGTACCTTCGCCAACCCACCTATTACCATCTCCGTACATTTGGATGTCTTTGTTACCACAATACGTCTACCAAAGCCCACAATAAATTGTGTCCTCGCTCCACTCGCTGTGTCTTTCTTGGTTTCCCACCTAATCAACGTGGTTACCGCTATCTTGTTCTTTCCACAAATAAAATTATCGTCTCTCGCCACTTTACTTTTGACGAGTCGGTCTTCCCCTTTGCTAATCCCTCCACCCCTCCCCCTGATCTTGATTTCTTTAACCGCCCACCCAATCCCCTCCTTTTCCCTCGTACTTTCACTTATCCCACTCCACCCACGGCATCCCCGCCTACCCCCACCTCGCCGTTTCGGGGCTGTGTACACCCGCCGCACTTGTGAACCCACCTTACCTGTTACCTCTTCCCCCCCCCATCCTCCCCGGCTCCTCGCTACACATCTCCTCACCGTCGTGTGTCTCCCCCTGTCCCTACCACTGCCCCTACCACATCCGTCCCCCAACCATCACCACCTCGTACCATGACTACCCGCTCCCTAAATGGTATTTTTAAACCCAAGGGACCTTCTAACTTCCAACCCAGACAGTTCCCTCTATCTCACCCCTACCGAAATCCCACCTTTCTGCCCTCCAGGACCCCAACTGGAAAGCTGCCATGACCAATGAGTACGATGCTTTACAGCGCACACACTCGTGGGAGTTGGTATCTCGCCCATCCTGTGCCCCGGTCATTCGGTGCATGTGGTTACTTCGTCATAAATATAATTCGGATGAGACTATTCAGCGCCACAAAGTGCGCCTTGTTGCTAATGGCAAGTCTTAGCAGTTTGGTATTGATTGTGAAGAAACCTTTAGCCCTGTGGTTAAACCTACTACGATCCGCACTGTTCTCACCATCGATGCACGCATCACGTTCTTGGCCCATTCATCAGTTGGATGTCAAGAATGCCTTTTTGCATGGTGACCTTACCGAGACTGTCTATATGCATCAGCCCCCTGGTTTTTCAGATCCTGCTCGGCCCTCACATGTCTGTCGTCTCAAAAAGTCTCTTTATGGCCTTAATCAGGTTCCCCGGGCTTAGTATCACAGGTTTGCGTCATATGTTGTTCGTTGTGGTTTTAAAAGCAGCATTTGTGATAACTCATTGTTTATTTATCGCTCCAGTTCTGATATGGCTTATCTCCTGCTTTATGTCGATGATATCGTTCTCACTGCTTCATCATATACAGTTCTGCAACGGTTTATTGACCTCCTATCACGAGAGTTTTCTATGACAGACCTTGGCATTCTTCATCATTTTTTGGGCATAACGGTTAATCGTGATAAGCATGGTTTATTTCTATCGCAGAAGCAGTATGCTCAGGAGATTGTTGCTCGTGGTTCTATGTCCATATGCAAAACGGTTGCGACTCCTGTTGAAGTCGGCTCAAAGCTCAGTGGCTCAGCTGGTCCCGCCGTTTCTGATCCCGACTTATATCGTAGGCTCGCTGGTGCACTCCAGTAATTGACTTTTACACGGCCGGATATTGCTTATGTTGTTCAACAGATTTGTCTTTTCATGCATGATCCTCGTGAGCCCCCCTTTCAGGCATTGAAACGTATCATACGCTACATACAGGGAACAATGGATCTTGGCTCATTCTTATCGGCTTCACCTCTTACTGGTCTGACTGCTTATTCTGATGCTGATTGGGCTGGTTGTCCGGATTCTCGGTGCTCCACCTCTGGGTATTGTGTTTTCGTTGGGGATAATATAGTGTCCTGGTCGGCTAAACGACAACCTACTGTTTCCCGATCCAGTGCTGAAGCCGAATATAAGGGGGTTGCTAATGATGCTGCAGAAGCTTCGTGGCTTCGCAATTTGCTGCTTGAGCTTTATATTCCGTTACATCGTGCTTCTGTGATCTATTGTGATAATATCAGCGCGGTGTATCTTTCTGCCAATTCTGTTCAACACCAACGCACCAAATATATTGAGCTTGATATTCATTTTGTGCGTGAGCTTGTTTGGATCGGTGAAGTCCGCGTTTTGCATGTGCCTGCGGAATATTAGTACGCTGATATTTTCACGAAAGGACTTCATCGACCGCTGTTTGTTCGTTTTCGATCGAGCCTGAGCGTTCGCCCAACCAACGCTCCGACTGCGGGTGAGTGATAGTGTATATAATTGTATAATTTGTATTTACCATAATTAACCTTGTAATATCGTATATATATTGAATACAATACATTAATCCCGATTAAGGGAGTTTACACAAACTTGCAATTTCTAATCTTTATAGTTGATTTATTTGTGTTTTGATTGTATTCGTGTTTAATTGAAGTATATTTTGTTGTTAATTTATGCTTCTTCTTCATTTTCGAATTTTTAGGGTTTTAATTTGGGGATTTTATTGTTTCTCAATTTTTATGGTTTCAATTTGAGGATTCGAGGATTTTGGTGTTTCTCAAATTTTTTGTGATTCATTTATTCATCATATAAGGTGTTATATTCATGATTGTTAAATTAGGTTGACTTTTTTTTATGGATTCGTTTCATGGAGTTCACCGGTATAGTTCTTATATTAATCATATTGAGTTACATATTCATCATATTGGACGTTATATTCATCATATGTAGTGTATATATATTGTGTACTCTTTCATTCTGAGTGCTATATTATTCTTCATGTTGAATGTTATATTCATTCTATTAAGTGTATATATTTAATTTGTTGTGCTATATTCGTCATTCTAATCATAATATTAAAAGTATTAACAATGAATTTAAACATTAGTAAAAACACATCTTGTTTGGGGATTCAGTTTTTGATAGTCATCAGTTGAATGCACATATTCATAATTTATGCTTATATTCATCGTAGACAGGTTATATTCTTGACTGTTAGTGTTGTGATCTTGTCCAATTGAGTGCTTATATCAACGATTTTCAATATTAATTAAAATGTCGTTTTACTTTTAATGCTCATACTCATCATTAAAATGCCCATATTCATCATTGTTATGCGTTGAACTTTAGGGTGGAAAGTTGCCTTTTATAGAAGTTGATATAGAAATTAGGAGTGTGGGCTAAATTCCTTAGGATCATATTAGGGCTATAGGATTTCGTACTGAATGTTGGTATGAAAGCATCTCAGCACCTTGGGGTTTATTTAGGACACTTGTAGAGTTGTAGATGTTTCTTTTATCAACTTTATGGGTTCTTATCTCACGGATGGAATATATCCAAGATGGGCCTCCTTTATTGAATCAATTCGTGTTCTGGTAACTCCCAAAGCGGAGTTTTTTAATATTGCTATAGAAGGGGTACGAAATGACGTAGAGCCCAGCGAGCGTTATCACACGACAAAAAGATATTGAGTAAAATCATGAAAGCATGTATCATATTGCACAACATGATAGTCGAGGATGAACGTGATACGTTCAAAAATTATTCTGATATGTCGGAATTTCAAAATGATTGTCCTAAATCAAGCAACTCAAGATCGGGAAGAAACGTAAATCCCTTTACTTTTACAAAGAGGGCTTCGAGCTTATCAAGTTACATGGCCAACAGAGCTAGGGTTCGTGATAAAGTTCACAAAATGCTAAAAAATGACTTGATTGAACATATACACCAAAAATCCAATCGTGGTGAACTGCAGTGAAACTAATTCGCTATGTTTTTTAAATTATGTTATTGAATAGTTTTTTTTTCCGTAACGTATTGTATGATAATTTAGTCATGTTTCTCATGTATTATTGTGTTACATATTTTTAAGTTCTACGTGTTTTAATATAATCTTTTTAAATCTTACATTTTTTTTTTTTTTGCATTATACTTTTATCTCGATGTTTTCTAAGTAATTATTGTATATAGTATACCGATATATAAATTCTAAAATCAAATTTATAATAAGTTCAACCAAGTATTAGGGGAGGATATAGGAAGACCAACTTTAAAGTTGGTCTCCAATAAATAAGGGAAAAGAAGTTGGTCTTCATTATGAGGTTGTGAAGAGAGAAAATGGTAAAAGATGGGAAGACCAACCTAGATGTTGGTCTTCACTAAAAATCTTATATACTCAACTAGATGGAAAGCCCGTGCGTTGCACGGGACACTTTAAGTTATGATAACTAAATAAATGTTGGTTAGTTAAAATGTCTCCTAATCTAACTAAATCACTTACGGAATATATCATTGTACATAGTATTACTTTTATCCTTAAATAATACTCCTTATAATATTTTAATGCATTTTTCGCAAAAATCTTAAACTTGTCGACATTTCTCAACCAAAATCATACTTAACTTTTCAAAAGTATTGTGTAAACGGATGTTATATTGAAGTACATTTTGACACGAACTTAATGATACATGTATCGTAATATTCTGATATATGTAGCTCAAGTCATAACAGATTATGTTATTTTCCATGTTGATACCTCTAATACTTTCTGTAAGAGTTTTTCAAATATTGAACTCTCTCCGTGCATTTTTTATTATAAAATATTTCATATAGATAACTTTAATAGTTTATGCGAGAGTTTTACAAATATTGGACTCAACCTCTACATTTCTTAACTTCCTTGCGTCTTTAACACGCTCCAAATTATTTGCCTTTAGATATATATACTAGTTTTAAGCACGTGCGTTGCACGGTTCAAATATTATATCATTTTTAATGATTTTTATGTTTATAACCAACTATGCTATCATTTCAATAAAATAATTCATAGTAATTGTTGTAATATTGCTTACATGTATTTTAAAATTTTGGTCAATTAAAAAAAAATACAAAGATGTCTAGATTGTTCATGTTTAAATTATACAAACAACATTTCTTATCTGTACTCTTCAAAAACACCCTTTTTTTTTTAATAGATATAGTATATAAAGTCGATTGTAATCATTAAGCATTGCTTATCAGAAAATGTATAAATGGATCTCAAATTGAAACTAATTTCAAATCAAATAAAATGATAAATGTTTCAAAAGTTTATGATACACTAACCAATTGTATGATCAATCATATTGTGTTTCTAATATAGTGTGAATGATTAATAATTAACTTGTAATTTATCCTCTCATTTTTTGCTCTTTCACCATACACTAAACTCTTCGTTTTTTCTCTCTCATGACTCTTTGAGTAGTTCTCAAATGATAGACTCTCTCTATGCTCTTCAAAAATCTATATATATATATATATATATATATATATATATATATATATATATATATATATATATAGATTACTCCAAGGGGGTAAGGTTGTAAAAATTATTAGAGCAACTCCAACAATGGGTTTTTAACCAGCTTGATATTGCTAAACAGATTGCCCCACCATTGGAGAGAAGTAGAGGTGGCCACGGGTCGGGCTAGTGCCCAGACAATCGAGCACAGAAAATCGAGCACTAGCACTAGCTCGATTTTCTGGGCACTGACACTAGCCCTCTAGTGTTTTGACCGGGCTTGACCTAGACTTGACCTGGCTAGGGTCAGGGCGGGCCAGTGCTCCGGCCCTACCTCAGCTGGAAAATAAAAAAAAGGAAAAAATCGAATTTGACCAGGGCTTTGACCGGGTTTGACCAGAGCTATTGCTTGAAAAATCGAGCACTAGCACTACCTAACACGGGCTAGGTAGTGCGGGGCTAGTGCCGAGCCGGGCCGTGCGTTGACCAGGGTCGGGCCACTGCGGGCCGGGGCTCCTAGTGCCCAATGGCCACCTCTAGAGAGAAGTAGTCTAAATTGCCTAGCTTGGCAAACCTGCCTATCTAAGCAGTCTGGCAAAAAAAAAAAAATAAAAAATACAAATCTCTTCTTTTTTAGTCCACAATATGTTGACAAGTGGCAGAGAGGGGCCAACTCCACTTTCACCATTTGCTTTCCAATTTCCCTCGACGATTACAATGCATCAGTTTGCTACTTTGCACAAACAATTATATTTTTGACGACTGATATCATCTTAATGTCTCTATTTCCCACAATATTATCACATAAATTATGGGTTTTTTTGTTGTTTGCGGATCTAGTTATAATTTCATCATAAAAAACTTGCAAATCTTTCACCAGGAAAGAGTCTTAAACGAATCACGTTGAAGTTTTATAAAGGAACGCATTGAAACATGGAAAAATATTATGAGTTTACTACCAACTAGATATGGGCCTGTGCGTTGCACGGGTCCCTTAATGATGATATACAATTAAGGTGAAAAGTTGAACCGATAAATATTCGACCATTATCATACAGGAACTATTACTTGTTTTTTATTTAATTATTTTCATTTTATGATCCTCATTTTACCAAAAAAAAAATCTTACACTCTCAAACCAGCACGTTTTAATGTCACTATAATTCAAATTTTATTCAAAAACACTATCTTAAATATTGTTGTATTACTTAACCTCTTTAAATAAAAGATATCATTACTTATATATTGGAAATATCCACATGATATCCTTGTGTTTCTATCTTTCCCTAGAGTTCCACATTTCCAGTTCATGTCCAGTTCATGTATAATATATACCATAATTTTTGCCCTTTTGGATACATAATTGAAAAAAACAAAAAAACAAATACTATGATCCAAAATAAAATATTTGTCTTTTATTGTACAACTTTAAATTGGCACCCTCCAATAATAAATTAGAACCAAATTAAAGTTTTATTCAAAAACACTATCTTATATTAATAATTAGAAACATTCACACAGTACCCTTGTGGTTTTAATTTTCTCAGGAGTTCTACGTTTTTGTTTCGATAAATTTGAGGTTTCATTTTTGTCAACTATGATACTAAGTTTATAATTAACTCTTAATGCTAACAGTTCTTATAAGAATTTAGCAAATGAGCATTATGATCACAAAAATCAAACGTTATGGGTACCATGTACACAAACATGTGAATACTAATACCATTTAAAATGGGTCAAAGAGATAGTAAATTTCATTCTCGTGAATAAAAAGACTATTTTTTTAATAGAATTTTCTGAAAATATACTACCTTTATATGTTTTTCCCAACAAAACACCATCTTTGACCTTGTTTTTATTACTAATATTGTCGTATTATTTTGGTTTCAATTATTCGAACATTGACTACCCTAACATTTCTTTCATGTTTTTGTCGTCCTTTCCCCTCTCCACATTTTCCTAAAATAATATATTACAAATAGATAAATGTTATTCTAAATTGATATTTTATGATACGAATACTATATGAGTATTTAGTTATGAAACCTGAGTTATAAGAAGAGTTAAGACACAGGAATAGAAAATTAATATACGTACAAACAAAGAATCTTTCAATCGTTGTGGGAACTCAAAAAAAAAAAAAAAAAAACCGGATTGAAATTAAGAAAATTAGGAACATATAATATTAGGAAAATGCATCTCATTTCACCTATTTATCCACTTCTCTAATAAATATCCTAATGTACGATTTTTTAGTAGAAGAATTATATATTCCACTTCGTCATGTTTCAATAATGTAGGACTATTTTTTAGTTTTTTTTTTTTTTTTTTTTTTCTATTAGAGATTGTCCCACATCGTCCAAGAAGAAAGGTTATCGTATTTTGGCACAATATAGGTTAGGTTCTTTTAATTTTTTCCCACATCATCAGTACAACGCATGTAAAAGTGTTATCAGTATGATTATTATAAGGGATATTATCCAGGGTACCCCTGAGGTTCCCGACTTTATCCGTGGTACCCTCGAAGTTTCCGAAATTCCCACGGTACCCCTGAGGTTTGCGTTTTCCCCAAATCTGTTAACTTATGGTTGACGTCGTCTAATGCCATCTTTGCCCGTTTGTTTCCGTTCCCCTCCCCATTTAATTACCCTATAAACATCTACCCCTATTAAATTGTTAAATCAAACCCCACACATCAATAAATCCCAACTACCAATATTTTCTCTCAACTGCCAGATTATTCTCTCTCCTCTTCATCTTTTCCACCTTCACATCCTCTGTCCTCTTCAACAATGGCATCAATATCTTCATCTTCCTCCACATTCATTAATTTAATCCAGGAGCTTCTTTGTAGCGTGAAGTACGAAGCCCGATGATGCAAGTGCAGAAAAAAAATGGATCTGAAGATTTCAGAGTCCAATGACAACCCAAATAGGCTATATCACAAGTGTATTGATTGTGATACATTTATGTGGGCTGTCCCATTCTTAACTGATGAGAAGTATAATCAGTTGAGGCTTAAGCATGAAAGTGGAGATGAGGTGCGACAAACCCCTGCCATAGAGATGAAGATTATTGAAATGCAGAAAAAAATTGATGACATAGCAACTCAGATTGCTTTTGGAATTAGGGTTTTAGGTTGTATGGTTTTTCTGTTGTTAGTTATTGTTGTATTGAAGATTTAGAATTTAGGGAAAAGGGAAATCATGTATTCTGTGCAATTTCATTTCAGCAAAAAATTTCCATTTCATTTCATTGCAACCAAGTTTAACAATTGCACAACTTTCTACAGCTTACAAAAAATTACTTCAGTTTTATGCCAAAGATGACATCAATACTGAGTCGACTTGCAGTAGGAGCAATTTAACCGAAATTTGTATAAAATACGAAAAATACAATTATCTAGGGTACCCCTGTTTTCACAAAGTTATACATGGTACCCCTACACTCTAAACTGCATCATTAGAAGTCCTCGACTTCTTTTTCTGCCTTCCACGACTAGAAGCTTCAGCAGCACTTGAACTTGCCTCACCCGTCTTGAAAGCCTTCTTCTTCCTCTTCTTTTGCAAGTTTGCTGCCTTCTTTTGTGCAGCTGTTAGCCCTCCCATACAAGCTCGTGATGCTTAGACCATAAGTCTTCTTGTAATTAGCAACAGAGTAGAATGAACTACAAAAGGCTTTGGGTTGTACCCTGTTGTGATGAATTACCCTCAAAGCATGCTTGCAGGGTATGCCACTGATCTGCCAACATCCACATATACATGTTCCTTTTTCCAGATCCACAGGATAAGTGAAGTTGTTTTCCTTTACCTCATATATCATGCTACTACTAGCAAACACCTGACAAATTCTCGAGTCTTCATTCCTGGTTTTTAAGGCTTCTTTGGCATAAGGCACAACATCATCATCATTCCACTTATGACACATGGCCTGCCTCTTAGCAACTCTGATCATACAACTTCTCCTAATCCCTATATACAACAACAACAACAAGGTTGTTCAACAACAACAACATTGGCCTACAATGATCACTTATTAACCAATGAAAGCAAAACAAACTTGTAAAGTTATAAACAATGAAATTACCTTCACATAAGGTAAGAATAGGCTTCACCCTATCTAGTCCCAAAGTTGCATTAAAAGATTCAGTGAAATTGTTGGTGTTGTCTGCACTACACACACTTGGATCAAAAGCATGCCTAGCCCATAATTTCGGATCAATATCGTCCAAATATTTATAAGCCTTTTGATTAAGGTGGAGAATCTTCTCCATGGCTTTGTTGAACCCATACAAGGAGTATGCATCAGCTGCTCCCCAGAAATGAGTCACCATCTTTGGGCTACCGTAGTATTTCTGCAATTTTGAACCAAAGACAATTAGGGGTACCATGGATAAATTGATAATTTGACAGGGTTACTATGAGGGGTACCATGGATAATTTGACAGGACAACTTACATGAAAATTCTTGAAAAGATGTCGAGCACAAATCCTTCTGTTTGCCTGTGGCAGTAGCAAGTTGAGGGCATATTCAACACCCTAAGAAAAAAAAAAGGTGAATAAGCACTACAAAAAAGTACTTCAATAACATATCAAAATAATTGAAATGAATTGAGAATTTACCCCCATTCTGTCGCTCATAAATGTCCACTCATTAAACTGAGTTTCAGCTCCAAATGTGAGTTTCAGGCAGTTGATAAAATAACACCAAGTTGCATTTGTCTCTCCCTCAACAATAGCATAAGCAATGGGAAAAAGTTGTTGATTTGCGTCTAAAGTAACAGTTGACAAGAGCATTCCATTGTATTTGCCTTTCAACCAACAACCATCCACTCCTATTAGTGGTCTGCAACCCCTTAAGAACCCCTTAAATTGAGCATCAAAACTTATAAACAGTTTTTTGAATTGCATAGGCTTCTCTGGTCCTTGTTCCCTCCAACTAATAAATGCCACGGCATCCGGGTGTGTAGATTTCACCATCTCAACATAGGAAGGCAGATCACCGTAAGAGGAATCATGAGCACCATCAATCTCCTCAATTGCCTTTGATCTGACCTTATACATTGTTGGTTCTGGCATCTTCACAGCATATTGCTCAAAAAGAGTTGCGCACAAATGCTTAATAGGAACAGATGGGTATACCCTGATTTCCTCCAACAACTTGTTTTTCACCCAAGCTGTGTTGGCCATAGGATTCCTGTCATTCCTTGCACAAATGTGGTTAGGAGTCAATGTCTTTATAGCCCAAGAGATTCGATCAGGTAGAACAGATGCATGAATCCTCCAAGGACAGATCTCTTGCTTGCAATATGTTGTGTACCTCTTGCTGTCACTCTTGGTCACTAAAAGCTCGACCCCATGTTGCACACAAAAGTCCCTTAAAACACTGGTGAAGTGATCTTTGTCCAAGAAAATTAACCACGGGGAAAGTATTATTTTACCGAAACCTGGATGCATAAAAATCTCTCCATTCTTATACACCTTGTCCATGACTTTCACTTCATCCTTATCTTCATCAGATTCATCCTCATCTTCATCATCTGACACAAAGTGCATAGGATGCTTATTTGCATCATATTCCAACTCATCATCATTATCTTCATCTTCAGCTTCACTACATAAACTAATCTCAGACTCAGAAGACTCCCTCATGCTTCCATCCTCATCATTCAACTCATCAAAATCCACATCCTCATCTTCATCTGAATCAGTTGAAACAAGTATAAGCTCATCCCTTGAATTTCTTGTTCTAAGCCAAATACCCTCTATATCTCTTTCAGCAGCCCTTGGCACTGTCCTATCCTTGGCCACATATATTCCCTTCCTCTTAGCAGTAGTTTTAGACATTCTTCTCCCATTTGCCTCATTATCAACCCTTGGTGGTGAATGTGGTGGGGAATGTGGAGGTGAATGTGGTGGAGAATGTAATGGTGAATGTGGTGGGGAATGTGTTGGAGAATATAATGGTGAATGTGGTGGAGAATGTGGTGGAGAATGTGGTGCAGAATGTGGTGGAGGCTATGGGACAGTATATTGTGGAGAATTATGAAAAGGAGATTTTGGAGGTGAATGTGGTGGAGATTGTGTTGCTTGGGTACTTTGGGTAGCAGGAGGTTGAGTTCCCTCTCCAAAGCTGTCACAAACATCTTGTTGCATTGGTGTTGGATTGGTTTTCTTCCCCACTGACCCACATTTTTTCCTTGCTCCCAATTTCACTCTTGGACCTTTTTTGTATGAGCCTTCCTCTCTTCCTGTCACATTTTGGCCCTGATCAATTAATGGGGTACCTACCCTCTTATAGTCAGTAATTATATAACCCCCATCATCATCGTCCATACCCCAAACTGGCTTTTCTAGGCATATAGGCTTAATGAATGCAGCCTCTGCCTTTGCTTCCTCTGCTTCCCTCCTAGCCTTCTCCTCTTGTTCCCTCATGAAGGCCTCATGCCTCCTTAACTCATCTTCCCTCTGTTGCTGCCTCATCCTTTCTTCTTTCTCTTCTTTTTCTCTCAACTTTCTCTCATTCGCTTCCATTAACTCCTTAGCTAATGTAACAACATAGCTAGGTTTTGGACTATCTTCCACCCACAAATGAATGTCTCCACCCATTTTAGGATACAATGTAAACATCCTAAGTAAACCACAATCATCAAGTAATTCAACCGTTGCATTCGTTACGGGATGCTTGTATTTCATAATAGGATTTTTAGCAGGTATGACATTTTGTTCATACGCTCGATAACGTAGATCCGTTATCAAATCTATCATGCTATAACAATCAACACTATAAACCTTTATGTCATACCCTTCATTCCCATAATGAATTACCAGGCACTTTTCCACCTTAGCCATAACCTACAGTAGTGAAACTCAAGAAATTCAACAAAAAAAACCCAACACCAACAGCAACAACAACAACTACTCAAGCAGCAACAATAACAACAAAAACGCAAGCAACAACAACTCCAACAACAACAACAACAACAACAACAACAACAACAACTCCAGCAACAACGGATACAACCAAAATAACAACAATGAAATACGAAAATGATTTTTTTTATAACAAATTAAGCAAAAATGCATGCAAACTGAAAAAGATCATACCTTCACTGTTTAATCGTGTTCAGATTGCCCAAAGTGTGGCGAATCTGTGTTGGGTTACCCTCGAAAATCTTCAATCTGGGTAGAAATTTTTCTCGCTTCTTCCTCTTCACAGACGAATTAAATTCCCACCAACCAATTTCACTTTTTTGCAGGGTGTAATAACTGCTAGAGTGATTAATTTTAAGTGTGTGGTGGTATGTAGATGATTATAGGGAGTAATTAAATGGGGAGGGGAACGGAAACAAACGGGCAAAGATGGCGTTAGACGGCGTCAACCATAAGTTAACAGATTTGGGGAAAACGCAAACCTCAGGGGTACCGTGGGAATTTCGGAAACTTCGAGGGTACCACGGATAAAGTCGGGAACCTCAGGGGTACCCTGGATAATATCCCTTATTATAATGGTATTACGTGCCTATTTGACCGATTAGTCAATCACCATTCAGAATAATGGCGTATTATGCTGAATTAAGGTTAAGATTCAGTAGAATAGAGAGGTGAATGAAATGTTGAAGTTTGGAACATGTACATTAAGAGGGGGCGGGCAATGGTGGCCTTTTCATTGTAGTGAACTTAATAGGAGACAACTTATACATCTCGTTAATTCTAGGTTAGCTAGTATTTAGTTAGGCCCGTCTAAAAAATAAACCTAGTTTAATTAGTTATGTGATTATGAGATGTTGTATACAATTTTTTAATCGTTGCACGAGGTCTCTTAATAATGATGTCTAATCATGATGATAAAATTGAACAGATGAATATCTAAACTTTTATATTACTTGCATTTTATTTAACCCGTGTAGATGATTATTTTCAATATAAAATTCCTTTTACAAAATTGAGAACTTATACTCTCTTACTGAGCCCCAATAATTAGATATGAGATTATGAGATGTTGTATATGTTAGTATTTCTCTAAAGGTAAAAAAAATCTACGTGATTGCGATAAACATGTGCTTAACAAAAATGTAGGTGAAAATTTGACATGTGCTTGCTTTTGACCAAGATAGAACCAATCGTTGACATTAATTAGTGTGGAGGCAGACCACTATAGGAAGTTTAAAAGTTTAAGTGAATTAGCCAATTTTTAATCGAAAGATCAAGTACTTGCTTGGAGTAAGTATGTAATTCTAATAGCGTATATATACAATGTAAATTTCGTTTGCAGACCAAGGTTATGCACTCTAAAATTTCGTCCTAGGGTTTGAGTTGTTGTATGGATAAACATGTAATATTGTTCCACATCATTTTGTTACATGGAGATGAACTAAAATAGGAGTAAGATCATAAAGGTGTTATGCTTCTATAGTCTAGTTTTTTAATAATTTAATTTCAGCAAATGAAAAGAGAGAAAAAAAAAAAAAGCAAAGAAACAAACTAAATGTATGATATAATATAGAGTACTATATGATACTCCTATACTCCCCTACTATATTATGATTTATTATTACTTATAACACTTTTACTCCTCATGTGTCATACACATCATCAAGGGGATGGATAAAACATTTTAATTCAAAAAGACGTTTTTTAAACTAAAATATAATAATGTGTGTTAATTTAAAAAATATTTCTTGTAATATATACATTTTTTTTTACTGAAATTATGAGGTTACTACAAAAACTTATTACGTTTAATTTGTAACCAAAATTCTAATAAAAAAAAAAAACAATGTTTAAACTTGTCAATCAATACTTTAGCAGCTTATTATAGCCAGCCAAGTATATATGATCAGACATTATGATTGTGAATGATGATCTAGTATTTCAACTATTTATACTTAGCTGATTGTTTAACTTCGATTAGGATTAGGAATATGATATATCAAAATTAGAAATATATACCAAAAACTTTGCCCGATAAATCCCTCCTTTATTGATTAATATGGAGTTTTTAGAATGTTTGACAAGCTAAAAAGTCGTTATTCCTAGTCAAATTACCTCTATTCCTACTAAACAAGCAAGGGTAAGTGGGTCTCGTATCCACAAGAAAGAGGGAAAGTCTAAAATGCGATTTCTATGCGGAAAAACTAAAACGAAATAAATAAAGCAATTAAATGGGGGGTTTTTGGTTTGAAAGTTGATTGAACGAGAAATAAACGATTTACCAAATTTACTAAGGCGACCCTCGGTGATAATCTATTCAAACACCCTAATATAGCAAGTTTTTACCTCTCTTTAATTATACCATTCATAGATAATCCCGGTTTTTAACCAATTAATCCACTTTATTGGGGAATTTGAGCAACCGCTACCAAATTCTCCTCCTTTTAGTCCTAATTTGTCTAGTGACCACTCAAACAAATCAAAACCAAAGGCATGAAGAGCAAGGATTAACATATGATTATGAACAACCCAAATTAGTATCTAATTAGCCGCAACCTCGACACTAATCAAATCTAATCTATTAGTTGTCTAATTAATTCCCCAATTACAAGTTAGTCATAACCATACACTAAACATGTGAAAATTGCTTCCTTATAGGCTAATAATCAATGACTATAAATTATCAACCAAGCATATGAAGTACCCAATTCAATCCACTCAACCAATTACAGAAAATAAGGATAAATCATGCATTAAAGAACAAGGAATTAATTACAATGAAAATAAAGGCAAATTAGAGAGAAGAAAATCTTACTAATACATAGGATGAGAGAATTTGATTACACCAAGCATCTAGGAGGGGGATTAGCCTCCCATACTAATTATTACAACAATATTTGAGATGAAATTCATAATAAAAATACTAATTCTCCTTGAGTTTCTCTCTCTAAAATGAAAACTAGATTAAAAATATTATGAAAGGTGATAATAACTATGGAGGGGTTCATGCCCCTTTATTCAAGATAAATACAAAAGATATTACAAGACAAAAGCAAAAGAATCCAAGACAAACGCAACCGCTAAAAGCCAAGCGAAACTTCCCGGAAGGTGTCTTTCTCGGACCGAGACTCATATTCCTCGGGCCAAGACGAAGCTCTCCTCGGACCGAGACAAAATCTCCTCGGCCCGAGGCCTGTATTCCTCAAAATCGCCCCCCTAACGGCTTTTCTCGGTCCAAGAAGACTGTCCTCGACCCGAGACGGGTATTCTCGGTCCGAGAAACTGGTACCCAGCGCGATCTTCAAACGCACATAACTCTCACCTCCGGACTTCATTTTGAGCTCATAATATATCATCGGAAAGCTAAGATCACGAACTTTCTTCTCCAATTGGAATTTCTACAAAATATTATCTGGATAAAAAGTTATGGTCAAATGAAGTCGGAAGTGATGGTGTGTGGTTCTCTAAAATTATCCGACGCTCACCAAAAAGGGTCTTGAGTCGCAAAATTCCCATAAAACCATCAATTAAACTTTAAATATACTCCTTATGATGTGGTTTACGAGTCACAATAAAACCACACCCAAATGATCCTTAAAGCGTCAAAATCATGATGATTAACGCACCATCATCACACCACATCAAACTCCCCTATGCTTAGACCATTACTCGTCCTCGAGTCATCTAAATCTCCACACTTGACACCTTGGTTTCTCTTGTAGTGCGGGGCGAGCTACCACACAAAACTCAACTCCTCCAAATGAAGGAATCGCAAGCTAACAAAAACACTCAAATGGTGCTAGTTAGAGTTGAAGTGGAAGAAATGCTCAACACCTCAACTCTAACCATCTTATTCTCCCTTCTCACACACTCTAAGTTAGGAGAAACTGACACAAACCACGTTTCCCCCTACTTGGCTCACCGACTCCCTCAAAATCATGCTCAAAATGAAGCTATCGAGCACGACTCACCTCTTAAAATCCACTGGCACCCCTATCATCATAATGTAAGAGGATTTCTAACATAGGACCACCAATTGCTATCACCAAACCTCCTTATAACTCCCGTAGTCATCCTAACCCATTACGCCCCAAACTCCTCTTCTTATGTCGCCCGCCATGGATTACCTCGTGAATCATTTTTTTTTTTTTTTTACAAAAACATAAATATATTACAAACTAAGTAACAAATGCCAACAACAATCGAAATACAATGCTAAGAACCTCCCCCATGCTTAATTCTCGTCATTGCTCCCAATGACAAACCAACACCAATCCAAAATATTTGGGCAACGACAAAGTGGAAGGGGAAGTAAGAACACAATCAACTATCCCATACAAGAATAACCATGGAATAACTCATCTCATTTTATCAAAGAATCAATTAACAGGCTCTCAGGTCAAGAGACACCCACTCTACCTCACTCCCCTATTCTCCCTCTTGGAATTGTATCCACCCTCGTCTCACCACTTCATCTCCCTCATTAACAATATGCGCAACACATCCTCCAACAATGGCCACATTTCAAAGCACCCAACCAAGATGAACCAATAAGAAGGCTATTTTAGTGGTTTAAGGGCGGGATGGGGTGGTCAAATCAATCAAAATATTAGGGGAGCAAACGTGGTGGGGCACAAAGAGAGATGGTATAGAAACAAGCTAGTAAAACGGGTGGGGAGTAGTGGTTAGAATTGAGAGAGAAAGAGGAAAGTTAAAGAAAAAGAGACATACCTCGTGTGACCTCCATTTCCCTCCATTATTGTCAAAGCAAGTGGCTCATGGTCAAAAGACCGGTAAAAGAGCCACTCTCTCGCCTCACAACCATGTCTTCCTCAAAATACGTAGCCTCCTATCACCTTACAAACTCCCATCTCCCTCGTGTGTTTGTTGAAGCATAATGACCCCACGACAAAAGTTGTCCAAAAACCAATACAAAATAGGTCATTCTGTGATTATTTGTGAGTAACGGGCCAATATCAATGGTTTGGGGGCAAACAAGCATGTGGAACAAACGGGAGGGGTCAATATGAAGAGAGATGGTTAAAAATACGGGACAAAACGGGGTGGTGGAGTGAGTTGGTTAGAAATGAGATGAGAAGAAGGTGTAGGGAAGAGTAATATCATACATTGACTTCTCCATTGTATGGCAAGTGTCACAAGATAAAAGCACACCAAAAACAAACAAAACAAAACAAACTAATAAGCTTGGGTTGCCTCCCAAGTAGTGTCTTTGTTTAATGTCGTTGGCTCGACTCAAGTCATACCATTTCCATCAACCAAATCCAAACCCCAAGTCAAGCAAATCGCACTTTACCCCTTCTCCTTTCACCCTCCACCTAAGGGTATTCTTGACCTCGACTTTGGTGGCATTTTTCCTTTTCTTGTTTGGAGTATGAGGAATGGTCTTTTTAGCCTTTGAAATCTGCAAAACCGATGGCAAAGACTTTCCACATTCTAAGGGTGACTTGGTTTGCATGAAATACATGCTTTTCACATTAGATTTCATGTTTTCCACACAATTTAAAGACATGCATTTGATACTTGCGCTTTTGGGATCGGGGGGATCATGCTTTGGAGATTTCACAACACATGTATCAATGGAGTGAACCGAATGATCAATATCAACATCATGCTTTGAATCATAAACATGCTTCTCTATTTGACAACCATTAGCTTCTAGTGCAAGAATACCGGTGTGCATATCAATGTTCATTCTTGCGGTTTTCATGAAGGGTCGTCCTAGAAGGAGAGGTTTGTCATGTTCACTATGATTTGTATCAAGGACATAGAAATCCACGGGAAACACAAGATTATCTATCCTAACATGCACGTCCCTTACAATTCCTTCGGGATAAACCTTAGAACGATCCGCTAGTTCTATCACAATATCGGTTTCATGCATTGGTTTGAGTTTCATCGAATTATAGCATGAGAGTGGCAAAACATTAATAGATGCACCTAGATCTAGCATGGACTTAGGAAAAGTAGTGTTACCTATGGTCGCCGGAACGGTAAACATACCGGGATCACCACACTTTATAGGTAGCCGTTGTTGAAAAACGGCCGAAACTTGCTCACTCATCACCACTTTCCTCTTGTCTTTAGCTTTCGGCTTCCTCTTGACCGTGCACATTTCTTTCACAAATTTAGCCACCCTTGGAACACTCTTCACAAAGTCTAGGAAGGGTATATTAACTTTGCAATCTTGAAAAAGAGCGTACATTTCGGTGTTGTTGGTCTTGAGCTTCCGAGTGTCCTTAAGAGCCTCGGGAAATGGTACATTATCATCTCCATCATCATCTTGAGGAATAGAAGAATCAACAACCAAAGGGGACCGAGAAGCAGGGGTCTCAGCTTGAGAAGGGTCAGTCTCGACCAGAGACGGGCCAGTCTCGACTAGAGACGTCCCTTTCTCGACTAGAGACGTATCTGTCTCGACTCGATACCTGTTGCTCTCGACTCGAGAGGTTTCTTTCTCGGGCCGAGAAAAATGGTCAGAATGCCATTTTTCAGGTATAGCCTCCTCGGTCCGAGGCAAACCTCCCTCGGCCCGAGGTTGGTCCTCCTCGACCCAATCTTGTTCTAAACCTTCTCCTTGATCTTCCCATTTTCCAAACTCTTCCCCTACTATCCTCATACCTCGATTTCCCTTCTCAAACTCGATGTGAGGTTTCCTACCACTCCGTAGGCCAATGAAACTCGCATTTTTGGTGGGATTTGGCTTTGTTTGAGAGGGAAACTTGTTGGAACCTCTAGACTCGAGTCGATTGACCACCATTGCTAACTTGCTCATTTGTCCCTCAAGATTTAGAATGCTTGCCTTGGTTTCTTGTTGATTACTCACCATTGCGGATTGCATTGTCATGACATTTTGTGTGAAGGCCTTCATCATTTCCTCTATATGCGACGGTGGACAAGTGCCTCCTTGAGCTTGATTTTGGTCATTGGAGGGTGGTTTCATTTGATACATTCCTCTTTGTGAGTTGTTACCTCCCCCATGACCTCCATAGGTCGGATTTTCTCGATTTCTTTGGCCTCCATTAGCTTCATAATTCCTTTGATCTTGAAATCGGTTTCCATCATATCGATTGCTTTGACTACCTTGATTGTAGCCTCTATTCCCATCTTGGAAACCGTCAAATCTTCTTTGATTGCTTTGGAAGCCACTAATCGCATCAACTTCCTCAAATTCTCTAGGGGAGGAGTTTCTACCTTGATTCCTCAATATTTCCTTCGTCATGCTAGCCAACTCCCCGATTTGTGAATCATTTGAAAGGGTTTCTACCACATTCACCCTCTTCACGCATCTCGATCCCTTGAGTTCGTTGCTAGCTCCTCAAGCAAACCCCAAGCCTCGGTCGGGGTCATTTTGTCCAATCCCCCATTGCTTGAAGCTACCACGTGCCTATAGTCTTGATCATCGAGGCCGTGGTAAAAGTATAGGATCAAATCTTGCTCCTTGTAGCCATGGTAGGGACAACTAGCTACCAACTCTCGAAACCGGTCCCAATAAGAAGCAAGTGACTCTCCCCGTTGCTCAATCGTAGATATCTCCTTCTTTAAAACCGAAGCCTTAGTATTGGGGAAATACTTAAGAATGAAGGCTTTTTTCAATAATTCCCAAGAAGTGATACTATTGTGGGGGAGAGTATAGAGCCAATTCAAAGCACGATCCTTCAACGAAAATGGAAAGACCTTTAGAAAAAAAGTATCCAAGTCAACCCCCGGAGGCTTCATGTTGCTACACACCAAATGAACCCCCATTATGTGCTTGTTGGCATCTTCAGTGCTTAGGCCATAGAATGTGGGTAGGTGGTGTAACAATGCTCCCTTGATCTCGATTCTCGAGGTGGCTTCATCCTCGGGAAATACAATACATGAGGGTTGTTGGGAAAGATCTGGCGCGGTCAACTCCCTTATGCTCATGATGCCTCTAGTATCACCAAATTCGGAGGATCCCGACGTCCAAGAACTCTCTTCACTAAATTCCTCAAAACCTCTACTTGACCCTCCAAACCAAGGGTTCTCCTCCTCCTTGATCAAACGGTCCACTTGCTCCAGTGATGACTTCTTTCTTTGTCTCAACGTTCTCTCAAGTTCCCAATCTATCTCAAAATAACTCGAATCTTGATTAGTAGCTCGGGTTTGGACCATAGGCTAGTGGCCCAAACATCGTAGGAAACAAATGAAAACAAGCCTCAAACACACTTAAAAGAAAATTAAAATAACAAAAAGAAAAGAAAAACTAATATTTACAAATACCACCCAAAAAATAGCAAAAAGACTAAAAACGCCTCTTCCCCGGCAACGGCGCCAAATTTGACAAGCTAAAAAGTCGTTATTCCTAGTCAAATTACCACTATTCCTACTAAACTAGCAAGGGTAAGTGGGTATCGTATCCACAAGGAAGAGAGAAAGTCTAAAATGTGAATTCTATGCGGAAAAACTAAAACGAAATAAATAAAGCAATTAAATGGGGGGGTTTTGGTTTGAAAGTTGATTGAACGAGAAATAAACGATTTACCAAATTTACTAAGGCGACCCTCGATGATAATCTATTCAAACACCCTAATATAGCAAGCTTTTACTACCTCTCTCTAATTATACCATTCATAGATAATCCCGATTTTTAACCAATTAATCCACTTTATTGGGGAATTTGAGCAACCGCTACCAAATTCCCCTCCTTTTAGTCCTAATTTGTCTAGTGACCACTAAAACAAATCAAAACCAAAGGCATGAAGAGCAAGGATTAACAAAAGATTATGAACAACCCAAATTAGTATTTAATTAGCCGCAACCGCGACACTAATCAAATCTAATCTATTAGTTGTCTAATTAATTCCCCAATCACAAGTTAGTCATAACCATACACTAAACATGTGAAAGTTGCTTCCTTTTAGGCTAATAATCAATGACCATCAATTATCAACCAAGCATATGAAGTACCCAATTCAATCCAATCAACCAATTACAGAAAATAAGGATAAATCATGCATTAAAGAACAAGGAATTAATTACAATGAAATTAAAGGCAAATTAGAGAGAAGAAAATCTTACTAATACATAGGATGAGAGAATTTGATTACACCAAGGATCTAGGAGGGGGATTAGCCTCCCATACTAATTATTACAATAATATTTGAGATGAAATTCATAATAAAAATACTAATTCTCCTTGAGTTTCTCTCTCTCTAAAATGAAAACTAGATGAAAAATAATATGAAAGGTGATAATAACTATGGAGGGGTTCATGCCCCTTTATTCAAGATAAGTACAAAAGATATTACAAGACAAAAGCAAAAGAATCCAAGACAAACGCAACCGCCAAAAGCCAAGCGAAACTTCCAAGAAGGTGTCTTCCTCGGACACCTGTATTCCTCAAAATCGACCCCCTAACGGCTTTTCTCGGTTCGAGAAACCATTTTATCGGTCCAAGAAGACTGTCCTCGACCCGAGACGGGTATTCTTGGTCCGAGAAACTGGTACGCAGCGCGATCTTCAAACGCGCATAACTCTCACCTCCGGACTTCATTCTGAGCTCATAATATATAATCGGAAAGCTAAGATCACGAACTTTCTTCTCCAATTGGAATTTCTACAAAATATTATCTGGATAAAAAGTTATGATCAAATGAAATCGGAGGTGATGGTGTGTGGTTCTCTAAATCATCCGACGCTCACCAAAAAGGGTCTTGAGTCACAAAATTCCCATAAAACCATCAATTAAACTCCAAATATACTCCTTATGATGTGGTTTACGAGTCATGATAAAACCACACCCAAATGATCCTTAAAGCGTCTAAATCATGCCGATTAACGCACCATCATCACACCACATCAATGTTTCATTCTTATTTAATTATTTTTTACTTACCATATCATGTACAATTCATATTAAATTGAGTTTCTAGAATGTTCCACTCTTGTTTATTTATTTTTTATTTACCATATCATAAACAATTCATATTAATTAAATTGAGTTTGCAGAATGTTCCATTTTATTTAATTATTATTTACTTACTATATCATATACAATTTACATTAAAGTATTTGGTGACTTACCATATGTAAGATTATAGACATTCTAGAATGTTCCAATCGTTATGGGAGCTCAAAAAAAGCTTGCTTTAATAATATATACTAGTTTAAAGCCTGTGCGTTGCACAGTGACATTAACATTATTTTATATTATATAGGCACTTTCCATTGCCGAAATCATTATAATTATTGTAGTTAAATAAAAAAAATTTAAGGTATTAACGAAATAATAAAGTTACCATTTATCGAGAACTATTGATTAATTCATTTTTGTAAGTTTTCACACTGTATACTTAATGTTATAGCTAATTAATTAACTTTTTTCATAAAACGATTTACTTCCATTACTTACTTTAACCAACCTTTATCGTTTTACATGTTTATGTCTCATGACAAAAGTATAAATATGTCAATACTAAACAAAACTGAACACAAACTCTGCAAGATATATACATTTATTTCACATCAACAAACCTAAATACAAATTGACAAATGTTGTGCTGTAGTGGTTAAGATAGAAGTACCGAATACAATAAGTTTCAGTTTTAAATTTGTTCCCTATATTGTATACCGATTTCTAAGCTTATTACACTTGATGTTAGTAAGATTTTGTATGATTCAACTTATTCTTTTTAACATATTCATATCACGAGAGTAAGATGTTGTAACTATGATGAATCTAGTAAAAAATTAATTCCAAAAGAATTTATATTAGTTCAAATTTAATAAGTTTAGTTCAAGTTTAATAAATTTAAATAAATCAAAATAACTTTATATTATAACTTACGAAACCGAAGCAAAAAAATATATTATCTTAATTGTATGTTTCTTTTAAGTCATCTTATATTTTGTTATGTTGAATCAATGACTCAAATTAAAGATTATATATTAGTTATTTTAAATCTTATAATTGCAATAATGCTTGCACGTTGTACATTACAAATTCTTAAGATGAAAAGTTATAATTCGTACCAATGACTTTGCTTATGTGGCCATGTTTCAAACTACGTAACAATAAAAGGTGATTCTAAGTTTGTGATAAATGGTTTTATGACTGCTGGATTATATATAACTGCATTTTGAAAATGTTTGATGATCAAGAATTTACTTATAGTTTTTATTCAATTAAAGATCTTATATTATCATTTTCAATATTATGGCTCAAGGACCTGTCTAGACCTCCATAAAAATACCTATAATTGTTTGTCTCTTCAATAGATAGACTATATTTATAAATAGAATATTATATTTTTTAGGACTATGTATTAAAATTTTCAAAACTCAAGTTTACATTAAGGTAGCTGACCAAATAATTTTCGTTTGATAATATGTGTTTTAGAGCAAAGAGATCTATACATTATGTAAAAACATTTGATTGCTCTCATAGAAATAAGTACATCGAATACGGGAATGACCTTGTATGAGACAATTCAACTTAATTTTGCAACATATAAATACCAAAACATATCACCTAAATTAAGCTATTTTTTAATTAATTTAGATCAATTGACATATGAACTGTTCAACATCTAATGCCTCAGCTAAACAAACTAAAACAGTCATACATTTCTAAAAGGAGGGAGTATCTTATCTCTTTATGATCAGAAAAAAAAAAAAAGACTTATAGAATAGCGCATATTTAGAGAAACCCAGTGACTTTACTCGCAGTTATGAAAAGTTGGAAATTCACTTGAGTAAGTTGAATTGCTACCCACCTAAAAATATAAAGCAAAAAATTACAAAGGTATAATAATATTATCAAAGAAGACACCTCACTAAATGAGTATAACTTTAAGTGTGCAAATCTGATAGTTTTTTGCGAAATCAATAGTCAATGCCCTAGCTGGCAAAATAAAATCATCTTACATTATTAAAAGGAGGTGGTATCCTATCTTTTTATGATTACAGTTAATTTGGAATATATAAATTTTGGAATATAATGTAATCTTTCCATTACTCATGATAAAATTCTTTATATTATCTTACCATTTCACGACTACAATATACTTGCTTAGAAATATTATCGTCCATAACTTATAAATAGATTTTTTTATAAACTAATCGAATTTTTGTTCACCTGAAAATGAAATAAAATTTCAATGTCTCTAGATGTATTAAAAACCTATGGTTATATGCAGAAAATATCAGATTCATTAAAAAATATAAACACTACATTTATTCGTAGTTTGTGGTCAATCTTTTATATATATACTAAAACATAGATTACAAAAAAAAAAGAGAATGGTATAGAATAGCACATATATTAAAGCGAGTAAATAATTACCTTTACTCATAGTTATTATTATTGGGGAGTTCACATGAATAAGTTGAAAGTTCTTTTGTATTATCTTACCATTTCGTGATTAATTGTCGTATATACTCCCTTCGATCTTTTTATAATAATCTGTTTTGTTTGTTGCTTTTGACTATCCATGTTGGGGCCACTTCTACACTAAATGAACTTAAACGGACTTTTTATTCACTTAAAATTGTATTAACATTTCATTCATTGTAGACGCATTTAAAAAAAAAAAATATTTGGTTCTTATATTTTACCAAAATGTAGAAAATGTCGTAAAGTTTTCTCTTATATTAAAATGTAGGTTTGACTTATTATCTTAGCATAACTTAAAAAGGAAACTTTTATATATACTATTGGATTTTTTTCAAAATTACCATAAACCTACATATGGTATACTACATTTCCATAAGTAAATTATATGAATCTAATACTATATATTAAAACCTGAAACCAAGTCTTTCCTAGGTTGACACTTGGCATACATTAATTGGATAGAACATAAAAATAATATTAAAATACAATTATTGATTAACATATGGTAATAAATTATCATATTAGCTAATTTATGGAAATAATAAATATGGTAATTTAGTTTGTAACATGAGATATAAGAGATAGTATGATGGTGGTTGGCTAATTTATGGTAATAAATTAATTGGATAGAGCATACATTAATTGGATAGAGCATAAAAATAGTATTAAAATACAATCATTGATTAACATATGGTAATAAATTATCATATTAGCTAACTTATGGAAATAATAAATATGGTAATTTAGTTTATAACATGAGATATAAGAGATAATATTATGGTGGTTGGCTAATTTATGGTAATAAATTTGAATATGATGTGATATAACGGGTGACGGAATAATAGTAGAATGACATAATGTAACATGTGACGAGATAATGGGATTGAAACTGTAAAATGGGTGACATAAAAGTGGAAATATGATAATACGATGAGTGAGTAAAAATATATAATAATAAAATATGACGGGAGACAAAAGTTTATTATAGTACCCTACTACCCTTCATTGTAAAATTAGAACAACGATAAAACATGCTGTCTTTTTTACAAAACGAGTATAAACATTATAAATAGACAAGCCCGGGCGTGACACGGGCATGCAAACTAGTTTCATACATGATTACCATAAACTCACATATGGTATAACAACAATTTCATAACATAAATTAATTCCTTATTCACCAGAAGCTCTAAGAAAATTCGAAAGGCTCTGCACCTCTTCAATGCTCACGAAAAAAACTTCATTTATAAATATATTAAGATTAAGATTGATTGTTATATCAATTTCCAGAATACTTTTTCCCCCAATAGTACGTGTTTAAGCATATTGGGCCCCCCTCTGGTTTAGGCCCTTGGGCATTGCTTGGGCTCACCCTACCTTCATGCCGGCCGACCAAAACATACGAGCACTGCTTATTGCATCGTTGTCATCTGAAAGGTACTGCCAGCCAAAGTAATCTCCTCAAGACTCACTATGATCCACAATTGTCCGGGTGGTGTGATTCGGACTGGCGGCTTGTCCTTCAATTCTCTTTACTTGTTGGTTGGTGACCGTCTCCCGACGCCGAGTATCGCTCCTTGGCTGTTATTACATGTGAGCTTAAATGGCTACGAGGGTTACTTCTTAGTTTGCGTGTTTCTTCTCCAGAGCTGATTCCTCTCTAGTCTCTACTGTGATAGTCAGCCGGCTCTTTACATTGCCTAGAATCCGGTGTTCCATGAGCGCACCAAACATAATAAAGTTGATTGTCACTTTGTTCGAGATTGTATTCAAGATAAGCTAATTTCTCCTACTCATATTTCCACTTGTGACCAATTACCAGATGTCTTAACCAAGGGCGCTTGGTCATAGTCAGTTTAACTTTCTTGTAAGCAAGTTGGGCATTTGGAATCTCCATGCTCCAAATAGGGATTTAGGGTGTTGGTACAAACAGTGAGAAGGTAAGCAGTTAACAAACTAAACAAACCTTAACACCTACGAATAGTTGGCTAGTTATTTTTACGATGATAGTACTTACTAGTTACTCCAGTAACAAGGTGCATGCTAGGACAGTGGGGCGTACTAGTTCAGGCCTTTAGGAGATTTGACTTCTCTAAATGCTAATTTGATCTTAGCTTGCACAATATTCTGTTGGCACCAGCTGTTCTGAAAGACTTAGAAGCATGGCCGAAGGCACCACACAAATTACAATGGTAATAAAATTAGAAGTACTTCATTATTTGCACATATATACAATGCAAACATGCTTTCGTTACTATGAGTGTACCAGTTCAGCTTAGACAGCCTTAAAAAAAAATTTAAAAAGAGAGGGAAAGATTGAGAGAGACATTACTGCAAACTGAAAACAGAAGAACCTGAGTTTCAGTCTGCGTTACTATCAGTTCAGCTAAATTCTATCTGGCTTTCAGGGGAGAAGATGTAAACTCATTTCCTGATATGTCATAGAAGAGATCATCACTCTTGCACAATGTATACACGACATCTACCATACTAGGCCGCTTTGAGGGATCTTTGTTCACACAAGCAACAGCAACTGCCATCATGTTTGTCAAGCTTTCGACTGAACAAGATTCCTTGAGGAGAAGACTATCTATCCAGTCCATCAACTTTCTAACCTTTTCATCCTCTGTGCCTTCCCAAACATTATGGGCACTTGACCAAAGAACTTTTCCCTCCTCATCTATGGCTTCTCTACCTGAAATCAACTCAAGCAATACTACTCCGAATGCAAACACATCCATTTTTGGTGAGACTACCCCATCAGTCAAGTACTCGGGTGCAATGTACCCTTGAGTTCCCACAATGTGCATCGTGATGGCGTTGCAGCCAGATTTTGCTAATCCGAAATTGGCAATCTTAGCTCTCATATTGACGTCAAGGAGAATGTTGCTGCTCTTAATATCTTTGTGGACAACCTGCGGCCTAGTATGCTCATGGATGTATTGAAGACCATTTGCAACATCGACTGCTATTCTTAGTCTTGCTCTCCAGTTCAGTTTTCCCCTGTTGCTTTCATGAACCCATGAGTGAAGAGACCCATTCTCGATGTACTCGTAAACCAGGTAGCAAGTAGCATCCTCCGGATCTATGCAAAATCCTTCCAACCTCACCAAGTTCCCATGGTTTACCTGCAAAAAAACAGGTGATGAATTTTTAAGGTCCATTATTACAACAATAAAACATCATCAAAAGCTCACAGTTCAGACATTCGAGTCCATAACAGTTACTACAATTCTCATAGTACAATTTGGTTAAGGCGGTGTCTACTTAGACAATTACACTTCAGCATTAGTCTCACTAAATTATCTTTGAGAAAATGAAGTCAGTACCTAGAAAGAGTGTTTAATTTGACCCTGATTTTGGAGTGCCAATATCAGCACTGTTTCGTAAATTATGGGGTTCGAGATGACATGCTTGTTATTCATCCTTGATCTCCAAGATGCTAATTGCACAAATTTTAGATCAAGAAATCCACTAATTCCAAAAGTCATAGTTGTCATTTTTCTGATAAAGAATGATTCACCCACTAATACTAATCTTGACATTTTTCTGATAAAGAATGATTCAACTAGCAAACATCATATGAGAACTATAATGAACACGCCGCTCACATCTACAAATGAAACACAAGTCAACAAGTCAATAATTATCATTTCCACGACACCTTATAATATCAATATATCATATCAGTTGCATCTAGAAATAGAATACTATCTCATGACCGACGAATGATGAGAATTGTAGTATGGGCGATAGTCAAACTCGTACTGCTAAACCCCAACTAGTAGATCAGTTCTTCAATACACTTCAACTCCAATAACACAAGTGTTCACTTCTCCTTTGTTCAGTGACAAACTACAAGTCTACAACATCGAACATTCAAACGTGGAAACATCGTTGTACGATATATTAGTCTCGTTGCACGATATATTAGTCACGATATCTACTAACTCAGTTGGCAAGGTCGCTTAAGGGTAGCACCCGAAACAGGGTTAGAACCCTTTCGGTTGATAAAGTTGCTAACGAATTTTTAGTACCACTACCTAAGGCCATAATCTTTCATAAAGTCAGAATGAGTAACAACAACAGACCTAACCAAAAGCCTAAGTCGATAGTGTCCATTATTTCATTACAAGAAATTTACAAGTGAACAAATTGACGACACTTGCGTCCGCACATGAGTTATTTCAGACAGCCTGTTATGTAAAGGATTGCAGAGAAAAGCTAGCATTTAATCATTTAATCCACAAACCCGTCACCTTAATCATCAATCAATAAACTAATTAATTGTAGGAAATAACAAGAACACCCATAAACATACAGAAACGATCGAAGAACAATGCTAAAGACATATACACAAATTTTGATGAAAATTTGAGTTACCTTCTGCAAGATCTTCAATTCCTCATAAGCATTCCACTTAATTTTCTTGATAGCGTATGCTTTACCATCAATAGAACCCTTATAAACAGAACCTTGAACAACATACTTGTCATCAAATCCATCAGTAGCTTTCCTCAACTCCCCAATTTCATAAACTTTATACTTATCCAAAGTATCAGAAACATCAGCCAGTATCAAATTCTGCTCCAAATTCTTCAAATAACCTCGCCCGGCCGCGTTCGCCGCCACTCCCTCTCCCTGTCCTCTTGTTCTCTCCAAATCTTCATCCATCCTTTTCCTATACCAACTCTCTCTGTAAACCAAAACCCCAGAAACTAAAGCAAGCAACAACACACATATTCCCAACCCAATTCCTAAACCAACAACAGCACCTTTATGATCATTATTACTACCACTGTTATTACCAATCACAGTAGCATTAGTCTGAGTATTATTTTGGGGAGGAATACCAGGAGGTTGATTGAGCTTAGGAAGTTTAGAAACAGGAACAAAAACAGTATCATATTGGCTAATATTATTTCCATTTATATCTATAATGGACTGTCTAGAAACCCCAAATAATGCAGCAACACTAGTATATGTATCGTCAGGCTGAAAAACATAGGACACCAAGAAATTAACACCATTTTTCACCTGGGTTTGATCTGGGCACTTACAGAAGACGGGAAAAATTACATCACCACCAATAGTAAGATTTAGAGGATCAAGTGTAGGATTAGCAACCTCAACAGATTGCCAAGTAGTCAAATTCCCATAATAATGAGTAGAAACATAGTAAAAGTTGTCACCTTTAATGATAGTGTAGGTCATGCCAGCATAGGAGAGAGATTTTAGGGTCTGGTTTTTTACTATGTTGCACCCACAAGAAATTGGGATAAAAACAGGCTGGTTGGGGAGGAGATTGTAAGAAGGGTTTGAAATATTACTGGGTTTTGACATGCTTAATCTGCTGACATTAAAAAGGTCACCAATTGTAGCAAGGTTCTGTACATCTGGGGTCATTGGTCTGTATAAGACATATGTTTGACAGGGGTATGAGCTGCTGTTTGTGCTGTTTGCTGAGCAAGTGTAGCCATATGTGGCTGGTTGTGCTTCTGATTTGTGCAATATGTTGAGTAAGATCAGTAGGAAGACACACTGTATTGGTTTGTAAGTGTATCTTTGGCTCATTTTTGCGTGTTTTTCAGGGGATTTTGGTTACTTTTTGTGCGGAAGGTGTAGACTTATACTCCGTATATGAGGAAAGGTGGAAGTTGTAGAGCAGGGAGGCATGGAAGATTTTGGTTTGAGTATATCTTGGTTTATGACTTTATGAGGTTATGACAAAAGAAAGGGTAGGACTTGGTCAAGATTTATTTTCAAGCTCATACTGTGAACTGTGAAAGTCATCAATGAGGGGCCATTGAAGAAATTTTGGAAAAGTTAGCTATAGGTCCTTGTCTGGGTTGACTAGCAAGTCAACAACTACCACTTCATAAGAGTATTGTAAAAATCTTTTGCTACTCATTTATCTAACATTCCTTACTTTTTTGTTTTACAAGATAGATTAACCATCTTGTAGTAAATTTTACTGCTAAAGTAATTAAAATTAAGGGTATACAGACAGTACGGGAAGAGCTGCCCAAAATTAGCTCAACCACTCTATAATAAGTTCACAAAAAGTGCCACCTTTTGAAACACAATATCATTAAGGTGGAGAAAATCACAAACCGTGATGTAATTACTCTAAGTACTGTGGAAATGTATGGTGTGCCACATTTTGTGGCTTTTTTTAGCGTAACTTGCCTTTAAGTATTTAATGAAACAACCATAGTTGGAACTAAAAAACAATCATGTTGGTACTGGATAATCTCACTAATATGATAATACAAGTAGATAGTACTTAGTTAGCGAATTGGCCTTATCTTATACAAGAATGGTCCCTTGCGCCATGGTTCTCTTATATCCTTTGTAATTCTCTTATTATAGGAATGGGTTTACAACTGATCATTGGTAGAGCTAACAATTGGACGGGTTAGGTTAGTTGCGGGTCAAGGCGGGTTGCGTACATGCGTCATATGGGGTTTGACACCATTTGAGTCTTGCATTGTCATTACAGAGTATAATTACTCGAAGCTTATTTAATTGCCTTATTCAAACTGTGACCAATATAAAGGGCTCATTTATTTGGTTTTATTATGAAATTAAAATTACTTACCGTTACCAAAAAAAAAATAAAAAGACTAATTACTCCAGCATATCAATGTAGTTGTAGCGCATGTCAAGGAAACAAAAACAAATGTATTGATTGGGTCTGAGTAACATCACATGAAATTGAACCATATAGCATAGATAATTAACAGCAAGTCTGAATAAAAGTTGAAATTCAGATAGAACAATTTTTACACTAACATACTACTAAGTGGTGAGTCTGGTGACATTTGGAGAGTTTTGACTTTTGAGCAGGAAGGTGGCCTTTTCTTGCAAGATCTCCCATGCTGCCTTGATATGCCTCTCTTCTGTCAATGGGGCTCCAACAGCGAAACGTAACACATATATCCCAGCCAAAACCTGTAGATTTCATCAGAAAGCTCAGAAAGTCGGTAAAAATTTTCTAAACTTTGAAAGTTTGAAATGAAATTAGTACATTGCAATGTAGCCTACTTACTGTGTGAGAAATGAACATCTTCCCTGTTGAATTGACAGCTTCCAGGAGGTCACGGCTTAGCGTATTGCATTGGTTTGGGTCATTTGTTGGTGAAAGTAGCCTAAGACATACTAGCGAGAACTTCCTAGGAGTAACAACCTGCATAATAGAACGGCATTTTAGAAGCTGGTGAATGTAGCACTCGAGCAACAAGAAATGGACTTGAAATTGAAGCTTACCTCGAATCTTGAATCTTGTCGAACAAGGTCTTCAAATTCCTTAGCCAGCGCTATATGATTTCTGATATAGGATTGCAGGCCTTCCTGTCCATACAATCGCAAAACCATCCACAGTTTTAAGGACCTGCATTAAGATTTAAGAGTGTGAAACATTATTTAAGTTGAAACGGTTTTTACAGATCTTATATAAAACAATGAGAGGGCATGCATTGTTGTTCAGTCATGATAATGGTAGAGAAGAACGTGATAGTTACTCGCAATAACGAAACTCAGCCTGTGTTTTGTTAACCAATGTCTGACTACAACTCCACATTCATGTTTTATCGTGTACTCAAGAGTTAAGAGTAAGATACTTATCAAATGGGAACACTAATTAGCAGTTATTTGAGTTGTTTGAAAGAATTCACTGCAATGCAAAATCAATTCCTCATGTCTAATTTTTTTCTTCTTTTTTTTTTTTTTTTTTTTTTTTGATGACATAGAGTCAATTCCTCATGACTATGATTTGACCTCTGTTGTCTCCAGTCTAAGAGATACATTAGCAGCAGTTAAAGAGATCATTTTCGCAGAAATATTAGTCGGAAACATGCAACTAAGTTGGTATGAGATGTTTGCTTTTTACCTGAATCGACGACCAAGAGGAATTTGCCAATCTTTGTAATCCACAACCAGATTTGAATCTGAAGCCTGAATTTGAGATGAAACTGTAAGACAATGATCTTAAACCTTGACAAAGTTAAGAATTCAAATTTTCAGCAATAAACTAACAAAACATATCTTACTACAGGCTAAAAACGGAATAACTTTCATGCAATAAGAGGAAGATACTAACTCTAAATGCAGCTTAACAAACAAGGATTTCAATATTATTATTAATATATCATTACTCGTATAGTGATATTCAATTATTCCCCTACACTGGCCATTATCACTGCACCCTGTATTTGGTTTACTTTATGATACACTGTCACATATATGCCACTTAAAATGGAAAACAATAGGCTTTCAACACTTAACATTGATCATCTGATTTAAGGAGATTAACAACGACATACAGTACGACATAGCCTTAACCTCAAAAATATTTGAGTAGATCAGACTAACGTCATATGGAAGTGGTGAATGCATAAGATAGCAGCAGATTATTAAACAACGAAACTGTACTATCAAACTTCGTCAAACAGCATGCACTGTGGACAATTATTGACCTCAAAACTTACTTTGTTTCTTAGAAATTCTGGAGATGTGGATAATGATTGAACTAGAGCGCTTCTGTCCTGTTAAGATAAGAGGACAGACAAGAAGTTTACAAGTCTGGAGCATAATATTAACCAATGAAAATAATTTCATAAGGCTATCTACCGTCATGAGAGGATTTCATTTTTTTTATAGTGAACATTACTTTTTTTCTTTTTTCTCTTTCCGTGTGGAGAAAGAGCCATGGCAAAGCTAGATGAGCTGATCATAACATTGTGCTCTGTAATTACATTTTCTCAGCAGTGCACTCGGTATGGTCTGACACTCACTTAACTACTTCTCGTAATCAAGAAGATCCTCTTTTCTTCTGATTCAAATTTCAGCAACAAACTAACAAAACATATCTGTGGGCTACCTTAATCCAGAGAGCTGAGCAATCAAAATTTGTGAGCAGCCATTTATGAGCATTCATGCAAAATGAGTCGGCTTCTTCAACGCCATCAAGATGATGTCTGTATTCAGGACATATGCATGCGCTACCAGCGTATGCAGCATCAATATGAAGCCAAATTCCATGACTCTGAAGATTTATACATAGAATAGCTTCAACATCATAACATTATATGCACACACAGTGACACAGGCTTACATTCCCTGGAATTTCATACCTTTGTTATATGTCCAAGAGCAACCAATGGATCAACTGTGGATGAAGAAGTTGTCCCAACCTGAGATGCTTAGTAACATGTAACTTTCAGGTTGTAACCTATTGAAACAATTAAATTAGAACAATCAGGAGCAATTGTATTTGTTCTTACAGTAGCACATAAAAAAAGAGGCACAAGGCCTGAGGCAGCATCTTCTGAAATGGCTTCATAGAAAACTTCAGGCAGAAGTGCAAAATCACTTGATGAGTCCGTCTTCAGTATCCTAAAGTTCTCGGGATGAATTCCCGCAATCTTCCATCATACGACAAAGACAGCATGATTATTGATGAATGGGCCATACGAATTGATGACGTAAATTCAAGGATGAGATAGCGTTAAGCACCAACTCACCTGACAAGCTTTTTGAATGCACGAGTGTGCTTGATCTGATGAATACACAACAAGTTTACTGAGTGAATCTTTGCCAAGCTGTTTCAACCTCTTATCACGAGCAGCGAGTAATGCAACTAGAGCAGCTTCACTTGCAGTTCCTTGTATTACACCACCACCTTGCCCTGCAAAATCATCACTATTACTACAAGAGAAAATAAACAAAATGGCCATCACTGTCGCATCTTCAGACAGAGACAAGACTGATTATTCAGTTATAACTTGAGCAGAAGAAACAAGTCCTGCTTGGATCAGTATTAAAGTGGTATAATCAACAAACTTCAAGTTCGCTGAACAAAAATAAAGCTGTCTGCCAACAAATTCAAAGCTCTTTTCTAGGAGCATTATTTCTTCCGAAGCGCAGGTAAGATATTATCAAATCAGAAGCAAAGCAATGAGCCTATGCTCGAATTAACAGTTGATAGAAAGGCATCGGGTAGTTTCAATAATTTAGCAAGCCAATCGGGCACAATCCGAAGTGCAGGTAAGATATTATCAAATCAGAAGCAAAGCAATGAGCCTATGCTCGAATTACCAGTTGATAGAAAGGCATCGGGTAGTTTCAATAATTTAGCAAGCCAATCGAGCACAATTATTTCAAGTTCTGTTGCTGCTGGACAGGTTATCCAACTAAACCCGACGATGTTCAGACCTGCACTAAGCATTTCCCCAAGGAACCCCGCGGTGCTGCTATTTGAAGGGTAATACGCAAAATATCCAGGGCTTTGCCAATGTGTCACGCCTTGCATTATCTTTTCTCTAATATCTGCAGAAACACCGAGTTCAATCCTATCAAATTGTTGTCAAGGACGCATGGAATACATCAATAACAAGTTAACAACAGCAGCAAGCCTAAGTTCCAAAATGATTTGGCGTGGGCAAATATGAAATACATCATAACTGAAAATAAAGCGAATTTTGGTGGTACCAAATTTCAGTACCACCCTTTCACATGGTTTATGTATGATCCTACTTATTAAATGCATGGGGGTTTGGTTTAGAATTACAGTAATACCGGTGTAGCGCAGGCCCGACAACAACAACAACAACAACAACAACAACATCCAAGCCTTATTCCCAAAATGATTCGGGGTCGGCTAACATGAATAGTCGTCTAAGAACCGTCTTATGCGCGCCATAAAATTTTAAAAACGTTGTGAACCATTTTGAAACATTGAAACACTTTCGGAAAGAGTTTTAGAAAGTCCTCAAAATAAGTAAAAAGTTTGAAAATGAGCGAAAACATATAACTTTGAACACCAAGTAAGGAAAAGTTTTGGAACAGGCCCGACAGTGATTTAAAATTACAATAATATGACTTCGCATAACAAAATGTATCATGTATGCAATGGTTAATAAATGAGAAAGGACTGACCATCAAGGACTGATTGCAAAGATTCTGGATGAACAGGAGCAGTGGGTGGCACAAGCTTATGAAGATACCCTGGCTGCATTGCACGCAAACAGACGCTAGTGAATTACACAGGCTGTATCAAACTGAATGAATTTTGGGCCACTTAAGCTATTTAAGTTCCAATTTGAAACAAAATTGTCCTTGAAACTACGGTAACACTTATCTAACAATGCAGAGTCACTAAAGTACGTGAACCATGCAACATGCAAGTGTAAAATAAACACTTCAAATAAAATTCAATGATGTAGAATACAAAACCAAATCTAAAGTAGATCAGATATTCAGGGTGCAAGTAATTGGGATTGGACTTGTAGCATACTAGAGACTTGTTAATTCTTTTTTTTTTTTTTTTTTTTTTTTTTTTTTTTTTTTTTTACGAGTAGAGACTTCTTGTTTGCTTGAAATGAGAACTTTTGTGAAAACTATCAAGGCCTCAAGCAGACTTGTCAACAGTGCTATGCGAAAATTCGACAAAAATGACCCAACCTATAGACTTGTTTAGAATGATTAGATTTGAAATGCTCCGACTCAAACATACCCAAAACATCCCGGATTTACCACGATTATTTTTAAAAGTAACCACAACTCAATTCGAAAATTTGCGCTCAAACCGTACGATGTCTACATACCGAAAATAATCGTAAACTCAAATCACTAGTATATGAGTATATGGCATATGTGCAAAATATGCAGGCAAATCCAATCCAAACTTATTTTATTTGGATGAACAAAGGTTAATTGAAACTAAATGACCTCACCTCACCCTACCCAAAACATTGACACACTATTTTATCTCAATTCTCCTTGAACGACATCCCCCCAATACATTAGTGACTGAAATATACTTGATCTTAAATGACCTGACCCGAGCCCGTCTTAAATTACCTATTTCACGGGTCTACCCTTGATCGAGATTGCCGAGTCCCGAGTCACATAGTACCCAACTACCCATCTTAACTCCTCCCGAAGTCCCCATCAACCTTGATCTAAAGTACAGTATATGAGTACAAATTAAACTTTTGTATACCAAGAGAATTTTGCGTCACCAAAATCTTGATTAGAAGTGTTAACTAGTAACATTTCTGTGGATATAAAGTTTACAAGTTTTCAGCCATACGTTCCGACTTTGATCACTTGTGCATTATCCTCTAACAAAAGCGGCATCACCAATTGTGTACGCCCTACCAAGTAATGTGCTGTTACTACTGTGCATGACATCTATTAGTGTTAAAAAATTTGTTAACATCGCTTAATGCAGTGTCTTAGTAAACTTTTTAAAAGCTAATTGATTTCCACCATATTTTGGGGCTTGTACTACTCTTATAGCAACGGTTTTTGGAAACGTTACAACTAAGTCGACCATGAATTGAGGTCTCAAAACTGTACTATAATGGCATGCAACCCTTTAGCCTTGAAACCATAATTCTGTTTTTATTGTGAGTTCCAATATATTTGACGAGTGACCAAGGAGAAAAACCATTTTCCGTGTTCTTTGCGCTCTCTCTAACTCATTTTTCCTTTCAATTAAAATATTGTGAGTCGGAGTGCCATAGATATATATTCAGGAATCGCTAAACTCCAATATTATCTCCCATAATCCATAACATATACGAGTATATTGCTAAATTGTTAACTTCCAGAACCTGGCAGAGTGGCAGTTAGTTATATTTACCGGCGAATAGTTACCCGAAACACTAGAGCTACAAAAAATGCTACTCATCATGCTCTAAAACGAATACTATACTGTAATAGATAAGAGCAATGTCACCTCCACTTGGCTAAGGACAGGGAAGTTCTCTATGGCTTTGTAATAATCAGCAACAAAATCTACCATTTGATGGCCATATTCTCTTAGTTGCTCTGCATCCATGGGCTTCAACATGCCTTCCTCCCTATCAAATGTATATAGAAACAATGGAAATATATTCACAAGAAAGCAAAATTGAATGGTACATAGTTCTTTTATGAAGCATGCAAAATTGAAATGAAATGATCATATTATATTTCATAAAGTGATCCTTACATTTTAATGTAGCAAGATCTAAGAATCTAAAGAATAGAAGAGTTATTGCTGATGAAGTTTCTCACTCCCAGATTCAAGCAATGGATTTCTCTTTAGTCTTATGGAAGAAGTAAGTGATAGATTGGCGGTCTTGCTTGTCTTTTTATACTACCAAGTCTCTCATTCTATTTGACCTACTTCCTCCATTCACCTTTTACGATTTGTGAACTTTTAGGCACGCTTGTTGAAGATGATATACGGATAAATCGGTTAATAATGGCTGTAAAAATTGCATGATAAAAGCGTAATCGTTAGGAGTAATTCTAAGGTCTTTGACAAGTACCGCAAAGCACCTTAACAGCCTTCATCTCAGCCGTCTATCATGTTAAAAATCAATCTACACCATTCATTATTTTTAATTAGGTATATTTTATAAATTATATTGTAAATAACCAAAAAAAAATTGGAAAGAAATGGTTAATTGTAATTATTTAATCTTTTATGCTTATATATACATTGTACAAACTATATTTAATATAATTTGATAATTTTTTACTTTTAGGAAAATTTATTAAGTTATTTAGAAATGATTTCTTATGGTACTTTGCGGTACTTGTCGATGACCCTAGAACTCCTCAATGGTTAGACACTCACAAATTCACAATCGTCCGATGTTCAAATAAGTTTTACTACATGTCATTTTTGCGACCAATACTAGACACAACTAATTTGTCACACAGCCATACTCCGAACATGATCTGGGATAATAATAAAAAAATTCAAATTTTGGACAAAAATCACATTGCAAACGTAGTCAATGCCAGTGACTTTTTTGGTCGGAGTCCGATACTGGGTTGTGTTTAACTGAAAAACTTAAAGGTGAAAGTCAAGGTAGCCATTCGCAAGATCGATAACGTTAGGTAGTTTCTGACAAAAAAAAAAATCCTATAAATAAGATTGTGAAACCATGTTAAAAATGGCAGCCACATTGCCAAGGTTATTAGATAAATTTCCAATTACAGAGAAGTTGATACCCGCCCTGTGAAATTTATTTACTCCCCTGTACTGTCAAAGCTGTGCTTCAAGCTGTCACTCATGGAAACTAGATATTTAGAGAGCATTCAGCAGAGCAGTTGCTTTCTCTTGCAATATCGCCCATGCTTCTTCAATATGCTTCTCTTCTGTCAAGGGAGCTCCAACAGCAAAGCGTAATACATACTTGCCAGACAGAACCTGTAAGTGAAGTACAGTCGAATTCAGAAGGCGGACAAGTTTCTTGAATCTTTCTTCCTGAATCCTGAACTAGACTATGGTTAGCTAAAACCTGTGACTATTTAATTGGCATACCGTGTGAGAAATGAATATTGTTCCAGTCGAGTTGACAGCATCCAACAGTTCTTGGTTTAGCTTATCGCCTTTGTCTTGAAGATTAAGAGGAGGCAACAACCGGAAACACACTAATGAAAACTTCCTAGGAGTAACCACCTGAACATCAGGGTAAAGTATTGTTACATTGACAAACAAGCAGTTCAATAACTAAGAGGACTTGCTTGATTAATTCCGGGTATCGTAAAAGGCGTACAGAGGCGGAAAAAAAAAAAAAAAGAATGCGTGACTGAGGAGAAGGTGTTATCCACTTGGTAACACTTCCTTCCCTTCCTCTCCCTCCATACCTTTGTTTCTTTCATTTTATATCTATTACTGCAGTAACAATTACGTCCATTTCATACAAGCTCAATGCATTGCTTTACACGAGGGAAATGAATGATGGCATCTGAAAAGTAAAAAAGGTTACCTCAAATCTCGAGTCTTGAACAACTAGCTCCTCAAACTTTTTAGCCAATGATATATGATTTCTTATATAAGACTGTAAACCCTCCTGCCCGTACAACCGCAAAACCATCCACAGTTTCAGTGACCTGTAGATTAGTCATCAAAATAATCAAACCGTGTCTCTGTGATCCCGAAATTGCCACATTCTGACAGATTGAATGATGAGATAATGATTATATATGAGGAGGACAGTACTTTGATAGGAGTGTAGTGTCGTATAACAATCATGGAAAAGAATATTTAAGGTTAACCTGAATCGACGGCCAAGAGGAATTTGCCAATCTTTGTAATCCACAACGGCATTTGCCTCTGAAGCCTGATGAACACCATTGTAAGACAAGGAAATCAGATATAAAGAGGATTTCAATTGGATAGCATAAAATCACTATAGGAGATGCATAGACAACATCATTTGAAAAAAAGTCACACAAAAATCATGTTTTGCCTCCTGAATGCAGTATCAAGCAATTGACAATGCATAAAAACTAGTCAGATGGTTTCGTTTGATCAATATTGTAGGATACCTGTTGTAACTGTAGACTTGAAGGAAAAAGAGCTTACTTTATTTCTCAAATACTCAGGATAAGTGGACAAGGACTGAATGAGGGCATTTTTGTCCTGTAAATGGCAAAAGATGCATAAGAACAAGAATCTGTTTCGCTTCATAATTTGTTTACAGGGGTATGCAATTAACAGATACATGGACTGTAAGAAATCCTGAATTATGAAGTAAAATGACGACATACTTTTGTTCAAATAGGCTAATATCATAAATATGGCGGAATCACAGGAAGAGAAGAATAAGAGCCTCAAGCTTTATCCATGATGAACTAGGACACATGAGTCAACAGCTACACCAGGCAATGTACTTTCAGTCTTTTCAAGGACACTCTTCTCATCGTTCTACCTTCTGCTTTTTTCTTTTCATCGTTCTACTTTCTTTAATAGCACAGAGACATACTCCTATAACAGGTGAAGTTTACAAATTCTTGACGAGAGATATGATTAACTAATGGCATACTCAGTTTTCTTACAGACCTCTAGGAACTTGTATTAAAGGCAATACAACACTATTCCATGACTGGCTTCGTTGGACTCTAATAGCGGAATCGAGATGGTGTAAACAGACAAATGTCCTTAACGTAGTGTAAAAGGACGGGTGACATGAAAAACTAGTTTCTTACTATGCTACCTAGAGATTGAGTTGTCCAAAACAGAAGATCATTTGAACATTACAAGTCATCACATGTAGGTTTAAGGGTTTAAGCGTCTAGATATCGTCTCAAACATACGAGCAATGCTGTATAGTGTGATGTACACCGTAAATGCTATATAGCAGGAAAATAAAACTGTGAAGTAGCAATAGGGTAATAGACAGATGTCGTTATAGAACAGATATATTTTATTTTGTGACTTGTGGTACTTGACAGTTCACAGCATAAACTACAGTGTAGGACTCAAGTCAGAGATGCAACACTCTGCATATCCTATAAACTACACTCAACTCAGAGATGCAGCACTCTGCATATCCTATAAACTACGCACGATCCTCAGATATGAAACTAAGCCAAATGGAACTACCAAGATCTAGCACAACTTCAAGAAGAAAGTGGTCAGCTGTAGGATGTAAAAAGAAGACGATGCCAAGTACCTTAACCCAAAGAGTTGAACAATCAAAATTAGTAAGGAACCATTTATGTGCATTCATGTTAAATGAGTCTGCTTCTTCAACCCCATCAATATAGTGGCGATACTCAGGACATATGCAAGCACTTCCAGCATAAGCAGCATCAACATGAAACCAAATTCCATTACTCTGACAACAATCAAACATAGAGCTTGGTAAAGACAACATGAAACAAAATTCCATTTGTCAAATAAAAGTGTAAACAGGAAAACAAAACTTTGAGAAACAAGTCATTTACTTTACCTTTGTAATCTTTCCAAGAGCAGGCAAAGGATCAACTGTGGTTGAAGAGGTGGTGCCAACCTGCAACCAATGTTATTATATACGTAAGGGTGGCAATTCTCACAATATTTCCTTCAATTCTGGAGTAATTCACAATCTTTTAAACAACGAAATATGTTCACGGCCACATGGCTTGAGTCACACATACAATGTTAATGTTTGTCAGCCGTGGTAAGTATGGGAAATGGTGTTTACAAATGAAGATGAACCAGAAAGTTGGCATCTCTGATTCAAGTCCTTCCCTTGTTGGAATGCTAGAAGATAAGAAAAATGATGCCTCCATGTCCATCTAAAAGCACTAATTGGTGATAGAGCAAAAAGTCTCAAACTTGTATGAGTTTTCCGAAACTGCAAGTATCTAAAAGAAATTTAACGCACAGTTGGCATTTGTTTGTGTAAAAATCATTCAGGCAAGATCATCCTTTAAAAGGGAGACGCTTATCATTTTGTAAGAGTCAGAAGAGACCTAAACATTTGAATGGACAGAAAACATTTGAATGGAGACCCTTGTTATAGACTAAAGAGATGAGTTGCAGACTACAACTATATCTCGTGATCTGACATCTCAGGAGATCAGAAGAACTTTGAGAAAAAAAAAAAAAAAAAAAGACGAGATTTTCTTACAGTAGCACTTAAAAGAAGAGGTACAAGACCGGAAGCAACATCTTGTGATATCACTTTGGAAACTTCTGCAGGAGAAAGGGCATACTCAGTCGACGAGTCTGTCTTCAGAACCCTAAAGTTCTCTGGATGAATCCCTGCAATCTTTAATCAAACACCAAACATAAATATTGAAACTGAAACAAGGATATACAAACAATAGGTCCTGCTTTTTCATCGGGATAACATTTTGGAGGTTAAATCATTTGAGGTCTACATAAACTTTCACTTGTCCATAGAACGATAACTACAGTACTCCAGTGCCTCAAAGCCTCCCTCCGATCCTATTGCCACGGATGTACCTAGCCTTGTCTCTTTGTTTAACACATAAAGAGATAGTTTACAAATGACGCAAACTGATATTGCATCGAGAAGTACATCCCTTAATTGCTACTGCACAGTACAAGAAGCGTGTTCCAAAGCGTATACTGATCAATTTTGCTTTAGTCCATCATATTCCAAAGCCAAAGAGCAAGTAGTCTTTGGCTTTATTGCAAATAGAAATCAAGTTTTCACCTTTTCCATAAGAGAAAAAAATAAATAACCATCACATACAAAAACTTAAATCAGCTCTTGACTAGTTCGACAGTCCACCACAGAGTCCTTTAATCTTTTATCTTCTATCTTATGCTACAAATATCTGATTTCTAACAATTTTTCACCTGTGTCAGTAATTCTTACTCTCTTTTTCTAACTATAAGAATTGAGGAAGTCAGGAACATGCTTTTCATATTACCTGACAGGCTTTCTGAACAGAAGAATGTGCTTGGTCTGATGTATATACAACAAGTTTTTCCAGTGAGTCTTTCCCTATCTTTTTCAACATCTTATCACGGGCAGCCAGTAATACAACCAGAACTGCTTCACTGGCCGTTCCTTGTATCACACCACCACCATGACCTGCAATATCATCTCAGCAACACTAGATAAGACTTACAATACACATGCTTGTTCATTACGTATGCACAGACATAATGAACTGATGAAACTCATATAATTTAGTTTCCAGATGGTATTTCCATTTACTTGCTTATTCAAGACAGAACTGATTTCCTAGCTCAGGTCAGTACTAAATACTAATAACTAGTTGAGTAGTCAACCCATGTACGGAGTATTATTTCTTATTTCTCCTTGTACATAAAAATTTAAAAACATTTGTTGATCCTAAAGGTCAATTAGACAAGCGAGAGAGTCTTCCACAATATAGAGAGGGTTTGATGAAATCTACAACACCGCAACAGACAAGACTTACCAGAAGAGAGGAAGGGTTCAGGTAGTTTAAGCAATTTTGCAAGCCAATCTAGAACAATCATTTCCAGTTCTGTTGCTGCTGGACAGGTTATCCAGCTAAACCCGACAATGTTGAGGCCAGCACTAAGCATTTCTCCGAGGAACCCTGCAGTACTGCTATTAGAAGGGAAATATGCAAAATATCCTGGGCTTTGCCAATGTGTTACCCCTTGCAATATCTTCTCTTTCACATCTGCAAGCACAGATTCCTATAAATTTATGCTAAAAAAAAAACAAGAAATTCAGATACGTATCTATTGTTGAGGCTCAAACAAACTAGCTTGTACCAAAAAAATAGAAATGAACTGTGAGCCTTACCATCAAGAACATCTTGTAAAGATTCTGGATGAACAGGTGGAGATGATGGTAGAAGCTCGCGAAGATACCCTGGCTGTTTGGACCGATAATTAGCAATCATATGTAGCAAAATACAGGATTTTAAAGATCATTACGATTTTGACATTTACTCTGGTGTTAGAAGAGGGCTCGAAATGTAAAGAACAGCTATTAAAAGTATCAATGCTAGAGACAAATTCAATCACTTAAAAACGAAAGGGACAAAGCATGACTCATATATGCAATCGTATACAAGCCAGTAGCAATGCAGTTTAGTGAATGTATCAAATATTAACAACCTTTTGTTATGGTTGTCATACGGAGACAAAAGATATAAAATCTCCAAAGGTTAAACTTGAAAGTGTTGTCATTTTAACATCCTTGAAGATATATCATTTTACAAGCCACATATGAGATGTCTTTGCATTGTTCTCCACATTGGCAAGAGCACACGAGAACTGGTCACTGTTTATATGATTTGCTGAGTGCCAGCTAGAAGTCGTAACTCACAGCAGGCTCAGACCACAATAAGGCCCTTCATTTACATGCTAAATCACCTCCAAAATAGTTACACTCAACTTTCACAAGACCTGGTTATGTACCAATAAGTAGTGTCTCTGTGTATTCTGATTACCAAATGTATCGAAAGCTAATCCCAGTACAACAAACTTGGGAACGCTTGAAAAAATCAAAGACCGTTCTCCAGCTATAAGTAGTTTGGATGATCCAACGGCACAAGAGATCCTAAATACGTTATTTAGACGACCTAATCTTGACATAAATCATAAAAAGCTCTATATATAACAGCTAAATTTCAGGATCAAACTGTCAGCCAAGTATTGGTAGATACTGGTGCTACAGTCAATATTATGCCCTTTTCAATCCTACAAAGAATAGGAAAGACAAGGAAAGATATTAGGAAGACTAATGCAAATGTTATTAGCTTTAGTGGAGAGCCATATTCAGTCGAAGGAATTGTTAAAATTAAAGTAAAAGTTGGAGATTGTATTAGTTTCATGGCGTTTTTTGTAATAGACGGTGATTCAGGTTATAATGCAATTCTAGGACGAGATTGGTTGCATCGTAATTATGCTATCTCATCTTCCCTCCATCAAGTTTTAATCTTATGGAATGGTAAAAAGTTTGAAATAGTTGAGGCGGATAAAGAGTTTAATGTTCTAACCATTGAATTTGAAATCCCCAGGTCTGCTTTAAGAGCACGAAAAGATTACAAGTTCAGGGCAGACCGATATCCTGAATTTGTGAAGGAAATAGAACAAGAAATATCGGCAATAGAAATTGAAGACTATACAGATGTAGTCGAAGAAGAAGGCGATTCGAGCCAAACCACTCGTAGATGTTTAACTGATGCTTAAACGAGACGGCCAAATTTGGATGAGATTGAAGATTTGGGATTCACGAACGAGTCTGATCTCCCTACAAAAAGGGAATTACTAACCCTCGTAAATAGCTTGAACCATGGTCATAATCATCATAGACGAAAGGACTCAAAAAAGACCAGTCAAGACAATGAAGGAACAGAGTTCAACATTTAACTCTGTTTTATTTGTATTTTGATCAGAAGTTTTATTAATGGATTTTAATATAAGTGATTTCGAAGAATCTCCCCATTTGATGTATGAAGATGAAACTTTTTGGGCATATTATCAAGAGAAATTTGGAATTAAGTTCGATGTTTTAACTGTGGATGAAATTCCAGAAGACCCTGAAAACTTTTTCGAAGTAGAAAAAGAAAACGTATGGGCAAAAAGTGATAATATCAGGCAAAATGTAACTGATAAGATGCTAGAAGTAAATCTGGGAACAAAAGAAAACCCAAGATATACATATATAAGTAAATTACTTCCAGAAGAAGAACAAGACAAATTCATCGCGATTCTTCAAGAATTTAAGGATTGCTTTGCCTGGTCGCATAGTGAAATGCCCGGGCTGAGCCGAGAAGTAGTGGAACATCGGCTACCAATTTTGCCAGACTATCAACCAGTCGTGCAACAACCACGGAGGTTGGTGCCAGAGCTCTTGCTAAAAATACAAGAGGAGGTTGAACAATTATTGAAGGCTGGGTTCATCAGACCTATCAAATATGCGCGCTGGATTGCAAATATTGTTCCAGTAATTAAGAAAAATGGGAAAGTAAGAGTCTGTATAGACTTTAGAGATCTCAATAAAGCTACACCTAAAGACCAATATCCTATCCCAGTCGCGGATATGCTAATTGATGCTGCATCAAGGTTTGAGTATATTTCATCCTTGGATGGATATGCAGGGTATCATCAATTTAGGATTGCTGAAGAAGACTGTCATAAAACAGCCTTTAGATGCCCAGGTTCGATGGGATTATACGAGTGGGTTGCTATGCCTTTTGGTTTAAAGAACATAGGGGCAACCTACCAAAGAACCATGGACCAGATGTTCAAAGACATGATTGGAAAGTCTATGGAAATTTATATAGATGACGTTTTAATTAAGTCTCATGACTTTGAATCTCATCGCGCTAGTATCAGGCAATCTCTTCAGAGAATAAGTGAATTCGGATTAAAAATGAATCCTCTCAAGTGCGCGTTTGGTGTAAAGACTAGAAATTTCTTGGGGTTCCTAATCCACAAAAAAGGGATTGAAATTGATCAAAATAAAGCAAAAGCTGTATTGGCCGCACCTCCCCCTTCAAATAATAAAGAATTACAAAGATTCTTGGGGCAAATAAATTATGTGAGACGGTTTATGGCTAATCTGGCAGGAAAAACAAAGATATTCTCACCTCTTCTTCGACTTAAGAAAGAAGATAAGTTTATTTGGGAACATGAGCATCAAAATGCTTTTGACCAAATTAAGGAGCAGCTAGCAAACCCTCCTGTCATACTTCCGCCAAAATAAAATGGTAGACCTTTACGGCTTTACCTTTCTGTGACTCAAGATTCTATCGCAAGTCTCTTGAACTAGGAAAATGCGTTGGGCCATGAACAAGCAGTGTTTTACCTAAGTCGAATTCTTCATGACACAAAGAAGATATATACATTAGCGGAAAAATGGTGTCTATGTCTCTACGATGCATCGGTCAAATTAATCCACTATTTCATGGCTTTTAAAGTCGAAATAGTATCACCAACAGATGTGTTAAAATATCTGCTATCGCAGCCCTTTTTAAAAGGAAGGTTATGCAAATGGTATCTTCATTTGTTACAATTTGATTTAGTTTATTTACCCCAAAAAGCAGTGAAAGGACAAGGAATCGCGGATTTCCTTGCTACCACATCCTAGTGATAATCAGAGGATTAAAGAGTCAAATGATATTTGGACTCTAATCTTTGACGGATCATCGACAAAAACGACGGCTGGGGCAGAAATTGTTATCATAGATCCCAGTGAACAAGTAACTAAACTAACAATAACTCTTGAAGGAATTTGTACAAATAATCGGGCAGAATATGAGGCTTTGATTATGGGTTTAGAGATCCTCCAAGAGATGAGAGTTGAAAAAGTCAAAGTATTTGGAGATTCCCAATTAGTCATAAATCAACTTACAGGGGAATATAAATGTATCGCGGCAGTAGCGGTTTATGGAACTCAAAAGATTAAAAAGATAGCTAGTACTTTCATAAGAATCGAATTCCATTATATTCCACGTGATATCAACCATATCGCGGATGAGTTAGCTGGGTACGCGTCATCAAAAGAGATGTCAATAAATCCGGATGATTCGATCATAATTCGAAAAAGGATTTTGAGTCCTTTGGAGAGTTTTAATGAGGATGAGAATAATCCTGTCAATGCCATAAATAGCATTGATGTGTTAAGTTCAGAAAAGGACTGGAGGGACGACATAATTGAATACCTTAAAAATCCTTATAATAGAGAGATCTCATTCAGAATTAAAATGGCAGCAAATAATTTTTTCCTTGAAGGAAACGAGTTATTTAGAAAAAATCTTGATGGACAAGTTCTAAAATGTATTGATGCCGGAGAGGCGCTGACCGCGATAGAAGAAATCCATGATGGAATTTGCGGAGCACATCAAAATGGTTTGAAAATGCGATGGGCATTGCATAGAGCAGGATTTTATTGGCCCTCAATGAGGAAAAATTGCATCAAATATGCAAAGGGCTGTGAAAAATGTCAAAAGTTTGGCCCTATAGTTTTAGCGCCAGCAGCCCCAATGAAATACATCCTTAAACCTTGGCCTTTCCGCGGTTGGGCGATGGACGCGATTGGAGAAATAAAACCCAATTCATCTAAAAACCATAAATTTTTATTAGTGATAACAAATTATTTCACTAAGTGGGTTGAAGCAGAACCTTTCAAAAAATTGGATACCCAAGCCGTGTTAGGATTTTTGGAATAAAAGATTTTCGTCAGGTTTGGAATACCTGAATCAATCACGGTTGATAACGCGAGTGTTTTCAGTAGTGAGTCATTTGTGGAATTCTTAACCAAATTCGGAGTTAAAATTTTGCATTCCACACCATTCTATGCTCAATCTAATGGGCGGGCAGAATCTACGAACAAAATAATCATCGCTGGATTGCGGAAAATGATTGATGTAAACCCAAGGAAGTGGCATGAAAATTTACCTTTTGCACTTTGGGCTTATAGAACTTCAAAGAAGAACGCGACGGGAATTAGTCCTTTTGAGTTGGTTTACGGACATAATCCTATAATTCCCGCAGAAGTGGTGATTCAGTCAGCACGGATAGCCAAACAGTCTGAACTTCTAGAGAAAGAATATCTTGAAGCGATGAACAGAGAGCATTTGGATGCAGAAGAAAACAAATTCGAAGCCGCACAAAGGATGAGGTTACAAAAACTCAGAGTAGCAAAGGCTTACAATAAAAAGGTCATCGCTAAATCTTTTCAAAAAGGGAATTTAGTGTGGAAAATGATCTTGCCCATAGGGCAATATAAAGATCCTATTTTAGGAAAAATTACTCCTAAATGGGCCGGACCCTTTAAGATTCACAAAGAATGTTTAGGGAATTGATACATTCTGGTGTCGAGAAAGGGAAAAATCTCGTCAAGACCTTTAAATGCAAAATATTTAAAGAAATTTCACCCATCTATTTGGGAACAATATGGTCCAGAGTTTAAAAAACTACATATACAATTATATGATAGCTTACAGGAACAAAAAAGAGATTTAGAATTGAGTCAGGAATTGAACAAAAATTCAATTGAAGAATATGAGGAACAATTTTTTGAAATCCCAAAAGAGCCTACAGCGTCATGGTAATGGATTGTTGGAAAATAGACGGAAAGTGTTTGCTATGGTCTCAAGCGTTACCCTCATGGATTGTTGAGTGCTCCAGATTTCATCCTTAATGCCCTTGTACAAGGTAGCCTGAGTCATTAGATCTGCAATGGCGTTACACTTGGTACTCAACTCTTTAAGGGAAGCTTTGTTGTTTAAGGCTTGCTGCTGAAGAAGTTCCTTCCTAGCCTCCAATTGATTGATTTGCTGTTGGATCTGAACTATTTCTTCTTCTTGCAGCTTCTCATAATCACGCTCTCGGACCTCTAAGTCAGACAAAGCAGGATCCAGTTCCTCCTGAACACTTTGTAATTGAGGAAGCACAGTCTCATATACTGATGCTCGTTGTTGAAGATCAAAAAGACGTTTTTGTTTATTCAAAAACTTGGTCTGCATATCAGACACCAAAGTACACCAATGTTCTTTACCATTTTGAGCTATATGCTCCAGATATTCCAGTAAGGCAAGGGTATCTTTCTCAGACAAAAGATATGACTCCAAGGCAGCCAAACAGGGAGGAACCTCAAGGGATTCTTGATAAATTAAAGAGCATGATTGAAGAAGGCTTTGTCTGTAAAACATAGTTATTTTACAATTTGAAGAATTCAATATGTTTAAAAATAAATGTTATTCATAAGATGAAGTATTTACCTTGTGGAATTGACGCTGCATCATCACTCTCCCGCGATGGATCAGGAGTTAACTGAGTTTTAGCATCAGTTGACGCGGGATCAGATTGTTCCATAGTAGAATTGACCCCCTGAGTCAAGTAACAATCAAAGTTAAGGAAGCAGAAATCTTCGTACATTAGAAAGAGCTTGTCTTTAAAATGAAAACTTACCTGATCCATAGAAACCTCAGGAATAGGATTTTGGGCTGGCTCATCATCAAGTTTAGTTGCATCCTCCATTGTACTTTCTTTTTCGAAAGAAGATTGTCCAGGGAGGGTATTGATGGATTCCGCAGAAGGCTGAACTACAGTCATCTTTTTAGAGGGTTGTTCAAAAGGGGATGACTCAGGCAGTTTTTCTTTCCTCCCTCGTTTTTTATTTTCACTTGCCTGCACAGCCGAATCTGGAGTAAGAGTGGAAGGTTTGTCAGTCGTAGCAGTTTGCTTTGACTGCCTCTTTTTGGTGGCAGACATCTTGAAACGGCTTCCATCATAAGACTTTCTGAATTGACCGCCCTGAAGATCTGAAGTAAGAGCCTTACCAGAGGATGATGATTGTTTATTCTTCCTTAACACAGAACTTAAGGGTTTATTATCATCATCAGAGTCATACGCCTTTAAAATTGGCGCTTGAATCGGCGTTTTCTCCATCTTCTTGTCCTCCTTCTTTTGCTTGGTTGATCGCGGTTTCGACATAAACTCCTCAACAGGAGGAACCTCCGATTCATCTTTAAATGGAGGAATTTCAAACTCAGGATCTTCAACGATGACCAGTGCCCAAGACTGGGAAGATGTTCCTCCTTCATCAGGATCAAATAGATCAGGAACGTTCTCTTCTGTTTGATTGGCAGTCACAAGAGATCTGGTCACCTTGGAATTTGAAGATTCTGTAAAAACTTTAAAATTTAGCAAAAAATATTTGATCATAAAATCAAATTAATAATTTAGAATGAGAAACTTACTGTCAACCACTAAAAGTTCTTTAGAACGCGTGTAGGCAGCAACCCTGACAGCACTACGCATATGGGGAGAATGGCGCCACCATTTTTGAAAAAGTTTGACTGTTTGAGCACACCAACGCCAGGATGCTGGTCTAATGTTGGATTTCATCGTCACAGATTTGCTTGAAAGAATTGCTGCCTCAGAATGGACCTTGCGCAAATGCCAAGGACGATTTTGAGTCTGATAAAAAGGGACGGCAATTCCTTGCACCAGACCAAACTATCGCACCACTAATTGAGGGTTGTAAAGTTTAAAACCTAATGAACCAGGTTCAAGAGCATATAGATCTCTGGACTGAAGGACGTGAGTCCAAAAGCCGGAATCAGAAGTCCTTGTCCTCTCCCCAGTAATAAGGACACCTGCAGGGGTGATTTCCAACTCTCGTACCCAATCAGGATGAACATTATAAATCCAGGAAAGTTGTTGATCTTTCTCCTTTTCAGCCAGTAGAAACAGATTCCAGGCTAAAGGAAGATCATCACCATATTGAGTGACTCCCAATAAATACCCAATAATTTGTTGAGGGAAAGTAATTACTTTGTCGTCAATAGCACGAAAAAAAAAAATCACCATAACTCAAACAATCTTTGGCCACAGGTTTCTCCTCAGCATAATTAAAAAGATGACAAAAATACATCATTCCCCAACAAGTCAGCAACCACAAAGGGCCTGATGTAGGGATAATATTTGAAGACTGGCCTTTATGCTTGTTGGGGTGAGTTCGATTTGGGATAGACCGGGATCAACCGTGGTTCCCTGCGTGCACAAACAAACGGTCAAGGGGGGCGCCCTGCTTTCGCCAGGCGACGCCCCTCCGACGCTCAAGTCAGGATGGGGTAGTCACAAAATAAGATAGTAGTAGAGTAGAGAAAGTACGTATTGTCTGTCCAAAAGTCCCCTGATTATGGCAAATGAGGGGGTATCTATAGGGAGTCCAAGGAATACCAAGGTACCCCTAATCAATCCTGACCCTTCATTCAACCAAGATCTGATGGCTAATACCCTTTGGGCCTTGAGAGTATCACATGGGCCTTTTCCAAGTAGCACTTTCCTAAGGGCTGTGGCCCATTTACAAAATGTGTACCAACAGAGCCCCTCGGTTTCGGATCACACTCGTCAATCACTACACCTCGCTGCTCCTAGAGGGTGATCGGACTGCGCATCCTCCGGCCGCCCTTTGCCATAGTTCATACAGTGGACCTTGGTAAAGCCATGTGGTGCTCAATAACTGTGTCGCATCGTCTTCACTTCCGTAGGCCGTGGGGCTCGCATTTTCGATTTTAATCGAAATTCGCCCCTGGAGTTGGGTGCGATTTCGTGTTGACTAAAAACATTCGCCCCTCTAATGGAGGCCAAAGTCGCAATCAAAATTCGCACCTGGAGTTGGGTGCGATTTCGTGCCGACTAAAAACCTTCGCCCCTTGAATGGAGGCGAAATCGCAGCCAAAATTCGCCCTTAACCTTGGGTGCGATTTCGACTCGTCAAGAACATTCGCCCCTGGAACGGAGGCGAAACTCGCAGCCGAATATCGCCCCTGAACCTGGGCGCGATTTCGACTCGATCCAACAACTTCGCCCCTGAAATGGAGGAGAAAATCGCAACCGAACATCGCCCCTAAACTTGGTTGCGATTTCGACTCGTCAAAAACATTCGCCCCTGGAATGGAGGCGAAACTCACAGTCGAATATCGCCCTGAAATTGGGTGCGATTTCGACTCGTAAAAAACCTTCGCCCCTGGAACAGAGGCGAAACTCGCAGCCGAATATCACCCCTGAACTTGGGTGTGATTTCGACTCGATCAAATAACTTCGCCCCTAAAATGGAGGCGAAAATCGCAGCCGAACATCACCCCTGAACTTGGGTGCGATTTCGACTCGTCAAAAACATTCGCCCCTGGAATGGAGGCGAAAATCGCAGCCGAACATCGCCCCTCAACTTGGGTGTGATTTCGTGTTATCGAAATACCGCCCCTAACAGGGGACAAATTCGTACTCGACGTTCAAGTTGGCTTAGCTTGGAATAACTTGGGTGAACATCGCAGCCGAACATCGCCCCTGAAATTGGGTGCGAATAATAATAATAATAGCAGCCGAATTTCACGTCGGCTTATCTTGTAATAATTTCCTTATAATGATAATACCTTGTACCTGCAAAACAATAATAAACACTAACTCGTTATCTAGGTGCGCTCCTCGGGGTATTAGCCCAAGGGTGAAATATTATGGCTCAGCTCGTTTTTTGTGGGTTATTACAGTCCATCCTTCGTTCGAATTGAATTTGGATATCAACGAGGGTCGAGCCCGTGACATCGAATTTTAACCAATGAACATTTGGCTCGAATGCCCGGGCCCGGAGATCTGGGGGTCTACGTCCCACTTAAACACAGCATCGAAGTTCGACACCCTTGAATTAGGGCATCCCCTGATTACTGAGTGCAAGAGCGTAGGCGAACGAATCCGAGCTGGATACATGTTCGCCGAGAGCCAAGACTTCAGCTCTGCCTCTGGTTGCGGGTCGGGCGATCTTCACGGAACCCAATTCAACACGTACCCAATTCTAGGCAATAGTGTCTTAACCCGAACCAGGTATATTTTGGAATTGGACTTCTTCCCAGCCGCGCCCGAGTATTAGTGATACTCAGGTGCCAATTAAGAAATGTTGGTGATCTGCAGCTGGACATCCGAGGTGGTGAGGTCCCACCCCGCAGTGGGTATTTACCGTCCGAGTCCGGTGAAATATCCGACCTCGGCTTGGTTTTAGTCACTGAATTGATCAAAAATGATTCATCGAGACTGGTGAAGTTCCGGGCTCGGCTCAGCTTCTTTCGCTGAATTCGAATAATCCTTGCCCAAATAAAGGGTATAGGGCACAATAAAGTTTGCATGAGTGTAGAGTGAAGCTTGCCGACTCGACCAACCTTGGTTGGTCATTCTTCGAAACGCGGAGATGCAACTTTGGTTATACCATTTGTTGAATAGAATGATAATAATAATATTGCCTCAAATAAAGAGCTGTTGATGAGAAATAATTATTCGCCGCCTTGTAAAATAAATAAGTATATTCCCCGAATAAAGGAATCGAGTTGCTAGCTTGCTCAAATAAAGATGAGAGGTGCGTGCATGTTTGTCTTTCCAAACATCCGCATATGACGTAACATCGCCGCCAATATGGGTTTCACCCATGTCCATTTTGGTAAAGAATATAAAATTTTCACATGATCAATTAATCACGCACCACACCGCTAATTATGCATCACACCACCTTGCCGCCACTCTCGAGTTTGAGTTTGAGTAAATCAACCGAGCTCGAGAGTACGAACGCATGCTATTGCAAAAAATTCAATAAATGAAATGCATATATATAATTCATGCTTGGCACTCAATAGGCCTTTTGGCTAACAATTTGATTATGACGTGCCATAAATATTCTCGTCATGCGTTTAAATTAACATGCTTGCTAATTATCCCACAAATTAAACTCTTAAGTTTATACAAATCAAGCCCTTGCGCGGACGCAAATATACATTGAGAACCATTTCTCACATTACTGAGCATCATCCGTCATACACATTTTAGCAATAAACATGTAACATGTTCTGCAATATATTGGCATATGAACATTTGGAGGGCAACGGACATGCTTTAGTGTGTAAACTAAGCGATTTTGGAAAAAATCAACCAACATAAGTAGCAATTTCATGTGATTTCATGTGAATTGCGTAAATTTCGATAGAATTTTTAAGTGGTAGTAAACTAACAATGCCTTTAGAAAATGTAATAATACTTTATCACATGCATTTGGGCAAGAGCTATGCCACATCTGAGTCTTACATTTGACTACTAAAGTGGCGACATATTCACATGACCATTTTCATCACTTTTCATGCAATTTTACATAGAGTAGCAGGCTAGCAGCAACATACTACACATAGGCAACACTTTCAACATTTTCTAGCATTTAAAAATCATGCTTTCTGCATTCTATAAGCTCATATCAAATACAAACAAAACAACTTATCTGACAATGGAGGCCAAATAAATGAAAATCCTTTGCTCAAATAAACAGCCAAAATCCCGCTTGTATACCTTAGCAATCAATATTTGATTGTCGGTTTGCTCAAATAAAGAGTGAGAAAAGGAGCTTCAATGCCGCACACTAATTTTGCACACCAGACGCCGTTCGCACTTCGCCGTCCGAGCGAAGGTCAGGTCAGGTCCGAGCTTCCACTGCGAATCGCGAGTCCAATCCAAGCCGAGTGAGGCTCCGATAATTGGTACCCATTGAATGTGGGTCCGATCAAACTGCCGCCTCAGATACGAGTCAGATCCGAGCACCCCTATCGCGACTCGCACACGGCGCACCGCACCCACCGCGATTCGCGCACGGCGCACCTGAAAGCGTGTCGGGGCGGCTGCCTCAATGGGACCCCGAACAACCTTCTGTCTCGCAGACAGTGAGGGTCGAGTCCGAGCGTCCACAGTCGGGTTTGGCCCCGCAGATCGCACCTCAAGCCACGGGCGACTAATCCGAGGCCGATGACTCGCTTTCAATTGTCCTGCCGCCAGCGCGAGTTGACTGGCGCGCCGAGCACGAGTCTGAGCCGCCGTGTCGCACATGGTCAGAAGTGCAGCCTCCGACATGGGTCCGAGCAACCGCTTCGGATGGTGTCGAGTCCGACCACTTAGAGCCCGGGTCAAGTTGGATCCGACCTCTTCGCACTCGGGCAGAGTACGAGCGCGCATCCCGATAAAAATGGGATCTAAACGCACACAACCTGTCTCGTACACCACACTCCCCCACACCATAATCCGCACCCGCTTGGAATCGCCGAGCGGCTATGACAAATCGCCATACGAGTGTGGGTCGAGTCAAGCCCGGGCTGGGTCGGCCTTCGAACTCCGAACAGCCACAGGTCAGCTACCGTGCGGGTTAAGTATAGGGAGCCCCTGCCGCCAGCCCAGAACGTCTCGTTTGGGCAATTTTCGAAAACGGGCAGGGCAGAGCTGTTGCCTCGAGCGCGGTCAAATCCGATCGCCCCGAGCCCGGGTTGAAACAGGTCCGACTTCTCCGCACTCGGGGTGAGTGCGCACCCTGATAACATTGGGATTCCAACTCACACTCGCACTGCGCACTCCGTCTTCTTGCACTCACACACTCCGCGCCCCGTATTCTGTTTTCCGCAATCATTGTGGATACTATGGTTCCCTGCTTTGTTGATAGCTGCTCGTCGTTCAACACCCAATTCCACCCAAATCTCGGTTGCGGGGTCGAGACTGAGGTTCCGAACTACCACCCCGAACTAAGGTCGAGTCTTGCTGAGCCAGAAACCACGCACCTCGCTCATGGGTTGGGTCAGACTTCTTCCCTACTCGCGCACTTCTCACTCCGCAACCAGACATTTCGTATTCCTTTTTATGCGTATCTACTCCACCAACTCTCGGTTGCGGCGGTCGAGTCAGACGCTCCAAACCACCACCCCGAATCAAGGTCGGGTCCAGGTGAGCCAGAGACCGCGTCACCTCGCTCATGGGTTGGGTCAGAGCTTCGTCCGCACTCGCGCACTCTATTCCGCAACCACACTTCACAATCACAGGACCCACAATAAATTCACCCGCGCTCCACACTCCGCTTGTCGCAGCCTCTTCAATGCGAGTGCGCACCACGCACCACGCACCCTGCACCTCACACTCCAAAAGCACCTCAGCTTTTTGGCCGTGTTTCTTTTCTGCGCGACCAACATACGTGGCCCACTAATTGATAAAAAATCAAAGTACTTTTCGTAACTCATGCGCACAGCGCACTCAAATGTTCGTACTACGCAGTCAACTAAAGTCGATCCTCACAATCTATCCCCACAGACAATGCCAAACATTGGGGTGAGTTCGATTTGGGATAGACCGGGATCAACCTTGGTTCCCTGCGCGCACAAACAAACGGTCAAGGGGGGCGCCCGGCTTTCGCCAGGCGACGCCCCTCCGACGCTCAAGTCAGGATGGGGTAGTCACAAAATAAGATAGTAGTAGAGTAGAGAAAGTATGTATTGTCTGTCCAAAAGTCCCTTGATTATGGCAAATGAGGGGGTATTTATAGGGAGTCCAAGGAATACCAAGGTACCCCTAATCAAACCTGACCCTTCATTCAACCAAGATTTGATGGCTAGTACCCTTTGGGCCTTGAGAGTATCACATGGGCCTTTTCCAAGGAGCACTTTCCTAAGGGCTGTGGCTCATTTACAAAATGTGTACCAACAATGCTCATCAAGGAAATGATGATGACAACGGTAAAGACACCGATATAAGGATCCTAAAAGAATTGGACCTAGGGCGATAGATCGTTCACCCGCGACAAGCATGTTGGTCGCGAAAGCAAGAAAAGTTTTTGATATATTCCCTGAGCGCGTCATAAATAAAAGACTCAGAGCGAAAGCAAGAAAAAGTAAAGCCTCGTCATCACAAACTTCAACAGATTTGGAAGAAGTATAATTATTTATTAAAGTGGAAATTGACAGGCCACTTGAACCAGAAGTCATGAGGCTATCAAAAAATGAATTGACCGAGGAGTAAAGTTCCTTAGCCTCTAGGACACATTGGACAAAAGAAATGTCCTCCCCTTCAACACCAAAAGGGGCAAGCCCGGTAATACACGCAATATCAGCCAGAGTAATGGTCATAAAACCCGCTCTAGTGACAATACAATTCATGGCAGGATCCCATAAAGATATAAAAGCAGATGTGAATGAACCATCAAAAGGAATACGGGGATAACAGGCTGACCTTAAGAAATGAATTAACTTTTTCGTCTCCCAAATAGAATGGTGAAGAAAGGCGCTCGAACCACACCATCGCGTTATTTACTGAAACCCACCCTTTTAAGGGCTTAGTGGTGGAAGGCAATAAGTTGGGATTGGATTTCTCACGGAAAATCAAGGGTTGTGACTCTGGAGAACACGCAATGTCGTGAGAGTTTTTAGATCGTGACCTAGCTTCCATGGTTTTCGGAGTCACAGAGAAACACGGACCAATTTGCCCACAAGGAAGAGGCAATTGATCAGTATGAGGGCTTTGATGCCAGAAGTTATTTGGGATGTAACTGCCCTGATATTGATTAATTACATCACAAAGTCGTTTTGCCCCACCGGAGTAAAACTTGGTGTAACGGAGACCAGATTGAGATGTTGGTTGAGGAATCATTTTGTTGAATCAGAAAGAATTTGATAAGTATTCTTTGTTTTTTCCTTACAAATTTCTAGGTTGGTAAGAAGAAGTTAAAATTTTCAATTGGAGCGGAAAACCCCTTTTATAGACCTAGATTTTCTCTCTCCAGAGCATAGATATTTTGGACAGGTGTCATTTTTGTCCTCATAACAGGATATTTGTTATGTAACTGTAACAGTTAAAAATCCTTTGGATAATTATCCATAAAAATCAAAGTATTTTCCTACTCAAGTCTTGTCATTGGGAATTTGAACGGTTTTCGTCCGTGCAAAGATCAAGAAAACTGCATCTGAAAAGGTCATGATTACATCCGTTTCCCAAAGTTCCTTTGTTACCCACTTAATTTGGGATTAGTAAAAGTTTATTGGTTTATAGGTACAATAAAAACCATGTGGCTGAGGATTTTAAAAACTCCTTTATCCTCTAACCCTATAAATTACTGAAAGTTTTTTACCTCACTCATTTTCACAATAAAATGGCAAATACTAAGTCTGATCTCACTTTAACAAAGTTATCATCAAGAAGTAGGAAGAGAGAAGACGAATTTGAAGAGGTGACCTCTCATCAGGTTTTTATCATAAGTAATGATGAGAGCGATAGCATCCTGAGTTCAACCCCGAATCCCCAAAAAAAAGGATCAACCTGGAAAAAGGAAGGCCCCTTTGGAGCATAATGAAGTTGAATCTTCTTTCAAAAGAAGGGACATCAAAAGGCAAGCAGAATTCTACCTTGCCCAATCAAGTCCAGGGGAGCCCAGCAATACAAAGATTGACAAAAAGCAATAGGTGCCTTTGTTGGAAGCCAGACTCACATTTATGAAGGCTAATGAGAAAGAGACATCGAGTGATTTAGGGATCAGTTGGACTGATTTTTGAGAATCAAACCTCTTCAGACGAGCCTAAAGACTATGGTTGTGAGATTTGCGAACAAAAGTCAGTCGCGAAAGCCATATTACGGTAACACAGATGATAGTGAAAACAACGGCGATTACAAAAGGCCATCGCCTTAAAAGTTATCATCGCGGATATCTAAGGTTCTTATATTTTGTACAAAGTTAATTTATATAAAATATTGTCTAATTTAAATTGAAGGTATGATGAATAACTTTCATACGGTTGAGATTTAAGTTTTAAATTTGTTGTTCGACAAATCCGAAAATTAAGGGTTTGACAAAATCAAACTCCTTTATTTTCCCTTATATATTATGTTCTACCATTGTGCAAAAAACACAAGCATAGAAATCCTATCTTAAATGGATCCAATTCCAGATAATAATCCATTTTTCTTTCATCACTTGGCGATGAAATCAATCCCTTTCAACAAAAGAAAAAAAGAATTTAAGTTCCACACAACTCTAACAAGAGTCCGTGGGAAGTTGGGAAAAGAAGATAAATATATTGTTCACATATTTGAGTTGTTCCATGATGAACAAGATTACATTCAGGATATTAGTTACTTTAATGTGGATATTAAAGGATATCCCTTAACAAAGAAAATCCCGTGGCCAAAACCGGATTTACCATGCTTTAATCACAAACTACAGCACGATGAATTAGAAAGTGACAAAAAAGAAGTCGCTCGAGAATTGGAAAGGCGATGGGAAAGGGCAATAGTATCCTGTTTTGGCAAAATAAACGAGGTACAGGTTAATTTTGCCAATGCAAGATCAATATCAAACAAGGTCCTGGCCAATGAAGATCTCCTAATGGAACACATATTTCCAAAATTAGGAAGGGAAGACTTAAAAGTCGCAGCCGCGGTTTGTAAAGCTTGGGGAATTTGGATCGCTCCTAAGTTCCTAAAACCCGAGATAAAACAGTACTATAACAATAAATTATATACCTATGTAGCACCAAGCTTCACGATGGTGTATAGAGAGCGATATGACGCGGGAGGAAAGTTGGTTAAGTACAGATGCCTATGCCAAGAATGGGAGAATGCACAGAAATTCAACCATACACAGTATCCATGTTGGCATAGAGATTTGCCAAGATATTATGATTGGTTCCAAGATTTTATCGCGTGTGACGTTTGCTTTTCAAAAACCAGACCCTTTATTTTAAGTTCAAATTAACTTTCGTCACAGAGTTGTTCGGTTGTAATGTTTAATTTGCCAAAGATTTAGGAAATAATTCATAATTATTGTTTCTTTAATTATCTCTTATGATACCAGCAGTATTCCATGAGAATTCCAAATGAGAAATTCATAAATTTCTGAACCTTTTCATACCCACGTATTTGAAGTATGCAGAAGGTTGGAAGTTTATAAGTCATATCATTTAAAGCCAACGCAGCAGTAAAAAACGAAAACCTAGGTGCATTGGAAGAAAGACGTATAGGTTATTGATGGGATTTATTCACCCCACTAAAGGCAGTTTCCCAATAAAAAGGAAAACTGTTTTATCTTCACACGTATTTCACCCACGTTGGGTTAACCACCAGGAATACCTCAATATAAAAGAGACAAGGGGGTGAGAAATAAAACAAATCATTCTCTCAGATATCAGAAATATTTGGAGAAACTTCTTTTCTTTTATTTTCCCTCACAAAAGCCTCCCACAAATGGCAGTTTTTGCAACCGAAGACCTCAATGTGCCTGGATTCGACAAGCCAGCAATGAACTTTTGGGGATGTATGGACCCACGAGAATACCAATATCTTTCACAAAGGGGAAACAACAATGTCATGTATTGTGCGGGTTGTTCCATTCGTCCTACAAGGCGACATCGTAGGATCTTACGGTGAAGAATGCCCAAATCATCACCTCCGATGCAACAAATTTGCTGAAGATGAAGCAGAGTTCGTAAAGGAAGCTACAGCAACAAAGAAGTGGAGGATGATGATTGAAAAATACTTTCCTGATCAAAAGGTGGTTGAACTCCCAAGAATGGGTTTCAACGATGGTGAATCGTCGAGCAAATCACTCGTACTCTCAAATGAGGATCTAATGACTAAACTCATTATTCCAAAATTGAATTATGAAGACAGAATGAGTATGCTGGGAACATGCAAACGCTGGGTTAAAATTATGGCACTAAGGTTTCTCAAGCCTAATGAGAAGTTCGCATATAGAAATTATCTACTGTATAATCATAGAAAATACTGGTCTGGATGGTATAGGGGAAGAATTGGACAAGGAGGGAAGCGGGTTGTATACTTTTGTACCTGCGAAACTTGGGATGAGTATGCATCCACAAAGGAACAGGCTTATTGGCTTGGAGCCTGTAGTGATGATGAATTCGAGGACAACAAGTACGAGCGCGAGAAGTTCTATATATTTAAGAAGTGCTCGAAAAAATTCATGCCGCGACCAAGGCTCACAAAAATCAAGCCGAAGGGCGGTCATGAAAGAGCTTACATCGCGGCAGACAAAGAATGCTATGCCCATTTTTGGGTGCCACCTAATTTCTACCAGGTGGAAGAAGAAATTGAAGGGATTATGATTTGATTTATGATTCCAATTTAATTCCATTCCAGATCAAATGGAATTTAGTATTTTCTCTCGTTCGTATTAACGAGCTGTAATCTACTTAGAAAGTTTGTTTTGCTTCATTCATATTAATGGATTGCTTTTTCTTTAAAGACAATCTTTCAAATAATCATTTCATTTGTGTACACACATTCATTTACAAAACAGGAAAGAAACAAACCAAGCTAAAAGTGATCTGCCAAAATTCACAGATACGGACCATTTTTTGTGTTGTTTCAAGTCTCCAACAACACAAAAAAGGGGGGCATTTGTTGATGACAATTTAATTTGTCAAGGGCGATGGACATACAGCGCGATGAACTTGAGTGGAGAACGAATTGGGCCATCTTAAAAGAAGCAGAGCAGGCCCGTTAACCACAAGATCAGAATTTGGGCCAGTTCCCGTGATCAAGCCCATAGTTTGAATTATGGGATAGGCGCCAAAGTAAGAAGCAGTTGGAGCGACTACCACGTTAACTGCCCACGATGTGTCCACCCACGATCAAAGAAACAGATGGAAGAAGGAGTAACCATCAAAAGATCCAGAAACCGTCAGGGATGTTATCCTATTTAAAGACTAGAAGATTGAGGAAGAAGGCATCATCAAGTCAACCAAAAACTCTTTAGTCTTTACCTTTAGCTTACAATTAGGAAGTCTCACTCCGTAGCGCGGACAATCTATGTTTTAGAGTAGCATTTTTCTCCTTCCCATGATGAAGATAGAAGGCATGGAGGTAATTGTGTCATTCCTTCCTTGACTCTTTTTTAGCAAACCTAACATTATTTGCAATTGAAGTATTTTCTTTAAGTTTGTAATAACCCTCTTATTTCTAGCATAATCTCTAGTGTTCAATTATATTGCTCTGTTTAATTGCGGTCAAATCTTTATTTAAGTGCTCTATAAGATAGGACATTTCCACAAAAGTGTCTTTGAAATTTAGCGATCAACACTGTCAGAGATGACATAATGGGGAAGGTAGGATCAGCTCGAGCTGCAGACAATCTTCTACAGTCATGGCCATCAGAAGGAAAGTTTAACATGAAGAAACGCTCTGATTTTTTTCAAGACCATCATCCTAAAATGAGATGGGCATCAGCACTACGGGACACCATAGTGATCCCAAAGCATAGCTTTACAGCTACATTGGCAGCACAAAAGGCCTTGCCTACAATTGACGCCATAAATGCTATTGTAGTACTCTTGTTGCAGTCATCTATATGGCATGGCAGGAAAGACATTCAAGACTGTTTGGTGGTGTTGAGCACTCCCGTGACTGGATCATCACTAGGATTAAGTTCATTATTAGTATAAGACTATTAGGTCGGGCAAATCAAGGTTTAGAGGATGAAATTGTCGAGAGCTTAAATGTAAACTAGACTCTTTAGTGGCTATATTTTTTGTAAGTTCTTTGTCTTTTTGCCTATATGGAATTATGGATGAATAAGACACCAATTCTTACAAAAAAAAAAAAAAAAAAAAAAAAAAAAAAAAAAAAAAAGAGACACATATGAGCCTAGCTATGATTAAGCGTTCACAAAATCAAAGTTGATTAACTAATGGGTGCCAGGGTGTGGGTGCAGTGAGGATTGATAGAGGCAGCACCGTGCTGTCTTCTTTCCCCGCGCAGCAAACATAAGACAAGCGACTTCAGGGGTAACGGAGCAAAAACAAGGCAAAACAGCAAATACTGGAGGGAAGGACATCTAATCAAATAAATGTATCAAATTTTTCACCCAAACTCCCTCCCTTCTTCCCGTGCCTCTCCTTCACTCTGCTTCTTCCATTCTCTCTCACTGCACTCTGCCTCTCTCTCATTCTCTCTCCTCTATACTCACTCCATCGAATTTTCCATTTCAATCAAACACTTCTATAACCTCAATCAATCTTCTTGCTATCGAAGATAAGAAGGTTAATGAAGTGATATTCCGATTCATGTAAGTTAAATTTGTTTTTATTATTTGTGGTGACATTTCTCACATAATTCGTATTTATGATTGTTTGTTGAGAATTGATCATGCTCATGTTGTATACCTCAGATTTACATGCTAGTTTTTGTCCATTGTTAATTAGGGTTTACGATTTGGGGATTCTTAATTAGAGTTTTGATTTGGAGATTTTTAATTAGGGTTTAATTTGGGGATTCTTGATTAGGGTTTTGATTTGGGAATTCTTAATTAGGGTTTTTGATTTAGGAATTCTTAATTAGGGTTTGAGATTGGGATTTGTTGATTCGAGACTTTGTAGTAATTTTACTAGGCTTATGAAAGTTAACGAAGGTCCAATGTTTTTTTTTTTTTTTTTGGTGGTAATATATCAGGATTTATATGTATGGGAGGATAGGGTAATTAATTTGATAGGGAAGCCACTCGTATGTTCCACATTGTGTGTCGAGTTCGATATTTTCGAGGTTATATTTTGATGACGAAATGATGAGATTAGTGAAAACAGCTAGAAGAATATATGTAACTTTGGATTGGAAGGAGTGCTGATGAATGTGTTGGTTAAGGTGATGCATATTGTGTTGTGGAAAATGAAAATTGTGAGTTTACGGAAAATGTAGGAAATAGGTGTTACCTATTGTGTTATGTACATTAATGACTCATTGCTAGTTGATGCCATCTTTTGACTTAAGATTGCTAAAAGGTTTCTCAAAGTTTGGTCTAAAATGGATGGTCTAAATCTTTACGAATTTCGAGCATAGGTGCAGAACTGTAAGATAATCCTCTCCCCTTTTTCTTTGTGTAGTGACTTGTGAGAAGGTAATCTTTTATGCAGGTTCATTTGCACCAACTATCGTTGGCTATAATGTAAAATTGCAAGCAGTTCGCATCTCAATCCAGGACATTAGTGAATCTTCTTTTTTTTATATGTGTCCAGTGTCCTTGTGTGTGAAAGTTAGTGTCTTGGTTTTGTGAAGAAACTAGTGTCTTGGTTTTGTGCAGAAGCTACTGTCTTGGTTTTGACATACAGACTGGAGAGATTTGCTTGGATATCACTACAAGAAATTCCCCATTTAGAGATGGATTTTGTTGTTCCGTCTCTAAGTTAGAGACGGAAAGTTATATTTCGTCTCAAATTTTCATCAGAGACGGATTTTATAATAACGTCTCTAATCAGAGACGAACTTTATTATGTCGTCTCAAATTTGAGACGGATTAGCAAATTCATCTCTAAATTTGAGACGGAGTCCGACTTCCGTTTCTAACTCAGGTATATGGTATACACTTCTCTTTTACTTTTCAGTCTCCTTCAGCTCTTTTCTTATTCATCTCTCCCTCCCTCCTTTGACTAGCATATCTGCCAATCTCCCAAAGCCCATAGCAATAACACACCATTGTAGTCTCTTTATCTTAATTCATCTCCGTTCGATCCCAGTCTCCATTTTGTGAGTTCCCATAAAATCTCCCTTTTTTTGTCTCGAAGCCTAATTTCTTCTCTACCCCATTTCCGATCTCAGATTTGTCATAGGAGGCGACGAGAAATCCACTCACTGCATCTCACGAATTGGTGTACCCGGTTCCTGGGCTTGAATTTGATTACGAGTTTGCGAATGGCATCCTCTTGTTCAAGATTAGCTGGTAATGAATTAATTCAACACCCTGCTTTTTATTTCTTTATAATTTGAGTTTATGTTTATGCTTAATTGATTATGTTAATCACATAATAATAAGAATGTGTCGTACTTTTATGATGAATGTTACAATTTCTTTGTGAATTGAATATTTATGCATCTATTTTGCTCCAATTCAATCGAAAATGCGTATATTGGGTGTGATGGAATGTTTGTTGGATGTTTGATGTAATGCTGGGTGTAACGAATGCGTATATTGGATGTCATGTTTGATTTTTAGGGTTTTATGCAGAAGGTTTGAGTTGGAATTGGTTCGTTTTATGTTGTAGGTCAGAGAGATTCGAATGTGTATGTAACCTAGCTTTGGAGTCGTCACTCGATTCTTATTTAGGAATATCGGAATATTAGTCGGTTTTCATCCGCTTTGGCGTTTGTCGAGGGATGTAGACCACGTAGGGTCTTGCTAGAGCTTGCTGTGTGAGAGAGTTTTTACCATTGGTTTTGAGAAGTAGCTTGGATGAATTAGGGTTCGGGTTCTCAGGGGTTAATCTATGACTGAAGACGCTTGTCAATCAGCTGGTGCAGGATTCATTTAAAAGTGTATGGCTAGTGCTAGTAAGTTGATTAGTTGTGATACCACTTTGAGAGCGTGAGATTCAATATGAGGGCATTGCAGAAGATGCTCCTATAATGCTAGTCAGGCCATCACAGGACTTGGTAATCTTTTGGTTTGTCAGTTTGTAATGGAGAGTATCCAATATGTAGTCGGATCTGTTTTTCCGAAGTATGGTGTTGACCTCCTGAAGATGTAATTATATGCTTGTATGGAGCTTGTAATCTGCCTTGGTGAATTAAGAGCCTGTTTGGCCAGGCTCTTGGAGTAACTTCTACAACACAAGAGGAGTTTCTAGGCCAAACACTCTTTTTTGGAGAGAAGTTTCTACTTTTCTAGGAGCCCAAAGTGTTTCTCAAATGCTTGTAGGCGGAGAAACTCCAATTTGGGACTTCTCAAAACAAATTCTCGCGGAACTATTTGTACAGTAAAATGAATGTTTTTTTTTCCACACCCTCCTTTTTTTTTTAAGAAAATTGCTCTCTCTCTCTCTCTCTCTCTCTCTCTCTCTCTCTCTCTCTCTCTCTCTCTCTCTCTCTCTCTCTCTCTCTCTCTCTCTCTCTCCCCACTCCCCATTCTCTCTTCTCCCACAACAGCTACACTCCATTAACGTCCCTTCATCCACACAAACCTACCATGTACCATTTTAGCCACCCTCTACCACCATTTCACCCGTAGGCTACCACCTTCAACCACCATTTACTTTTGCTTTTCAATTTCTCTCTCCCCAATTTTTCTCACCCACAGGCAACAATGACTACGGCGGGCGTCGTGGGAGAGGCCGGAGGTTGTTTTCGTCAGGGCGGCAGTCGGAGATCGGGAAAGATGATGGAAAAATGGGAGTTTAAGGAGGAGAGGTTGGAGAGATCATCTCGCGTCAAGCCGACGACGGTGAGCGGTGATGGCCTTGGAACGATCGCCGGTGTGCCCCCAGCCTATTGGTGGTTGTCTTAAGTGAGAAGGATTTGCTGGGGTTGATGTGGCGGTGGTGACTGGTGATGGGGCTTCTCCAAGGAAAAGACAGGAGAGAGAAAAAGATAGGGTTGGGTTGGAGATGGGTTGGTTTTATAATTTTTGTTTAATTTTGCAAATGGGCCAAACAACTATCAAAGTGTTTCTACTTCTGTTTTTTTTTTCTTTTTTTTTTTTTTTGTTGAAAGGTAAGTATATTGAATAATGAATGAAAAATTACAAGGAACATCGGGGCATTCCCCTGTATAACAACAAAAACATGACTAATTGCTACCTAGGCCTAATCCTAGGATCTTACAAAAGCTCTCTTTTCTCAAGCCAATTTTTATCTTTGGTTTTAATGTTATCCGTAGAATGTCTCAACCTGTGCTTAACTTCATCATAAGCTTTCCTAACTATTACATCTGGATGCCAAAGGACTAGCTCATATCTACACTTATTTCTAGCAAACCAAATGTAATACATCAAATTACAAATCAAAGCACCAATAGCCTGCCTCTTAATTCTCGAATCAAAACACTTCTTTGAGATCCAAGTGATAGTAGCACTTTCAGGTATCTTAACTCCCACTTTATTACTCAGCTGTTGAAGACACTGTGCACTATAAAGACACCTGAAAAAAAGATGTTGATGAGATTCTGTATCCTGCTGACAAATCAAACATTTATCATCCTCAGAGATACCGAGTTTCCAGAGCTTCTCCTTCACTTGTAGTCTCTCCTTAGCAGTAAGCCAAGCTATAAAACTAGATCTAGGTATGGTGTGCCTGCTCCAAATGATCTTATCCCATCCTACCTTGCTTGCCACATCTTTTAACCATCTATAGCACTTTGCTAAAGAATACTCTGTTTTCTCCCAATCAGAACTGAAGCGCTGTATTTGTTCCTTCACTTTACACAGTTTTTTCCAATACCAACTAGAATCCTTAGGGGGGGAGTAAACCTCCCACTGCTCACCTTTCAAATAAATGTTGTGAATCCATTTTATCCAGAGAGAATCAGCTTTTATGTATATCCAATGTACATACTTCCCAATACTAGCTTTATTCCACTCATAGATGTCAACAATGCCAAGCCCTCCTTCACTCTTGTCCTTGCAAGTCTCTTCCCAAGCTACTAGAGGTACTCTGATCATATGCTCAGACCCATCCTATAGGAAATTTCTGCAAACTGCAGCAATTTTCCTAAGAACAGTCTTAGGTAGCACAAAGACACTTGCCCAATACACATGCAGATTGCTGAGCACAGCTTTCACCAATGTCAGCCTACCTGCATAAGACAACTTCCTAGCTCCAATATCTCTAATTCTTTTAACCACCTTCTCTGTCAATATGTTACAATCCATCACTGACAACCTCCCAACAGTAATCCTGATGCCTAGATACTTAAAAGGTAGAGAACCTTCCTTACACCATGATACCTGCAAGATTTCCTGCCTAATCATATTGTTCACTCCAGCAAAGTACACATCAGAATTAGCCGGACTCATACATAGTCCAGAAGCCTTAGAAAAGGTAGAGAAAGCCCTTAATATCAGCATTATAGACTTACCTTCCCCTTTACAAAACAAAAGTAAATCATCAGCAAAACAGAGATGATTGAGTTTTATTTTATTGCATTGGGGTTGAAATCTAAAGTCCCTTTTTCTCTCCAACTACCTTGAGTATCCTTGAGAAATACTCCATGCATATGGTGAACAAGAGAGGAGCCTGTCTCAGCCCTCTCTTCCCTTTGAAGAACCCAAAATGAGATCCATTTAAGGCCAGTGTATAAGAAGGGTTGCTCAAACATTCCATAATGCGATCAATCATCTTCTTAGGGAAATCTAAAGCTATCATTCACAAACTTCCACTCAACTGTATCATACGCTTTTCTCAAATCGATCTTCATGAGACACCTAGGGGACACACCTTTCCTATTATATTTTCTGACCAAATCCTGACATACCATAATATTCTCCACTATGTCTCGACCTCTCACAAATGCACCTTGGTTTTCACTAATGATTTCAGAAAGAATTTCCCCTAGTCTGTTGCAAATGAGTTTGGAGATGCATTTATAGAGGGTATTACAGCATGCTATTGGTCTGAATTCCATGACACTTGAAGGCTGAGCCACTTTAGGAATTAAAGTGAGTATGGTATTATTTAGTTGTTTCAAAAGTTTTCCTTTCTCAAAGAAATCCATGATTGCCTCACATACCTCCTCACCTATAATATCCCAAGAGTCTTTATAGAACTTACTTGTGTAGCCATCAGGTCCCGGACTCTTATTACCTGGAATCTCATTCATTGAGCCTTAATTTCCTCTCTTGTGACAGGTCTGCACATTCTAATGCCCATCTCTTCTGTAATTATCTTCCCCTTTCTGACTGTAGGAATATGAACATCAGAGCAATCTGTATCTTGACCCAGCAGCATGTTGTAAAGCTCCAGAAAAGCCTCTTGAATACCAGTTTCATCATTTCTAATAGTGCCTTTCAAATCCTTAATTTACTGCATTTCTTACTCTCCTAGCCCTTATAGCACAGTGGAAATAGGCAGTGTTCTCATCCCCTTCCCTCAACCAAGCAGCCTTGCATTTTTGTCTATCTTTTGCCTTATGGAGAAACCTGTACTGCTCTGCACACTGGGATTCTTCAACTCTGATTAGCTCATTCATAAGGTCAACATGGAGTCTATGTTGAATCTCCATCAATTCATGATAAACTCTGGCCTCCTCCTTTTCAATATTAGCCAATTGATCTTTGTTCAAACCTTTCAAAGCTTTTTTCAGACTCTTCTGCTTTTGGACTACCCTGAACATAGAAGAACCTACTATCCTGGTATCCCAACCCTCTTTGACTATTCTTTTGAAATGTTTGCACTGACTCCACATATTGAAATATTTGAAGCTCCTATTTCCTCCAGACATCTCCATATGTACCTTGATTACACAAGGGCTGTGATCATATAAACCCTCAGGATGAAAATAGGCACTACTGTCAGAAAAAACCAAAATCCATTGATCATTCACCATAGCTCTGTCTTTCTTGCTAAAAACCCTCTTTTCATTCTCTTGTTTGTGGTTCCAAGTGAAGAAATTACCTTCTGATTTCAAATCATTAAGTCCACAATCATGTACACACTCCTGAAGGTCCTTGATTTCAGCATTAGTAACAGGTGATCCTATTCTTTCATCAGGGTGTAGTACACAGTTAAAGTCTCCACAAATTATCCAAGCTCCATTTATGCTGCTCTTTATAACTTCCAAATCACCCCCACAACTCTTTCCTTTCCTTAGCTTCATTCATACCATACACAAAAGTAATCCCAAATTCTGTCTTGTTCTCAATTAGTGTCGCCTTCCCATGAATCAACTGACTTGTAACCATTTCCACTTGAAAGCTATATTGACTAGGCTCCCACATAACCCAAATTCTCCCACCTTTGTGTTTACTAATATTAGTAGTCATACACCAATTCTCACAAAAACTAGGGTGAATCCTATTACTAGTCTTCACCTTAATCTCAAGAAGCCCAAACAATCCTACATTCTGTCTACTCATAAATCTTTTGACCTCCATTTGTTTGCTAGGACTGTTTAGGCCTCTAATATTCCACACTCCAATACTAGCCATGGTCAACTTGACCATGACTCTCATTACCACTCTCAGTCATCCTAATTTCTCCTCTAACCACATCTGCAAAAGATTGATTTGGAGTAACAACTTGATTAGCTCCCTGCATAGGTGTTAGAATAAGTTGCCTTTGAGTACTGGTCCTATTATCATTGACATTAACATTCCCTGCATTTGTGCTAGACTCTGGCCTAGGAATATTGACATTATTAGAGGTGTATTAAAGACAGGTTGATTCTGCACAGGTCTCCAAACAGGTCTATTAACTTGAGCTCTTTTTTTCCTGAGGTCTAGCCCTATCCTCTCTTACTTCTCTTCTTACTCCTGGCTTCCTCCTACACTGATCACCGTGTGACCAATCCTCTTGCACATATTACACTGAGTTGGCTTCCACTCATACTCCACAGCCTGATGCACAATATTCCCATTTTCATCCCCAAACTTGATCATACTAGGAAATTCATGATTAATTCCAACTTCAACCAAAACCCTATCCACTGTCCCAAACCTAACTACAAAGACTCCATTAGGCAAAAAGGATACTCTATCCATCCCCTTCTTTCCCCAAATTCTCTGGAAGTACCCTTGCATTGTATCAGGCGGGGGGTTCGCTCCCAACACAAAATAAACAATTGCAGAATTCCAATACTGTTTACCCTCTAAAACATCTTCCTTTGTCAAAGTCATTATCTTTTCACCATTATTAGCACTACTTTGATCAAGAGAAGAAGATGAAGGTACAGAGCCATTACCTCTTCTTAGCACCATCTGCCACGCATTCTCCATAGTCAAGTTTTCCAAAGGTTGTTCCTCAGCAATTGTTTCCAGGCTCTCATTTTCACCCTCAACCTCTGGCCTCGGAATTTCATCATCGTCCTCATCAGAAAGGTTCAGAGGTGGAATGCCCTGAATCTCCGCAATACTTCTATGTCGCACAGCATCTGACGAAGACGGTCCATTTTGTTGACTTAAGATCTGCTTTAACTTACTAATTTGCTTATTTTTCTTCCTATTTGCTCTTTTGCTCGACTTTGATTGTGATTTCCCAGAATTTTTCGACCTCGCCATGGCTGAGATCTGAGTTCCGACAAATCGCCCCCAAATCGCCTCAAGACCTAATTTTCGGGTGTCCGTACACTTTATTCATCGCGATTTTATGTCTCATTAGTGTTTCTACTTCTAAGAACTACTTCTAAAAGAAATTTACCAAACACCCATTAAATTCTCTGGAAACTGTTTCTCAGAAACTACTCCTAGGAATCACTTTTGCAGTAGCTGGAGCTTGGCCAAACAGACCCTAAATTGTGAAGAATGATTAATATAGGTTGAGATAGGAGCCTAAAACCCGAATTTATGGTCGAAAATACCATAAAGTTGAGCCCTAAAATAGCATGATACTTCAGTTGATAAAACAGAGTTGTTCAGAAATCGTGATAGCACGACATTGGCCATAACTTTTAGAGCACAAATCTGATGAAAATATAATTTATGTCATTGGAAATATTAATTCTTGAACTTCAATTTAGACACAAATTTTACCCCATTTGATGATCTGTAGAAGGAGATACAAGTCTTCAAAGTTCAGACCTGTAATCTGAACTTTCAGGCACACTCCTGCTGTTAGTCCGTTTTGAAAAATACACTGCGACTAATTGGCAAACATTTTGCTGTTAATTCCAAAACCATGACTTAGTTTAACTTCCTAGCTTTCCAAAATGGTATGACACAAAAATACTCGACTTCATTTGACCCTTCTGAGCACCTCTCAAATTCGAGTGCGCAAACCTGAGTGTGGATTTGTCGTCAATTGGATTTGTCGTCAAATGTTCGCTTTTAAACCGGAATGGCTTATGATCATCTTGAAACTGCATCAGATACCCTTTTTGTGTCGCTCAATTTAGCTTGAATCTTGTAAGGTGAAGTGACTGACAACCTTTGCTAGGTAAAGCTGAGTTAGGCGGTAAATAGCATAAGCACACGTACAGGCTACAAATGATAACCAGAATATTTTTGCTTCAAATTGTTGTATATAGATTACAAGTATATAGAGAAGGGTCTTAGGAGCAACTTGTTCTAGGAAATTCTGAGTACTCTTTAGCAAGAACTTGAGAAATTGAAGGATAAAGACTGATAGGACAAACTAAGCAAAAACAGAATAAGAACTAGGATATGAACTAGACATAAGAAGTGAATCCACATTAATTAATCCTTGATCAGATTTTGATTAGGTAATTAAACCAGTATGTTGACTGACCCGTAGGGTAATTAGCGCCACAATAGGATAATGACTTCATTTGTGAGTTTTCGTTAACATGATAAGTAGAGTAGCCTTAATTGAGCGATACTTACATGGCCAAAAGAACAGAAATCCGGCCAGGCTGAAAACCAAGGGTTTCAGATTTGCGTCAGTGCGGAACCAGATCTCAGGCATAGTAAAACATATCAGATGAAGCTATACAATATACCATTGGATAGCTAGCTTCATGAACTTCAATTTGAACATAAAATTTACTCAAAACTGATATCTGAGTTATGAGATATGTCTCCTCAGACCCAAGCTATGAAAACTGCATTTCCTGAATATTCTTATGCTGCCAGTTTGAACTAAATAATAAACCGGTAGTAATCCACAAAATATTTTCATGTAATTCGAATTCCACCATATATTTAAGTGTGTTAGCTTTCCAAAAAGGTATGGAACTCACGAAGAGGACTTCCTTTGATTGCCCTAAGCACATCTGCAAATTAACTGCTCAAAATTGGTCTTTTGGCTCTAGTCTGACAGGGCTTCGAAAGTAAGACCTGAATCTTTGCTTTTCAATTATTACCAACTTAATTGGGTTCCTTAGGTCCAAGAACATATAATTGTTGCTTCCTTAGCCATTTCGCTTATCTTTCCCATTTATCAAAGTCCGAATGCTCAAAAACATTCACATAGACTGTCAATTGTTGTAGGCTTGGTTTCTTCAATGAATATGGGGATTTTGGTTGGCATCATATTTCCCTTGTATTCGCCCTATAATTTTTTATTGTCTTTCGCTTGTTACTCACAGAATCAGAACATCGTATGAGTGGACGTATATGAAGTTGGTCAAAGAAGCACCACCAAGGACAAGAAAATGAAGAACAAGACCAAGTATAACTCTCACTCCACTTCTACTTTTAGCACAAGACCAACGGGTTTGTCCTTAAAGTTTTAGCACAACCATATAAGTAGTGGAGGATTACTATATTTGCCCTGGTTTGTCACTTTTCCTAAAACTATGGTTTGTCACTTTTCCTAAAACTGATTATATCTCTTATGAGGCTATTAGCTCAAGGTGGAAGAGCATATGCATTTAGCATAAAGATGTGGGTTCGAATCCCATATAGCCTAATATGTAATATGGCTTAGATTAAAAAAAAAACTGCTAATATGAAAAATTCCGGCTTCTAGTTTGAGATGGATGTTCGGATAAATCGTCTATAACTTGAGACGGAAAATTAGTTATTCCATCTCTAATTTGAGACGGAATTTGAAATCCGTCTCTAATATGTTTGAGACGGATTTCAATTCCGTCTCTAATATATTTGAGACGGATTACAATTTCGTCTCAAATTAGAGACGGATCTTATAATCCGTCTCTAATAAATTTGAGACGAGCTATTTAGAGACGGATTAAATTCCGTCTCTAATCCGTCTCTAATGGCAGTTTGAGACGGATTTCCTTCACAAAATTGCGTCCCTATTTAGCTTATTTCTTGTAGTGTATATTGGTAAATGCATGGAGCCCTGCTTGGACATTGCAGTCAGTGTGCAGACCTATCATTACTCTATGGCCCATCCTGAAGCAGACAACCCCTTGAATTGCGATTTAGGTACATTGTTTACATTCAAGACAATGTTAAGACTTTTGATTTCATTGTGGACCATGTTAATCCCAAAAAAAATCTTAAATGGCATAACTAAATGTTGTTAGGGTATGTACCTGATTAGGCAGTTGTAAAGTTGAGTCTCAGGTGCATTTTACTTTTCTACATCATCTAGTAAAGAATAAGCAAATGGTTATGTCCCATTGTTAATCTGCTTGCCAATTCTTTAACATGAGCGAAATATTGGAAAAATTGACTTGTGAGGATCGGAAATTTTATGCCAATCTTTCTTCTAAAAGTACCTTCAACATGCTGAATTAAGAATTTTGAAAGCCCTTCTTATCCTGCACATTTTATATAGGCAACCTTCTTCGATCAGGAGATGTAACAGGGTTCCATTCTATGGCGAGAGGTACACAAGATTGGCAGCACCATGTGTATGTGTAGTTTGAAGAGGCCATATTTTCGGCTTTTATACCAATCTCAATGTCCAGTTGTGTATTCTGCATAACAAATGATTAATTTCCATCAGCCTACTTTGTACTTGTATACTACAGCCTAATCAGATTACGAAGATGTATTTGTTATTTTTCATTTTTTATCTGAGGCTATTAGCTCAAAATTGGTAGAGCAATGTGCGTTTGCACAAAGATATGGGTTCAAATCCCATATAGCCTAACTATGATCTTTATTAACAAAGTGTAGCGACTTCGAGTGCTTGGTTACTGTATCAAATTTGCAATTGATCAAGCTCGTTGGTGGCAATATTAAAACAAATAACAATCGATTTAGGTCAGACGCAAAGTCAGTCGAATTTTGTGACTACTATACAGTTGGCAATCATTCCTTGTACACACGCCCTCGTATAGATACAATTTTTTAACATTCCATCTTTATTTAGTGACGATTGTATAAATTCTTCTCTATCAAAGCTAATTTTAGCATAAGGCTTATCAATTACGAATAAAATTGATTTGTTGTTAATAAGCTTTTTTACGGCAACATGGTAATACCCTAAGGTCAATCACAGATATATTTATGCAAGTCATGCCATGTATAGTGATGTGTGACTGAGTTTAGTGCTCAATGAACTAGTGACAAAAGCATGGTCTATTCTTCTTGTTCGAACTATCGATTATAGGTTCATCAATCATCGATGTTGTTTTTTCAGAGATCTATAGTACTCTGTATTTTATAAACCAAAGTTCATACTTAAACCTATTTCTAAGTCACATAATAGGATCATATAATATAATACATCAACTTAGACATATAAGACGAGTTTACGACCAAATAAGTTTTTTTGTTTTATTATTATTGTGGATTGACTGGATTCGCAATGCATATTGAGAGTATTATGTAACTTGCCTTGTTCGAAAGTGGCTTTAGGGATGATTTGGTAGTGCATTAGTAGGTAGCATTTGGTGTTTTCATAATGTGAAAATGGTAATGCACATGTTTGCTAGTCTATCTTTTGACTAATATTTGGACTAAAACGTAGCATTCGGCAAAACGGTAATTTTATGAAATTAATTGGCTACGCATGTCGGAGTATATATTTAGGCGACGAATAGCTTTTCACTAATTATTGACCTTAAAATTTATACCATTCCCTTATTTTTCTTGGTGGTATTATTTTACCTCTAAATAAATACAAGACAAAGGTTTCCTATATCTTAGGCTAGCTCTCTGTAACTTAATAGAAAAAATACAACCCGACTTGAGATTATAAATATATCTTAGACAAAATAATGCTAGTAAAGCCTACTTTTAAAACGTAAAATAGTTTAGACAACACAAGAATACTAACGAGACACATAAATCGAGTTCCAGATAATATAAGTTCAATAAGATAAACAGGCTAAATATGTGTAGCTATTCAACATGGACTCATGGAGTACGTTTGATATAAAAAAAATGGTCATTCTAAACAATAGCATCAATTAAGATGTCAGATGTATAACATAATAATACATACTAGTAGGTCATATATGGTCACTTATAGACGTACAATGTGAGTTACTTGGTAATAATTGCCTACATATGCCTAGCAAATCACATAATTTATACTATTTACAACGAGTCTTATGTGTCTAATTAGTATCATCCACTATTAAATTTACTAGTTTTCAATATATTTTTAGTTATATTGTCTATAGATGGCCTTATATGTTATCGTCGTATTGCTATCTTGTCTCATTTAGTGTATGAATAAACTTAAATATTAGGCTATTTGTATTATGTACCGAACTTATTTTTTATTTACCAAAGCATATTTGAGACGTTTTTACATCATTCTTTGCGATATCAGTTGCTTGTCAATGCTACTACAGTTTTAACCGAGATGAACAAATGATGCCATTCAATCCCCACCATATATTATATGTGACGAGAGTGGATCAAATAAATGAAAAGTCTTGTAACTATCATGTAAGGTAGCTCTGTGTAAAAAAAAAAAAAATGTATAGCTCATGTTTGATAATATGAATACGACTTGAGAGTATATAAATATATTCATGATTTTGATTAAGCTAATACGCTTTGGCCACTCGATTAAGCTAATATGCTTTGGCCACTCGATTTACAGGATTTTTCTTTAATTGAGTTCTTTTATTCTCAAGCCATAACGCTAAATCCTAAGCACTTAGAGATAATGATGTAATTTTGTGTCAAAACAAAACAAATTTTAGAATATGACTTATGAATCGATGACTAGGCCAGCTATTTTCTATAACTTTTGCAACAACATAATAATACTAATCAATAATATAGGATCTATCGTAGATAATATGGTGCATATATAGAAAAATCGTCAATCTTTGTATATATTCAGGCTATTTGTATGCTATAAGTTGTGTAACTTATGTTATCGACGGCTGATCTTATATGTCTTGGAAGTATTATCATGCTATATAAATTAGTTGTGTACGGAGGGAGTACATGGTAATAATTGGCTACATATGTCTAGCAAACCAAAGTAATTCACAAAAAATACATCTTATCTTATATTATATATTAAAAGGTGTGTTAGAGGCAACGACCACGTTCATCGGATTCAGTAAGGCCATCTGCCATGCCACATGGCATGTCTCTTTAATTTTCACTTAAAAAAATCATTTAAAATGTCTTCTATGGTAAATAGTGTAGAAGGACATTCCATCCATGGTGAAATATAAGTGATGTTTAAACAATACGATTGATCTCTCAGTAATTTATCAAGAGACAGTCTCCCACAAGACTTAATGAAAGCTCAAACCTATAACAATGGTACAATACAACTAAACCACATAAAGCCACTACAATGTGAGTGAGATAGATGATAGTAATTGCATAGATATGCTTAGAAAATCCACATAATTTCAAATATACACATAATAGAAATATATGGGGCAAACTAATTTAAACCTAAAACGTACTTAATTAGGTCTCATGTGATTCAACTTAACAAAAAGTGAATTGTGATCATATCAAATTTATGCTATTTTTATTATCTGACTTATATTGTCTTCAACTAGCCTTGTCTGTCTTAGTACAAGTATAGTATTATCGATGCGATCTTTATCCAATTTTATGATATAGATGTAGGTTTTAGGAACATAATTTTCACATATAGTTCAAATATCTAATACTATATATTAAAACGTGAAACCAAGTTTTTTCTAGGAGGACACTTGGCACATATTAATTGGATAGCACAACAGAATTATATAATATGGTAAGTATTAATTAGTTTACTTCTAAAGCATAAAAAGAGTAATGCACTCCCTAGACACAATCACAATTTAGCAAGAATGAACTTCTGTAATTTTAGCGAGAGTTTGGCATTGTCGTACTAGTGTGCTATTTGACTAGAACAATAGAAGAACAGAATATCAGAACGTGCCAATGACTTATTCACTTTCCGTTAATGATTTTAGGGCCTAAGTTAGGTTTCATCACTACCTATGGCCTTTTCATCCGCCGTCATTACTTATGTAATGGAGTGGCCTTCATTAATTAGGTCTCTTAAAAGAACATTGCGTTACATTCCACACATTAATTAGAAAATATAAGTTCGAACCTATATAGGCTATTTGTTGTTTTGGTTACAAATATAGGCTATTTGTATTATGTAGCTTATGCAGCTTATATTATCTTCATATCGGCTTATATTGCTGATAAGTATTATTATGTTGTCTAAATTAGTTTTAAAATTTCAAATTTCCTAAATTATTACATATGTTGTCACCCATTGTAATCAACCATTAGCGTAGCTAACTTGTAATCCTTTAGACGACCTACTTATCATTTTCACCTCCCAAAGATCGATCATCGACAATTACTCGCTTGCAATAATAAACTTGTAACAAAACCACTACAACACACATTGTCAACTAACATAATAACATCACTAGCATAATCGAATTCAATGAGACAATATATTGATCATATACAACTAATACACATAAAAACACTTCCTACAATATAATGATACCACTAGTACACATAAGTTTTGTTTAAGACTAAGAGGAATAGGTCGATCTATATCAGTATATGCTTAGCCAATCAACATAAATTGTATACATGAGAACTCTATGAATTGGACAAATAATTTTCAAACTGAAAACCTATTTTCAATTGTAATTTTAATCCAGATTACATAGCCATACTACAACCTATTACAGGCAACACGAGTTACATCATAAGACTTGCCAATATATGCCTAGAAAATGAACATAACTGTAGATGTGAACTTATGAATTTTATGATGTAGATGTACGTTTTAGGAACATGATTGATCACATGCATATAGTTTAAATAGACTACTTAATTTGCATTACGAACGAATCTTGATTTGCTATTCAATATTTAATCTATTTCTTTCTCTTTTTCTATACTTGTATTGTCTTAATTTGACTTCATTATGTGTAATTGTAGTACTATTATGTCGTCTAAATAGATTCTATGAAGCATGTTTGATGAAGAAATCTAATAAGAGCGACTTATATGAGTTAATAAAGTAGTACGTACTAAAAATAGGATTTTGATCTTCTTTGTGATGTAGGCATTTCAAACTGCCATAGCTATGTAATCTCTTAGAAGGTAGTCTATTGAGAACAAAAACAAAACCATATAAGAGAATATAAGTTCTCTCCTTGCGAAGGTTGTTGACATAGAAGACAAAATTTACAATAATTGTTTCGACATTAATCAACTTGACCTCTTATCTTATTTGCTCACGTGTTGCTTACATTTTGAGATTGTCTTATGAGGCCACACGACGATAATGACCTAGTTGTCCATCAACGTTAAGACCATATTATGTATATAGAAAAGCTGTAACACTTGTGTGACAAATAATTTTCTGTCGCGTTCCCTATCACAATGTTTTTTTTTTTTTTTAAATTGAATAGGCTATATGGGATTTGAACCCACATCTTTGTGCAAATGCACATGCTCTTCCACGTTGAGCTAATAGCCTCTAAGGAATTATAATCTCAACAATATACTAGCAAGTAGCAACCATGAAAGTACGAAGTCAAAAATATAAAGCCTTAAAAATCAATAATGGTAGCACAATTTCTATAGTGACATGACTTACATCCCATCTATTCTACTCTGCTAGTAGTTCTCCATCTTAATTCATGTATGGGATAACATGTGCCATGTAATGACCCTTGGCTAATTTGGCCGATGAAGTTAGTATGTGAAATCATTACTTGGACTAATTGACAAGACCATAAAAACGTTTATCATAAATCAGGAAAACATATACTCCGTAGACAATTTCAACAAAAGAACAACACTGCAGCAGCATAGAAACAACAGCACCCGCAGGCAGCAGCAAAAAAAACAGCAACAGAAGTAGAAAATGAAAAGCAGAGGCAGCAAAACAATAGAACAACAACAATAGTAGAAATAGAACAACAACATTTACGGAACAGAAGCAGTACAGAATCAGCAGCACGACAGCACTAAAGAACTGCAGCACGACAGCACTAAAGAACTGCAGCACAATAACACCAAAGAACATCAACAAAACAGAGAACAAGAAAAAACATACAAGCATACAGGCATGCATGTGATCATCAGATTCATCACTCCCATAAACACCATGATCACTTAATTGTGAATGATCTTGGGTACACAATCATGGTGCAGGTATTCAACCCCTTGCGCTAACCCTACAAGAATGGACCAACTACAATTAAACTAGAAAGTCTGACGTGGAATCAACGTTCTCATATATCATAACTCAATGCTTCAACCAAATGGTTTAACTTCTCACAATTCTATATCGGTCAATTAGCTTAATTTTACTACTGAATAAGAAAAACCTATGAAATACAAAATTCAGAGATATTACTTCCATATTGTTGTTTAGGCCTAGTAATGTCATTTAGAAATAGTAATAAGCTAAGAATCATATGCAGCCATGATGTCTTTTTGTGCAACATCAGTATCGACACAAACTTTAGTACTATAGAGATACAAATTCATACTTACGCAAGACATTCTAATAAACACCAATGAGACAACCGACATATCACAGCAGAAAAGTAGACACTCTACTCTTGTGCCAAAATTTAACAACTAGCAAAACTATGAAAGGAAGGGTATAATGAGCCAATATAACAAGCATCAGATCTCATTTATAAACCGATCAGAAAACAAAGTATAATAACCAACTCCATGTGCCTAAATGAATCTTACATGATTAGAAATCATCAAGTCACTCATGGAACCATTCTCATATCAAATGCTAAAATTTCACCATGTGTCTGACCATGAAGTGAACAGAACCATCAAGACAATTCAGAGGGTTCCGGAACTCTGATACTAGTGTTAGACTGTGAGAATCTTTATCTTAAGCAAAAATAGAAGATCAAACCACAAACTTCTCGTTTAAAAAAAAAAAAACAATAATTACTTGCATACCTTTTATTAGTGACATTGATAATTATTCCATCTTCTAGAACAGAACTCTGCATCTCCGTGGCTCTTGTGCCATCACCAGCACTAAGGCAAAACTTGGCATATCTTCTTTACTTCACAATCCTCACATCCTCGCATCTCAAGTGATCATTCGCCTCAATAATCCCAACCAACTACGTGAGCAGTAATGCTTAAACTCCACATTCACCGACTTCCATTTAACTGAACACGAACAATAAAATTCTAGCTTATTATCAAGGTAGCACTAGAATCAATATACAAATTAAGACCAATGATATAATGTTATCGTGTGAGACGAGCAATATCGAACTAAAGTAATCCCCATCCTCACTCGAATCATTAATAATAATGCAATACGACAACTCGTTTACGTAATTATCATTAACTAACTTTGATGAAAGAATTCTCATTCTAAAAGTATTAAAAAAAACATTTGCTACACCTTTACCTAATTTTCTTCGCTTGCCAATTTCAAGTTCTCAAATATTATATTCGATCTGTTTTTCTTTCTTTATTTCACACATCAAAAGATGTTTTATAATATATAGTGTACAAAATCAGGAAAACACAAGCTAACTGGCCTTCTCTTGTTTATCAATGCGAATTTCAAGAAGTTTCCGAACAAAATAAAAATGTTGGCTGACAATCAATTCAAGAGTAACAATATGCATTCTACAATGCTAAATTCTATAAAATGGTCCCGATAAATCCGATATACAAACCCTCTAATAAAATGGCCATATGCAACTATAAGTGAGAAATTAGACAAATTGAATTTCAAAACCAAACCCTCAATTAACCATAGTTTAAATGTGTCGTGACAACTTATCAATCTCGGATCTACAAACCCCAAATCGTGAACCCTCATTCAACCAACTTCAAATCAGAAACCTTAATTAACAATCCCCAACTTTCAAACACATACTAACAATAGATATTTGCATGCAAAAACAGAGCTTTAATTTACAAGGATTGAATTTCACTAATCAAAGTTACTAAAAACAGATGCATACATATAAGTGAAAATAAGAAACGAAAAATTAAATTTAGGAACTTACATGGTGATGAGCAACCTTATTATCTTCCATTGGAGAGCATTGAGTTTATTGGACTGAGAGAGAAGAGTAAGAGAAGATTGTAGAGTAGTGGAGCTGAGGAGAGAGAGAGACTAGATTTTGGGTAGAGAGAAGAAGATAGAAGAGAGAGAAATTGATGTGCAGGAAAATGAGAGGAATCAAGAGAGCTTGCTCTCATGTGTCTTTTAGTTAATTGCTCAGAAGCCCTTTCCACCTAAATTTCAGTTTGGCTAAATATTTGCTCCGCTACCCCTCCAGATCTTTGTCGTATGTGTGCTGTGCGGGAAAGAAGACAGCACGGTGCTACCTCTATCATTCCTCTGGGTGCAGTGTAGTTATTTGAGGAGAACTGATAGAGGGAGCACTGTGCTGTGCTCTTTCTCCGCGCAGCACGCATAAAACAAGAAACTTGAGGGGTGGCGGAGCAAAAATAAGGAAAAACTGCAAATGAAGGGAGGAAGGGCTTCTAAGCAAATAAAGTTGTCAAAATTTTCACCCAAACCCCCTCCCTTCTTCCCGTCCCTCTCTTTCTCTGCAAACCCATTCTCTTTTTCCTTCACTCTCCCTCTCTCATTCTCAATACTCAGTTACTCACTCCATCGAAAAATTCCTTCCTAAAATTTTCCATCTCAATTGATCATTTATATAACCTCAATCAATCTTACTGCTATCCACAGAAAGAAAGTTAATGGAGTGATTCTCCGATTCATGTAAGTTAAATTAATTTTTTTATTTCTCACATAATTTGTATTTATAATTTGTTTGTTGAGATTCGATCATCCTCATGTTTTAATGCTCAGATTTACATGCTATTTTTTGCGGATTGTTAATAAGGGTTTTGATTTGGGGATTCTTAATTAGGGGTTTTGATTTGGAGATTCTTAATTAGGGGTTTTTTATTTAGGGATTGTTTATTACGGTTTGTGATTGGGATTCAATTATTCTAGACCTATTAATTTTACTAGGCTTCTTAAAGTAAACACAGGTCTTCTTTTGTTATTGGTAGTATTAGGGATTTATATATATGGGTAGGATAGGCTAATTAATTTGATGGGGAAATGTACTCGTATGTTGAATTGCACCCTTATGTATGTTCGACTTCTTAGTATAGTTTGGAAAGGTTAGGTTTGTGATTTGTTCACTTTCAAATTTCTAGCATTTGTTCGAATCCACCTTTATAATCAAAATTTACGCTACGTGAGTGTTTAGAATTATGTTCATTGCTTGTCTGATGTGTACCTCCTGGGTACAGACTAGGTGCTGAGAAAAATATCTTACGTTGTTTCTCTTGTATTTCGTCGCTAAGATAGATGGTCGTGTTGTCTTACGAACTAGTTATGTTATTGAAAAATAGAATTATGATGTTGGTGATTACCTCATGAAATTTTCTACTGTCACCAAAAAAAGGGGGTGAGAGAGAAAAGCTCTCTACTTCAATCTTGGTACATTTACCCTATTGAGCTTTTAATCGAAATATTAGAATATGACTATACGAGATTACAAGTTAAGACATGGTCAGATGCTTTGTTATATATTACAAGAAAACACCACCTTACTACGCAAAGACAAACTTCCTATTTATTAATAATGATGTCAAACTGGCTTTGTAATGACAAGTGTACCTTCTTTTCACAGGATTTCAGCTAATACAAAGGTGAGCGACATGGTGAGTTCTGCCATGGATATTTCTTATTTTTTGTCTTGTCTTTTGTTGTTCCATGTTGTGCGCACATGGTCTAAGATGGGCTCTCATAGTCTCATGTGCTTTGAGTTTGTGTTCTCACTAATTTCATTTGTTAAGCTGGCAACTTCCAAGTGTTGTGCTTATTGCCTTGTATTTGCCCACATGCGTTTGTTTGTTTGAAGCACATTATGTAACTTATAACCAGTGAGTGTTTCAAGTTTGAAGTTGATAATTTGTCTAGAGTTAGCTAGTTTCTATCCTCTTTACATCTCTACTCACTGTGTTTAAGATGTCACTTCTGGTTGGCATAAAAGCATATGTATGAAGCAGGCTTTGAGATTCAGAATTTTAAGCCATTTTAGCAGCTATAATTTTAGTTGCTACAATAAGCAAATAATGTTCCTTCTGTAATCACCTTGTGAAGTTGTGAATTTCAATTGTTATTTTCTGTAGAAACTTGTCACAAATTTAAACACTATTTTCTGATGTACAATTTTGTTGTAATGTGAGCAATTTAAGATGGGCAGTCGCATTTTGAGACACACGGGGGTTGTTTAGGTTTCGGGTTAAATTTCACCTCATCTTATTGCTATTGCCTTGACTCATGAATGTTTCTATTTTAACTGAATGTCGTGAACTTTGTGTGTGAAACTGGTAATGAATTGGTCTTTCACATGATTTTATGCATTCGGAAGCACTTTACTTGTTGCTTATAAACATAATAACATGGCAAGTCCTATTTCCTATCATAAGATGCCTTTTTGGTCGATACTATGCTAGCTAAATACTCTAAAATGATAATTTCATGTTGTATTGCCTTTGAGATTAGCATGTATTTGCGAATTCCATATGATAGTCACCATGCTTATTCGTTTTTAGATTCTTGCTCCATAGGGTCATTCTAGTGATAAGATGATACTGATCTTAGTTTCTAATCAAATTTAGGAACATGCAGTTGTTGATCTTAGATTTCTAGTTAGCTGCCTAGGCCTCGTTAACTACTTATAGGAACCCGGATCAAACCTTATGCATATCAATTGGCTTTTGGGGTTATTGGCATGAAGCATTGGGGAGTGGGGACAGTGTATGTTGTTGGAAACTAAAACTTGGCGTTTGTTTTGTTGCCCCTGTAACTTCCAGTTAGTGATGGGTGTTGCACTGCTTAATGTCTATGGTTCTCGCCTTTGCTAGTCAGGCTTAATCCTCTTGTTTCCTTTGAAGTTTGGTTTTATGTTCATTTCTTTAATTTGGATATTTGATCTTGCTCCAATCATGATTTTGAACTTTTGATCAATGTTATCCTAAAGGATGGACAGAGCTGCCATTTCAGTTATTAAGCATTGGATGTAACTCTGAAGTATCTTGTCGACTTGTAGCCAATAATGTGTATCAGATGAAAGGAACCATGGATGTATTCATAGGACACATAAAGAACTAAAAGTTTCATTTTATTTGTTGGCGCAACTGTGTGTTGGTCTTCGTCTGTGTTGGGGGTGCTCCTGTTTGTTGGTCTACCTAAAGAGTCATGTTTTGTTTCCTGTAATAGGTAATTTACTGGCTTACCAGGTCCCCCCCCCCCTTCTGAAATAGTTGAACTTTAGTCAAATTTGGTACACCTACTTGTGTAGTCTATTTTTCGTAAATTATCTCGCTCATGCTGCTTTGTTCTTCTGAGGCGTGAATCATATAGTAGAGAGATCATGAGTTGCAGTCCTTGGGAGGCATTTTGTAGCTGCATGAATGCTTGTTGCTCACTGAATAAAATTTTGGGTTACGGACTTACGGTATCACAAATTAAAGCTTTCGTTGTTGCAAAAGTTTCAGCTACATATGTAGGCACCTTTCGTGAAGCTCAACCTTCAGATACTCCTGTCATCTATCCTCTTGACCTTGGTGAACTTCCAATTTGTCATCGATCTCTTAGTTTACTCCAATCACCAAAATTTAATCTGATGGTTTCACATTGCTCATCTGGTAAACAGGTCCACTGTGTAATGTCGCAGTCCAGCAGTGTGGTACTACTGTGGTTCATAATTTTTTGACTCTATATGTGATGTGTAAAATCATTTCTATATTTCTACTATTGTCGAAGTGCAGTATGGTTATTTTTTCATTATTCCTGAAACTTCAATCTCTCTCTTTTTTGCATTTAATCGGTATATTATTGTCTTTTGAAAATTTTCTTTGTATCACATAGTAGATTGATTGTGTATGGTAAGATGATACTCCGTATGATAATAGGGTGAACATGAAAAAAAAAAATTGTTGATGACCGATGCCCAAAGCTTATAAGCTCAACCGGGAGAGCGCTATGCTTGTATTGCATAGAAGATGTAGGTTCGAGTCCTACATAGGCTTACTTTGATTCACATGAGAAAATGGTCCTCATGTGAATAAATAACACTAGAAATACACGAATAAATTCACATGAGAAAGTTGTTTTGTCGTCATTGAAGCAGGTTTGAACAAGTTGATATACACGAATTGGCTAGATCGCTCATGTTTATATAAATACCTGAGAGATCACAGATTATAAGTTTACAACTACCCGCATGTTTTGTAGTGCACTCTAAACTTTACAATTTATGGCGAACAATGCAGTTTTAGTGAATCACACTAATGTAATAGATAAATTCGGCTTTGCTGACTTAATGTTGTATGCCTATATGATAGAGTCGATCAAAACAAATTACTTTTTGATCATACAATATAATCGACGCATGTATTACACTATCACTACCGGTCCATTACGAGCATAAATAATGTTGGGGGAGCGCGCGCTCCAACTGTAACACCCCGACTCATCGCCTGAGTTGGAAGTAGTCATCAATGGCACCTTGCTAGGCTGTGGGCTGACCTCACAGACCAACACGGGTCCTTTCGACGCATTTTGACCTCACTTGTGCGCACCCTGGGAAACTTCCCAAGAGGTCACCCATCCTGAAATTGCTCTCAACCAAGCACGTTTAACTGTGGAGTTCTTATCACATGGGCTTCCTAAAAGGAAAGTCGACTTTGTTGGTATAAATAGCACTATTAATCCTTTTAAACACCTCATATAAGCCCTTAATTTCTCAGGAATTTCCTCTGAAATCTAGGGTATTACATTCACCCCCTCTTAAGAAAGCAACATCCTTGTTACAACTGGCAGCCAACCATAGTCTAGCTCCAGGATCTTTCCCCCGCTAGGCTGCTGACCTGGGCACTCCTGACTACAAGATCAACTTGCGGTCGCAGGGTTGCTCTGATACCACTTTGTAACATCCCCAATTTCCTGAGATTTTAGAAAACGCATTTGATTTAAAACAAGGACAATTGGGAGTGTTACCGCCACGATTGACATCCTAGATCAATCGTTAAGGCAGAGGGTCAATTCTAATAATCTAATCTCCAAAAATAAAGTATATAAATGTGTTACATCCCAAAAGAATGAAATACAATTCTCGAATAATCTTAATTGAAATGCGAAAGCGATAAATTAACTAAGTCTGGATTTTATTTAATATGGTAAGCGATCGTCACTCTGAAACCTTGACTATCCCCAAGCACTTCAAAACTAACCTGCAAAACTATGAAAACGTAGAAATCGTCAACCAAACGGGTTGAGTAAGAAGCAACTTATCTAGAAAACAATTTTTAAAGAAAACATATATTTTTCCTTGACACATAGCACGGCGGAAAACTTTGAATAATTTAAAACATTGGAACCGATAACATTTAATTAGTATACAAAAACATAATAAAACGATACAACAAAAATCCTTCGCCTTTGTTCCTTTTCCTTCAGTACTAGGGCTGACTTCCTTCAACCAATAATCCCGAATGCATGCATCCCCCTAGGGTCCTGTTCCCAATGGGAGGATATAAAGGCTCAAAGGTAAAAACCATCTTCCCTAACTACTTGACGCAAAATAACAAACCTTGAAGAACCTCAGATAACCCTCTAGCTTTGTTACTTCACTATCGTAAATCACACAACCCTCATTCTTATCCGAAATGCATCCTTAAATTCTGACTCATTAAAGCCATAAATCATTCTCATCGAAATCCATTCAAGCAATAAAACCGTCAAACACGTCACCAAAAGTTAAACCTCATAACCACTTGCTTTAGTTAGTCTCTTGTATGCCTCATAACAAACAAATCGATCTAATTACCTTCATACCTTTAATTTCTATCAATTATCGAGAACAATGTCATTCTTCAGATGAACCACACCAATGACAATTTTTTTTTCCTTTCCTTTCTCAAACTTTTAAATTTCCTCTAAACATGGTTCAAACGACACAACAAATTAAACTCTTGAAATCTCAAACATACAATTCTCCTTATGGCCATAATTAATTAGTGGTTTCTCCTATCCATAGTACCATTCTCAACATCAAAACCATATGAATATAATAGTTTCATTCTTCTTCCACCTTTTCACTTATTAATTTCATTTCCCAAATATACCAAAACAAATCTAAATTTTTTTCATTAATTACCACTACCCTGCTGAACATTACACTTATTAACAAAGAAAAGCAAACTCACTAATTATATAAACATCTCCAAAGAAAACACCTCAAATTCTGCTCTAGAGTAAGGCAATTGAGTAAGCTTATCCAAACACACAAACCTAAAACATAAACACAACAAGGAAATCAAACCCATAAAGAAACCCATCTATCTTCCTTACTTCGGCTTTGATATATTTTAGAATTCTTATTTTCCTAGACTTGTTATTAAGATCTCCTTTTTTTTTTTTTTCCAACAAAGCAGGTCCTGCTGTGCACATGGCAAAGGCCGTGGCCGACCAAAAGCCAGAAGTTTTCACTGGAAAAGGAGAACCCTATGAACTACAAGAATGGTTGAAAAATTTTGAGAAATTTTTGACACTCTCCAGTGCCCTGAAAATTTGAAGATAACCCAAGCCGCCCGATATCTGAGGGAGGAAGCTGACAATTAGTGGGACACTAATAAGAAGGACATTCTGACCCCTGACATCGAGGTTGGTGATGATGGGGAAGAGTATGAGATTGAGGCTTCGTGGGAGGACTTCAAGAAGGCAATTAAGAGTGAATTATTTCCTGTGCATGAGCAAAAGAGGAAGTGTGGTGAATTTGCTAAGTTAGAACAAGGATCCATGAGTGTGAGGGAGTACTATAACAAGTTCATGGAGCTAGCAAGGTATGCTCCTGGCATGGTACCTGATGATGAGGCAAAGGCAAATAAGTTCGAGGAGGGCCTAAACCAGGATATCAAGGAGAAACTTGGAGGTAGGGACTTCGGGAGTTTAAAAGAAGTGTTTTCTAGTGCTAGCAACATGGAGAGGATAATCGGTGAGAGAAGAGGACAAGGTGAGAAGAGGAAAAATTTCCAAGGGGGCAACTCTCAAGGCTTTGAGAAGAGAACCAACTTTGGTGGGTACAATAAAGGGAAAACTCAATCTTTCGGCGGACAAAACTCAGCCGGAAATTATAGGAGTAGCTTCAAGGGATGCAATGCTAGCAACAAAAGTGAGAGGTTTCACAAGTGTGTGAAGTGCCCTTTTAACCATCCTGGTAAAGACTGCGAGGGAAACTTGGTGCCTTGTGATTACTGTGGAAAGCTGGGCCATAGGGCTTATGAGTGTTACTCGAACCCGAAAAACAAACCTGAAGGAAATAATTTCTCTACTAGGTCTGCTCCGACTGCTAGTGTAGCTAGCGCTGCTAATAATAGTGGGTTTCAGAACCGTGGTAACTATGGAAATAACCAAGGAAACCGCAAGTTTGGGAGGAACGGGAGCAACAATAACCAGGGTGATAGTGCTGCCAAATCTTCAGGAACGCTGAATGCTGCTCAATCTAATAGAGGAAACGGAGGACGAACAACTGAAAAACTATTTGCCTTGAACAGAGAGGAAGCAGAGAATTCGGCTCACGTGGTTACGAGTACTTTTCTTGTGAACTCCACTACTGCATATGTTTTATTTGATTCAGGAGCTTCACATTCATTTGTTGCTAGATCATTCGTTGAAAATTTAGACCAAAACTCTTGTGTACACATTAGTAGTGATTTTTCCCAACCGTCGGGGGAGATAGTATCTTGTGGCCGGTGAGATGTATAAGGGTGTGAATTTGATGATAGGACTAGCTTCCTTACCAGCCAACTTAATTGTTTTTCCTTTGAACAATTTTGATGTAATTTTGGGTATGGATTGGCTGACTGATTACAAAGCTAGGATAGATTGTGGGAAGAAGAAAATTTCTTTGAGAGGACCTAAGGGAGTTAAAACTTCTTATACGGGATTTGTAGTGAAACCTGGAGTGAAAATTATCTCATCGTTGACCTTAAAATCTCATTTGAGGAAAGGTTGTCCGTTCATCCTTTGTCATGTTAGGGACGTTAGTGTTGATGACCCTGTACCTGGAGATATTCCTGTTGTAAAAGAGTTCACTGATGTTTTTCCTGATGATATACCTGGTATGCCACCAAGGAGGGATGTCGAGTTTAGTATTGATCTAGTGCCCGGAATTGGACCTATTTCTAAGGCTCCGTATCGTATGGCTTCGAAAGAGTTAGAAGAATTGAAGAAACAGTTAGAGGAGTTGTTAGATAAGGGTTACATTCGTCCTAGTGTATCACCTTGGGGAGCACCTATTTTATTTGTCAAAAAGAAAGATGGGACTCTGAGGTTGTGCATTGATTACCGAGAACTGAACAATGTGACGGTTAAGAATAAGTATCCCCTACCCAGGATTGATGACTTATTTGATCAGCTTAAGGGGGCAGGTGTGATCTCTAAGATCAATTTGAGGTCAGGATATCACCAATTACGGATTGCTGATGGAGATGTTCCTAAAACGGCGTTTAGGACGCGTTATGGTCACTATGAATTTACTGTGATGCCTTTTGGGTTAACTAATGCTCCAGCTGTTTTCATGGACCTGATGAACCGTATTTTCCGACCTTATTTGGATAACTTCGTTGTGGTGTTCATTGACGACATCTTAGTGTTTTCCAAGGATAAGGAGGAACACGAGGGACATTTGAGGATTGTTTTACAAACTCTTCGAGATAATCAGTTGTATGCCAAATTGTCAAAGTGTGAGTTCTGGCTAGAAAAAGTTGCCTTTTTGGGACATATTGTATCCAAGGATGGCGTTGCTGTGGATCCTGCGAAGATTGAGGCTGTTTCAAATTGGCCGACACCAAAGAATGTCACTGAGATTAGGAGTTTCTTGGGTCTTGCTGGTTACTATAGGCGTTTTGTGAAAGACTTTTCCAAGATAGCGAGGCCTATGACTTCTCTGATGAAAAAGACCGTGAAATTTCAGTGGGATGAAAAGTGTGAGAATGCCTTTCAGACCTTGAAAGAGAGATTAACCACAGCTCCTGTGTTAGCTTTGCCAGACGGTAATGAAGGGTACGAGGTGTATACTGATGCATCAAAAAATGGATTAGGGTGTGTTCTTATGCAGAACAGTAGAGTGATAGCATATGCTTCCAGACAATTAAAATCGCATGAGGAAAATTACCCTACACATGATTTGGAACTTGTAGCTGTCGTGTTTGCTTTAAAAATATGGAGACATTACTTGTATGGTACTTCTTTTAAGGTGTTTTCTGATCACAAAAGTTTGAAATACATCTTCACCCAGAAGGAGTTGAATATGAGACAAAGAAGGTGGTTGGAGTTGATCAAGGACTATGACATGGAAATTCAATACCATGAAGGGAAGGCGAATGTAGTTGCCAATGCTCTGAGTAGAAAGTCGATTCACGGACTGTGTGCTGCAATTTCTAGAATGAAATTGAGAGAAGAGTTGCAAATCATGGGCATTGAATTAACAAAGGCAGGAGGTCCTATGGGAGAGTTGGTCGTTGAACTGTCCCTATTTGATGAAATTCGACAACTCCAAGAGAGTGACGAATTGTGCAAGGAAAAGAAGGCGAAAATGACCAACGAGGAAGAGGGTGATTTCAAAGTGTTTGCAGATGGAAGTTTGAGATATAGGGGTAGATGGTGTACACCGAACAACCCTGAGTTGAAGAAGAAAATCTTAGAGGAAGCTCATTGTACACCTTACTCAATCCACCCAGGAGGCGACAAGTTGTATAAGGACCTCAAAAAGCAATTCTGGTGGCCTAATATGAAGAAAGAGATAGCGGAATTTGTAGCTAGATGTCTCACATGTCAGAAGGTGAAGAGCAAACATAAGAGACCTCAAGGAAAACTTCAACCATTGGAGATACATGAGTGGAAATGAGAGTCTATATCTATGGATTTCATTGTTGGATTTCCAAGGACACCTAAAGGGAACAATATGATTTGGGTCATAGTCGATCGTTTGACTAAAGCTGCTCACTTTATTCCTATGAAAGACACTTGGGATAAACAGGAACTTGCCATGGCTTATAGGAAAAATGTGTTGAAATTACATGGCGTACCTAAGGATATTGTCTCAGATAGGGATGCTCGATTCATTTCTAAATTCTGGCAGAAACTCCAAGACTCTTTGGGTACCACACTGAAGATGAGCACAGCGTTTCACCCCGCTACCGAATGGTCAGACAGAGAGGACTATTCAGACACTCGAGGATATGCTCCGAGCTTGTGCAATGGAATTTCAAGGATCGTGGGAAGATAGACTGGATTTGATAGAGTTCTCCTATAATAACAACTATCATGCTAGTATTCAAATGGCTCCTTTTGAGGCTCTTTACGGTAGGAAGTGTAGAAGTCCAGTATGTTGGGATGACATGTCAGATGCCGTCATTCTAGGTCCACCTATGATCCAGGAGATGATCGAGCAAGTGAAAGTTATCAGAGAGAAGATGAAGGCGGCTCAAGATAGACAGAAGAGCTATGCAGATCTTCATCGACGTTCGATTGAGTTTCAAGTTGGCGATAAGGTACTTTTGAGAGTCTCCCCAACTAGAGGAGTAATGCGATTTGGGAAAAAGGGAAAGTTGAGTCCAAAATTCATTGGCCCTTATGAGATCCTTGACAGAATTGGAGAAGTCGCCTATAGGTTGGCCTTACCTCCTGCGTTAGATAAGGTACACAATGTGTTTCATGTGTCACAACTGAGAAAATATGTGAGTGACCCGTCTCATATCATTAAACCCGAAGTGATCGAATTAGATGAAACTCTTACCTATGAGGAAGTACCAACGCAAATCCTAGACTCGAAGGTTCGAAAAACAAGAAGGGGTGAGACAAAACTTGTAAAAGTCTTGTGGACAAATCACAAAACCGAAGAGGCAACTTGGGAGACAGAAGAGTCAATGAGACAAAAATACCCCCACTTATTCACCGAGGTACTACATTCGTTACGAGGACGTAACTTTCTTTTTAAGTGGCGAAGAAGGCGATATAACTTCGTGCATTTTGCATAACATTAATTATTTTGCATGCATTTCATAATAGAATAGAAATTATTTGTCTTACATCATCTTTTATTACATGCATTTGCGTCGAGTCGTGGAATTGTGGAGTATATAGTGATAAGTTAGCAGTTGGTATAAGTGTCAATCGTTGATTTTGGAATATGGGAAGGAGAACTTGTCAATGAAACCGAATGATTTTGAGTCTTTTACTATTTGAGGTTATAAGTTCGAGGACGAACCTTATTCTTAAAGGGGGAAGAATGTAATACTCCGTATTTTTGAGACCCTACGATTTTATTATTTTTGTTAATAAAGTTATTTTCCAAGAGGGACTTCAAAATTTTATAGTGAGACGACAATTTTCAGCTATTTCGGGAAGTCGAAATCTTTTGAATTGTTTTTAAAAAAAAAAAAAAAAAAAAAGCTAAACTCAATAAAACTTGCAAATTACCTTTTTGCCCCTTAAATTTTCTAAGTAAAAAAAAAGAACCCCTCAAACAAAACCCCATTGTACGTATCATCATCATCATTATTCAGCATACACCATCATCAGAATCGTTCTTCCCTCACGATCGCCGCCACCTTTCAATCGCTTGCCGACTCCGATTTCTAGCCCGTTTTTGGACGAAACTAGTACCGTTATTTCTCTTTTTCTCTCCTCTACACAACTGTATGAATTTCTCTTAATTTTAGTTAACCATTACCGTTGACGATTTTCATAAAATACTTCGTTGGTTTTGTATTTCTGGGATTGTAGCTGTTTTAATAATCAATAATATAGTTGTACTAGTTTTGGGTCGATTTTATGAGTTTTCCGACATGGGTAATTTGTTTGAGAAGTTTGTTTTGTTGTGGTTGCGTCGTTAGTGGGGTGAGACTAGTATTGTCGAAGGTTACAATTTTATTTTCGAGTGTTGCGATTGTATTTTCGATGTTTGTTGGTTGTGGTATTGAGGTCGCGTTTGGTGATGTTGTTAGGCTGCCGTGGTGGTCATGTCTAGGCTATCCATAATTGTTGTTAATGGTGTCATTGATGTCGATTTTTGGGTATTGGCATTAAGGTGGCATTTAGGTAGTAATCGTTGTTAGTGTGTTAGCTAGGAAGTCGCCATTCTTTTGGTGGTGTCGTGATGATAATGTTGGTTCATGGCTAGTATGAATTTATATAGTGTTAAAATTATGGGGATTTGAAGATTTATTTGGGTTTAAGTTGTATAAACGATAAATAATTTGGGTCTTTTAGTGATAATCGTTTGGGGTTATAATATATATATATGTTGGTATATTATTTGAATGGTATATATTCATAAAGGACTTAGGGGCTGTTTTGGGGCGAGACTACATATTAAAACGAGGAGTAAGCGATTAAGGGTTTTGTAAGACGTTTTCGTACTTGAAAGCCAATAGAGTAAGGAAGGGCGAAGTTATAGAGTCCTTGTCTTTTTATTTTATTTTGTGTCAGTCCATAATGGTCATCCTGCATACTACGTACATGTCATACCTTGTAGGTGCATAAACTAATTAGTATATTTTACATACTCATGTAGAGTCTGATTTCGTAGAAGAACACTTCTAGTCCTTGCTGAGCTACTGTGAGACTACTACTGAATAAGGTAAGAAGAATTACTTATCTCCTTCAAAGGAACTTCTAAATGCGTTTTAAAGTTGAGAAGTATTATATAAATTGTTTTACAGTAAGGTCTGTGATTTCGAAAGGTAATTGCTAAGTGTAAGGTTTAAGTGCAAAGGTTTACCAGTTCTACTAATTTATACAAGTATTATTATTTAAAGGTTTTATATATGTTGTTAACTCTGGTAAGGGAGTTAACTTGAGTACAGGGTGACCGTAATGGTCTAACTATATTGTGCACAAAGTATAGATAGGGTGGATTGATCCTCCACCCTGAGCCTTTATATCCTCCCCTTGGGAACAGGACCCTAGGGGGATGCATGCATTCGGGATTATTGGTTGAAGGAAGTCAGCCCTGGTACTGAAGGAAAACGAACAAAGGAGAAGGATTTTTGTTGTATCGTTTTATTATGTTTTCGTATACTAATTAAATGTTATCGGTTCCAATGTTTTAAATTATTCAAAGTTTTCCACCGTGCTATGTGTCTAGGAAAAATATATGTTTTCTTTAAAAATTGTTTTCTAGATAAGTTGCTTCTTACTCAGCCCGTTTGGTTGAGGATTTCTACGTTTTCATAGTTTTGCAGGTTAGTTTTGAAATGCTTGGGGATAGTCAAGGGATCAGAGTGACGATCGCTTACCGTATTAAATAAAATCCAGACTTAGTTAATTTATCGCTTCCGCATTTCAATTAAGATTATTCGAGAATCGTATTTCATTCTTTTGGGATGTGACACATTTATATACTTTATTTTGGAAGATTAGATTATTAGAATTGACCCTCTGCCTTAACGATTGATCTAAGATGTCAATCGTGGCGGTAACACTCCCAATTGTCCTTGTTTTAAATCAAATGCGTTTTCTAAAATCTTAGGAAATTGGGGGTGTTACACCAACGACTGCTCCAACGACTAGTAAAGTTTAAATATGGGCTTGGGTGGCGGTCAATCAAAATTTGTGATCCTGAACTTCAGGTTCAAATTTAGCAACAATGGGAAATAATCGTAACTCAAACCCAGAAAACGTACATGGTAATTTGTATTTATAGATAAATCACTAATATACGATTGTTTTTTCTTTGTACTACTTTTGTTCACTAATATACATACAAAATATGTGTCACTTGCTCGTACACGATTGCCCATGTCCTTATTCTTGATCATGACTACTACCATGATCTACTTATAATCATGAAGATCACATACTCTTCTAGAAAATCGATCAGTTGATATAATATATGTAACAATGTATACAAGTGTTTGTATAAAATAAACATAAGTTGGAAACTTCTAGTCCAAGATTATTGGTCATCATCATATGGTAGTACGCTATAAATAATTATACGGCTGCTCAGAAATATACGAAACCACAAATATTGCGATCTACTATTGTACAAGACTATTGTTTTCGACCGATTTCATTATTAAGCATCACCCACACTTGACTGGTCTACGAGACCGAGTATGTCATCCTTTACAAGTAAAACAATCAATATTTTATGGACAGAAGCATAATATCATATACTTTTAATCTTGAATTTTGATCTTCAGGCCAAAATTTTGGTAAGGACCTCTCTTAGAAAATCCCAATATTTTGTTTGTTATTCGATAGAAAATTCCAATATTTTGTTTGTTATTCGAAACGCCAGGTTCGAAATTATGTTTGGTCAAATTTCTCCAGGATATTTACACAAGATCACAAGACATTGTCCTCTATCTATAAATCATTGTCATAAAATTGTAGGACTCTCTGTAGTACTCGAAATATATATGTAATTCGTCTTATTTAAGACCATGATTGATGGCATGATCTCTATTCTTATGAGGCATTCCCCTTCAGGGAATGAAGTTGTCAATATTTACAATTGCTTGTAAAAAGTTGAGACGAGTAATAAGCGAAAATAAACAACACAATTTACAAACACTCTCTGTTAGATTGCATTATATACGTTAGTGCATAACAGGGGCCAAAACAAAGAAAGACGATATGAACAAACTCTATGAAATCAATCCTACGTAGAAGAAACATAAAAGAAAGTAAAGGATAAAAGGAAAAAAAAAAAACGATTTGCAATCATGTACTAGAGTACTAGTACTCCCTCCGTTTCTTTTGTTTCTTTACGTTTCGTTTGAATTCCTCTCACATATTCAAACGAAACGTAAAGAAACAAAAGAAACGGAGGGAGTATATAACTTGTTTGAGATTTGACTTTGTAAGGGTCCTAATTAATATACGAAACACAAATCTCATGTATAAGGAGGTGCCCAACTCCACTTCAAATGCAAATTCATACGGCCAAATCGTATTTAACTACTCTCTAAATTGGCTAAAGGAAATTCAGGGTTAGGGCTCGTGCTGATAACGTGTTGTGAAACAAGGAATAAGAGTAGAGAGTAGTAACCTTCTTATAAATGATAGGAGGGGATATATATACAAGTACTAGTTTTAACCCCGTACGTTGCACGGTTCAAATATTATATTATTTTTAATGATTTTTATCATTATAACCAACTATGCTATCATTTCAGTTAAAATAATTCATACCAATTGTTGTGATGTCGCTTACATGTATTTTTAAAATTTGATCAATTCAAAAAAAATATACAAATTTGTCTACGTTGCCCAATTTTAAATTATACAACAACATTTATTGTATACTCTTCAAAAAAACCCTTCTTTTAATAAAAACCATGTTTCCATAATATACCTTTATGTAAAAGTTTAAGGAAAATGAGGATTTCTTTGTGAATTGTTAATAATATTTTTTGTTCTTCCACCGTACACTAAAATCTCTATATTCTTCAAAAATTCTTTGTGGGAATAAGGCTTGGATGTTGTTGTTGTTGTTGTTGTTGTTGTTGTTGTTGTTGTTGTACCACCCACTAAACTCTTTAAGTATTTCTCAAATAATGGACTCTCTCTATTGCTCTTTCAACATACACTAAATTCTCAAATGATGGATTCTCTCTATTGCTCTTTCACCGAACATTAAACTCTTTGAGTATTTCTCAAATGGACTCTCTCTATACTCTTCAAAAATCTCTCTTTTATATCGGAAAAATGTGTAAATGGATGTCAAATTGAGATACATTTAGAAACAAATCTCATGATATATGTTTTTAAATTTTCTACGCAACCAATGTTATGAGTGATTATGTCTCAAATCTATTACAAACATTTATGAAAGAGTCTCACGAAAATAAGGATTCTATATGTGCATTATTAATTATTATCCGTGTGAGTTAATAATAAAATGTAGGTATTTCTCATATTTTAAACTCTCTCAGTATTTCCCTTTTGTTGGACTCTCTCTTTTGTTTGTTGAGTTTAGCTTAGGAATAGACACAATATATCATTTTTCCAAGTTTTTTGCTCGATGACTGGTGTTTAATACAAAACATATGTATTATTGGAACTCATTTTAGATTAAATTTCAAAATAGGTTTGATGAGTTATATGTATAAATGAAAGTTAGGACTAATTATGTCGTTTCACATTTGAATAACTTTCGAATTACAATTTTATGAAAGTATGGACTCTGGTTAATAAATGTTGTGAGAATTTTCCATTCTTTGGACTCTCTCACCATTTCTCTTATTTTGTATTCTCCCTAAACTTTTTAAGAAAAAAAAACAAATCTCTACTAAATGTACACGCAGTAACTTAATTGTTTCATATCGGAAAAATTTGTAAATGGATCTCAAATTGAGATACATTTCGAAACAAATCTAATGATATATGTTAAATTTTCTAATACACGTGACTAATGTTATGAGTGATTATATCGCAAATATATTAGATACATTTATGAAAGAATCTCACGAAAATAAGGATTCTACATGTGGATTATTAATAAGTGTCCGTGTGAGTTGTTAATAATAAAATGTGGGTATTTCTCATTTTTTAAACTCTCAGTATTTCTTTTTTTTGTTGGACTGCGTTGCACGGTTCAAATATTATATCATTTTTAATGATTTTTTATGTTTATAACCAATTATGCTATCATTTCAATAAAAATAATTCATAGCAATTGTTGTGATATTGCTTACATGTATTTTAAAATCTTGATCAGTTAAAAAAAAAATACAAAGTTGTCTAGATTGTTCATGTTTAAATTGTACAAATAACATTTCTTCCCTATACTCTTCAAAACACCTTTTTTTTTTAAAAATATAGTATATAAAGTCGATTGTAATCATTAAGCATTGCTTATCGGAAAATGTATAAATGGATCTCAAATTGAAATTCATTTTAAATCACATAAAATAATATATGTTTCAAAAGTTTCTGATACACATAACCAATTGTATAATCAATCATACCGTGTTTCTATAATATAGTGTGAATGATTAATAATTAAATGTGTAAGATACATTTATTAAAGAGTCTCACGAAAATAAGGATTCTTTATGTGGATTATTAATAATTGTCCATTTGATTTGTTAATAATAAAATGTGGGTATTTCTCATTTTTTTAAACTCTCTCAGTATTTATCTTTTGTTGGACTCTCTCTCGGCTCTTCAAAAATCTCTCTCTTTTATATATATATATATATATATATATATATATATATTAATATATATATACTAGTATATATTAGATAGTCTTGGAGATTAAGACGTTTACAATAAGGTAGGAGATAATCGTACATATACATAAACCATAATATAGTAGCATAATATATTCCTTAAGATATGGACATCCACATAATATAATATTTCATAACACAATGTTTTTAATTTAGATTTGAACATCGCATCTTTCGTCAAGATATGAATATTTGAGATTTATATATGATTGAGGATTGAAGTTTATGGTATCAACTCTTTTCATTTTCATGTATTACGAGAAGAAATTAGCCCATTAAAAATTTTGGGTCAAATTGAAATACGACCGAATCCAGGTCAAACTGTACGGTCAAGATGGCCGCACCTAGGACGAGCCGTATTGTTAATATGCTCGGACCTAGATCGAGTCGTATTGTCAGTACGGTGGGGCACAGGTGAGCGCGTAGTGGTTCACTTTGAGTATGCATGTTACATGTGTGAGTAGTTTTAGTATGGTTGTGCCAAGTAGTATCAGTACGTGGTCTGAGTTAGCATAATAATTACTCCGTATGTGAGTATGCATGAATATATACTTCTATTTCTTTTAAAAGTCCGAAAGACCGAATGTGTAATGTCAAGGTCTGTGTACGCATGTTCATAAATAATTCAAACTAATTTTAACAAATTTTCATAAAATTTTGATCAATGACGTCAACTAAATATCCGAGATGACCACATAATAATGTGGTCATGAACATATTGACATGAGCATATGACATACTCAGAATACCATAGATTTTGGCATCGCGCGTATTCAGATTCCCATGGTGTATACTCATATTATCATAGTTCAATATCTTCAACCTTAACCTTACAAATTCCAGTTATAATATTCACCCATAAATAGGAAAACTTAATGTAAGATTAGTTTTCTTTAACAAAACAAGCTAAGGTATGTAGATTAGGTATTTCAAGTGGTGAGGTTTCTTTCTCATCATGCTATAGAAGACTCGGCTTGGTGTTTCCATGGTGTAAAAATTGAATAAGTTTCAGATTCATGACCTTTAGTTCTATTGGGTAGGACATATACAAGTTAGGACAGAGCATTTTCGGATACCCGATCCGAAATTGGTGTTCGGATCGGATATCCGAATCCGAAATCCTTAATATTTAATATTCGATATTCGATCCGAACTTGTTCGGATATCCGAAAATACCGTCCAATCAAAATCGGATCGGATTTGCGGGTATCGGTTATCCGAAATGCCAGTCTGGGCTTAAGTTTGACATAGGCCAGACCCTAGTAAGCAAATGGGCCAATCGACCACACCAGCCCAAAAGGGCTGAGCCCAGTAAACCAGTCTAGAGAGCTAGCCTATAAGCCAACCAGACCAAACAATCAATCATCAACCGATGGCCCATATAGCAAGGTAGAACAATAGAGAGCAAGGCTTTTCTTTAAGAAGCCAAGTCTCCCCACATCAAAATTAATTTCTTCGATGTGGGATAACTTCCACTTTTCAGCATTCTTTTTCTTTTCTCTTTTGATTGTCATTTGTTATTTTACACAAACTAACAAAAGACATGCCAATCAATAGCATCTTCGATCTCCTATAATTGCAGTGTGCTTTATGAAATGTGAATGCATCATCTCATAATTAATCTTTAGGCATACTTGATTCCAACATTGTATAAGATGTCATTAAACTTAGAGCTTACACAATTACCATTATACTGAGTGTACATCTATGTCTACCTATGCTCAATAAGTCATCACCGAATACCGTCCTTGATCCATGATTATGATATCAACCTCAATGAAGTAAACAAGACCAATCTTGTAAAATTTAAAATGTCAAGTGTTGTCGATATTCTAATATTTACGCTTTTATGATAGTAAACATGATGACTGTTACTAACAAGGGTTAGAGTTAGACCACAGTATGTTTGAATTCGAGTTATAAGTTGTCGGACAAATAAGTACGAAGTTATTTACATAACATGTTTACTACTGTTACTAGTCATTTGGCAAAATTACGTGTCTTACAAACATTAGACAAGTATCACTATGACAAAATTATATATGCGTTATATGGTGATATGGTGTAAATGTAGTGTGTTGTGCATGATTTAGGCACTTTAAGGGTTATTTGAGTGTGGTTTTATCATGACTCATAAACCACATCATTAGGAGTATAGTTGGAGTTTAATTGATGGTTTTATGGGATTTTTGTGGCTCAAGACCCTTTTGGTGAGAGTTGGATGGGGTTAGAAGATCAAGCTACGGGTTAAAGCGAGATTGAAGGAGAAGATAGCTTGACCACACTTCAAGAACCTCACACCATCACCTCCAACTTCACATGATAATAACTATCTAATAAGAAGACATTTTGTAGAAATACCAATTGGAGAGGAAAGTTCATGATCTTAGCTTTCCGATGATATATTATGAGCTCAAAATGAAGTTCGGAGTTGAGAGTTATGGTCGTTCAAAGATTGCCCTGCGCACAGTATCTCGACTCGAGAATTCCGGCTCTCGACTGGAGGAAGACCAATCTCGACTCGAGGAATATGTTACTCGACTCGAGAAACGTAGTCAGGAAGCAGATTTTGAGGAACACTGGTCTCGAATCGAGACACCCTAATCTCGAGTCGAGAGTTTTGCGATTCTCGTCTCGAGCCAAATTTGATAGTTAATAAGTCGTTATTATTAGTCAAATTACCACAAAATACTAATTAAGAATAGGACAAGTGGGTATCGAACACAAGGAAGAGGGGAGTCCTAATATGCATTTCTAGTACGGAAAAACTAAAACAAAATAAATAAAGGAATTAAAAAGGGGGGTTTTGTTTGAAGTTTGATTAAAAGAAAAATAAACGAAATATCAAATTGATTAAGCCGACCCTGGGTAATAATCTAATCTAACACCTTAATATAGCAAGTTTTACCTCTCTCTAATTATTCCAATTCATAGATAATCCCGCTTTTTAACCAATTAATCCACTTTTATAGGGAACTAGTCTTTACACCGTGCTATGCACGGTCTTCATTGATTAGCATGTTTAATATTATTCGTAAAATAGTAAAATAGAAATTTTACAATATTAGTCATCGACGTCTTCAATATTCTCCGAACCGCATAATACTAAGTCTCTAGCTTCCCTCTCGACTTTATTGTTATTTCAATATTTATTCTTACCACAATTTTGAACGATATTATATTCCAGTATTTATATCAATCACCCCTAAATATTTTGATTTTTATGTATGTATATTTATTTATAACCACAACATTAATGATCTTTATATATAATTATGTTAATAAAAGCATCAACAAAAACAATTGGCATAGTGGTTAATGTGTTGCAATTTCACATGGTGGTCACGGGTTCAAGTCTTTGCGGTCTCATTTTTGCGGTGGATTTGTTTATGTGGCTGATGAGGTGGATTCGCATGTGTGACATGCATGTTTGCCTGTCACCTATGTGGCACGTGAGGTGGAGGATGACGTGTCGCACCCACACGGTTTCCATCCAATATATATATATATATATATATAGGAATTGAATCAGGTCAGAAGTAGTCTTAAAGTCAGAAGTCAGAAATAATCTGAGCCACACATCTTGATACTCCACTAACTCTCATAACTTCAATTTTTCTATAACTCTACCATATAACTACGATAACTTTACAACTTTAACTTAACAATATTAACTAAAATACGTAACACAACTTAACTCTGATAACGGAAACACGTAATCCCGACTTAACTCCAATAACTTTAATAACTTCAATAACTAAAACACGTGTTTTAATATAACTCCATTAACTACAACACGTAACTATAATAACTCCAATAAATATAAAACACGTAACCCCGACTTAACTCCAATAACTTTGATAACTTTAATAACTCCAATAACTCCACACACTAAAATACGTAACTTTAATAATAATAAAAAATTAAAAAAAATCAGAAAAATGAACCCCATTTAATTCTCTCTCCTCCTCCACCCTCCCACAACCACAACCACCACCACACACCATCCGGCCACCGCCGCCCCCATGTGCCAACCACCACCTCATGCGACGTCACCACTAGCAACCGACGCGTCCCACTCCGGCGACCCCACGTCGGAAGTCTTCTCCCCTCGCCGCCGCCTCTATCGTCCTCCACGTCCTCTTTTCCTCATTTTCTCTCCCCTCTTTCACTCCCTTCCATAGCCCCTATACTCAACCCCTGCCCCTCCCTGAATATCTTTGCCCCTCCCCCGACGTTAGCCGCCTCTCCCCCGTTGTCGCCGCCCCTACTAGCTTCGTTGCCACTACTCCCCCAATTTTCGAAGTGGAAAAGGGAGGAAATGGGGGAGAAGGAAGGGGCGGCGGCTTGTGGGAACGGCGGAGATGAGGTCGGGGTGGCCGGCCGATCACGATGGCTGGGTCAGGGCCGGTTTTTGTGGTGGTCGGCGAAGGCCACCTGGCGGGGCTGGGGTGGTGTTGGGTGGTTGGAGGGGGGTTGGGGGAGGAGAGAGAAAAGGGGAGGGGGTGGGTCTTTTTTTTTTTTTTTTTTTTTTTTTTTTTTTTTTTTGTTTATTTGGTTTAATCTCATACATTAACCTAAGATAAATGTGTGACTCAGATTACTTCTGACTTCTGACTTTAAGACTACTTCTGGCCTTATTCGGTGAGAAGTGATAATTTGGTGAGAAGTGAGAAGTAATCTCAGCCATTGATTTCGCGTAACTCCAATAACTAAACTGCATAACTCCAGTCGCTTAACTCCATGAACTAAATTGATTAACTCCAGTCGCATAACTCCATTAACTATTTTGCTTAACTCCAGTAACATAACTCTATTAACTAAATTATATAACTCCAATAATATTATTAACTCCATCTAGTTTAACGTAATTCCATTAACTTTAGCATAATTCCACTAACTAAAACACGTAACTCCAACTTACTCCACCTTAACTCCACCAACCAAAACACGTAACTCCAATTTAACTAAACTAACCAAAACGTGTAACTCTAATTTAACTCCATTAACCAAAACGCGTAACTCTAATTTAACTCCACTAACCAAAACACGTAACTCCACTAACTAAAACACGTAACTCCACTAACCAAAACACGTAACTCCAACTTAACTCCACTAACTAAAACACGTAACTCCAATAACATCACTAACTAAAAGATGTAACTCCAATAACGAAAAGACATAACACCGATAACTCTAGAACTAAAACACATAACTTTAGCTAACTCCACCAATTAATTACGTAACTAAAAAAAAACCAGAAAATTCAAGAAAATTAAAAACGAAATCAACAAAAAAAACCTCAATCTTCCACCATTTTCTCTCTCCTCCCACACCACCAACCTCCACCCTCCCCGCCACTGCTCCACCCCAGCCCCGCCCCTGCTCTGTCCTTCACCACCTCAGTCACCACCAAATTAACCGTCCACCCGCCGTTGTGTCAGCCGTGCACCCAGACCTCGACACCCCCATTCCCGCCACCCTTATTTCCCTTTCTCTTCTCACCTCGCTCGGATTTTTCGCGAAAAGGAGAGGCGATGGCAACGGAAATTGGTGCGGCAACACGGAGTAACACCAGAAAAGGTCAATAACGACGACCGCGAACAACCACGATGGCCAGATCTGGAGAAATTTGCGTGAAAAAGAGGGAGGGAGAAGACGGTTTTCGCGGCCAAACGGTGCTCGACGGAGGAGATTGATGCCGGACGAAGCCTCGCGGTGGTCCGACGAGTCTTCCGGTGGTGTCTTTACCGGCGACGGTTGTTGCTGGTGTAAGCTGCGGCGGTTGTGGACGGCGCGGGGTAGGGCCGTGGAGAGTGAGGGAGGAGGAAAGGGGAGGAGAGAGAAAATGTGAGATTTGGGGGTTTGGGTGTATTTTTAGTTTTAATTTTCTTTTATTTCTGTTTTTAATGTGGGTCATTAGATCAAGTGAGATGGATGACTGAGATTACTTCTCACTTGTCACGAAATTAATACTTCTCATTTGATAGATTTCCTATATATATATATAGTGAGGATCATAAGAGTACCCTTCCTTAGGTGAGTACTGTGCACCCAATAACAGCCATTAGATCCATCAAATTGAATGCTCGAGATTATGTCACGTGTCTTCAATTAGAAAAGAAACTGGTTTCCCAATTTTTCCCCAATTCCCCATCATTTGAAATTTTTAGTTTCTCTCTCCTCCAACTCTCCTTCTCTTCGAAATTGTCTCTCACGTGATCTCCTCCCCCGCGCTCGTATCTCACCTACTTCCTCGCGTCGACGCCGCCACCTTTGTTGCGTCTGGTACACGCTGCTACTGTCTCTCTCCTCGCCGTTTGCACTCTCCTTCGACGGCGCCTTCGCCACCTTCCTCAGATCTGTTCGACATTTTCTCTCTCCTGCAAATCAAATCAACCGTAAAATTGCCGCTTGAGAGTACTGCGACCTCGACGGTTATCCGGTGCTGCTGCTTGTCACTATGATTTGCAACTGTTTTCTCTCTCCTAAAGTCCGAAGACGACAACGAATTCCGACACATTCGTGAACTCCGGCGGCGAAATCCGACTGTAAATTTTCTTTCTCACTCTCTTAATTTCAATTTATCAGTTATAAATTTAATTTGTGTCAGATTATTAGATTCGATTGAATAATCAGATTATTTGATTCAATTGAATAATCTTACTGATTATCTGTCAATTATCAAATGCGTTTTAGAAATTTTACGTTGTTATTTGTTGTTGTTGCGATTGTTGTTGTTGTCTGTTGCGGCTGTGGTGGCTGTCACTGGTTGTGGTTTTGGTGGTTGTGGTTGTCCATAGAATAAGAGACGGTTGTGCATACAATGACACAGGTTTGTGCAAAGAATGACACATGTTGTGGTTGTGGTTGTGGTTGTGGTTGGGGTTGGGGTGTGGGTGCGGGTTGGGGTTGGGGTGCCATAGAATGACACGGGTTTGTCCATACAGTGACACGGGTTTGTCAATAGAGTGACACGGGTTTGTCCATAGAGTGACACGGGTTTGTTGGTTGTGGTGCGGGTGCCATAGAATGACACGGATTTGTCCATAGAGTGACACGAGTTTGTCCATAGAGTGACACGAGTTTGTCCATAGAGTGACACGGGTTTGTCCATACAATGACACGGGTTTGTCAATAGAATGACACTATGGGCACTTCAGTGTTATTGGTGGTTTGCTTATTGGTGGTTTGCCTATAGAATGACATAGGTTTGTCAATAGAATGACACATGTTTGTCCATAGAGTGACACTATGAACACACGATGTTATTGTTCGATGTCATTGTATGAAATGTGGTTTTGATAGCTCATTTGGTAAAGCATTTGTGTACATACACGAATGTCGTAGGTTCAATTCCTTCATGAGTTCTAAATTTTCATGTCATTGTATAGACCTTTCGCTGTCATTGTATGTAGGTGTTATTCTATAGACATTTAATGTCAATGTACGCGAGTGTCACTCTATGTGACACTCTGTGTCACTCTATGGTGGTGCGCAGTTCTCACGCGAGCAGGAGTTCGCACCTGATCTCACCTGTATATATATATATATATATATATATATATATATATATATATATATATATATATATATGATTTGAGAGATTTGAGAAACCACTACCAAATTCCCCTCCTTTTAATTTTAATTTGTCTAGTGACCACTCAAACAAATCACAATAAAAGGTATGAAAAACAAGGATTAATAAAGGATTATGAACAACCCAAATTAGTATCTAATTAGCCTCAACCGCGATACTAATCAAATCTAAGCTATTAGTTGCCTAATTAATTCCCCAATCACAAATTAGTCATAACCATACACTAATCATGTGAAAGTTGCTTCCTTTGGGTTAATAATCAATGACCATCAACAATTAACCAAACATTAGAAATAACCAATTCAATCTAATAAACCAATTAGAGAAAATAAAGGTAAATCAAGCAATTGAATAACAAGGTATTAAATACAATAAAATAAAAGGGAAATTAGAGAGAAAAAAATCTTACTAATACATAGGATGAAAGATGTTGATTACACCAAGAGTCTAGAAGGGGATTAGTCTTCCATACTAATTATTACAATAATTTTTGAGATGAAATTCATAATAAAAATACTAATTTTTCACTAATCTCTCCTTAAGTTTCTTTCTCCAAAATTAAGAATGAACAAGATGGAAAATAATATCAAAGGTGATAAAAACTAGGGAGGGGTTCATGCCCATTTATTTATAGTCTAGAATAAAGCACTAAAAGACAAAAAATGAAAGCACAAAAGAAATCCGGATAAACTAGGAATATTCTCCGGAAAGAGCCAACTCTCGACTCCAGACATGGTAACCTCGAGTCGAGAATCGCGAAACTCTTGACTCGAGATTATGGTGTCTCGAGTCGAGACCAGTGTTCCTCAAAATCTGCTCCCTGACTACGTTTCTCGAGTCAAGTAAAATATTCCCCAAGTCGAGATTGGCCTAAGGCAGGGATTCTCGAGTCGAGATACTGTGCGCAGGGCAATCTTTGAACGGCCATAACTCTCAACTCCGAACTTCATTTTGAGCTCATAATATATCATCGGAAAGCTAAGACCATGAAATTTCCTCTCCAATTAGTATTTCTACAAAATGTCTTCTAGTTAGACAATTATTATCATGTGAAGTTGGAGGTGATGGTGTGAGGTTCTTGAAGTGTGGTCAAGCTATCTTCTCCTTCAATCTCGCTTTAACCCGTAGCTTGATCTTCTAATCCCATCCAACTCTCACCAAAAGGGTTTTGAGCCACAAAAATCCCAGAAAACCATCAACTAAACTCCAACTATACTCCTAATGATGTGGTTTACGAGTCACGATAAAATCATGCCCAAATAACCCCTAAAGCGCCTAAATCATGCACAACACAATACATTTACACCATATCATATGGGCACTTGAAAAAAGTAATTAGGAAAACAACAAGATTTTTGGCGTACAAACAAAGATTTTTGAACTTTCGTTTCTACTCGTGGTTATTGTATTCGCAAATCATGATTATACATGGTAATTGGCTAATTAGGTATGATTAGTCCTGCACTTATAATCACATAATGCAAGGGAAAAAAAAGGACAAACTTTCAATCTTGATTGGTTTGACCGTTAAACATTGTTTAACAAATGAATTTTCTAACATGCAATAACCTTAATTATTAATTTTAGTATGTATGTTATTGTCTTTCACCTTAATTCACTTACAATTACTCCACAATTAATCTCCCTTTCACTTTTTGTGTCTAATTCACCATTGCTCATATTTAGGGTACATTATTAATTTGTAGTTGTAGTGGCCTCGTTAGCCACTTAGCCTTAACAAACTAATCCAACAAATAATCATAAATATCATCAAATGACACCATTATTATACAAAATATATGAAAATCACATTATCAAACCAAGAAAAAAATTGGGATCAAACTTGTCCCACATCGGTTGTAGGAGGAATGTGTGTATATATATATATATATATATATGTGGTATGAGAATTTACAGGTGCCTTGGTGCAGCCCATGAAGCATGGCCTGATGTGGTTTCTTTTTGGATCTTTGATAAGTATTAACCTATTAAAAATTTTAGGTGTATAAATTGAAGATCAATAATTTTTTTTTTTTTTTGCTTCTTTTTGTAATTAAAAAGTGCACATAACAAACAATTCGGATAGTTTGGTTTGGGTATCCGATATCCGTATCCGAAATATCCGGTATTCGACATCCGCATCTGAAACTATTTCGGATATCAGATATCCAAAGTTTTTGTGCCAGTTATCCGAATCATATCCAACATCCGAAATATTCGGATACGGATATCCGATCTAAATTGATTTTTGGTTCGGGTATCCAAAGTTTCGGATCGGGTATCGGATCAAGTATTCGGATAATCGGATCGTCGGATATTTTGCTCAGCCCTAGGACAAAGGGATTAAAGTTAGCTCGTAATTGAAGTTTAGAATTAATCTTCCAATCAATTTTAGTAGTTTTTATTACTTCCAAATACAATCTTAATATAATTCATTGGGCAAGATGTTAAAACATCTACGTAACAAATCATAAGCTGCCTAAATTTAAGTAATTTGTACTGCACATTTTCGATGTTGTTCATTTACCCGCTTATGACTCGAGAATAAATATCTCACAATATGAATCTCTAATTGATCATATTCCAATTTATCTTTTTCGGCTACTACTTACATGCACGTAAATAATTCAAACTAGTTAGACTTAACAAAGTATCATATACCTTTGTTCAACAACGTCAATTAAAATACATGAGATGACCACGTATTAATGTGATCATAGAACATATTGAAATGAGCATATGGCGTATACATATTATTATGTAGTACATTCAGATTACCATATGACGTATAGATGAAAATCCATTTGAGTAAGATTTTCTTGACACTTATGTTCTATAATTTTTCAACTTTCACCCATAATTTAGTATTTACAAATAGGTTTTTTATTTTATTGGTGATCTATGTATGTTTTATTGTAATCTGAATGTGTGTGCAAGTTGAAGTTTTTGAAGTATGGTAATTTAAATATGTTGTATGGTAATTTGAATATGTCATACGATAATCTAAATATTTTTTATCGTGTTCAATGGTAATCTAGACATACACCATGGTAATTACCATAATACACATGCGTAATTTGAGTATGTGTGGTACGAATTTGAATATTCCAATATCTTCAATTGCATAATACACATTTATACAATATGCATAATACTCCAACGGTTAACAATAACTTTTTCACCATGATGTGTACTTTCACTTGAACAATTGATTCTAAACTATGTTGTTGACCTTTGGAGTATTATACATATTGTATAATGCAGTTATGAATAAACAATACAAATAGCTATCCGACAAAGTGATGAGACGTAGTACATAGACCTCTAAATTTGAATGTTTGTTTGATTCAATTTTTTTTAAAAAGATAATTACATGTGTCATATATATAGGAAAACCGATAAGTTTTATATCATTGGCAAAATGTGACTTTCAAACCAAATGAATGGAGCGATTTTTTGAAATAAGGCTAAAAAAATGTTAAACAAATTGGGTCGGAAAAGAACAACCTTGTTCAACAAAATGGGGTGCACGTCACCTATTTATAAAACCGTCAATCAAATACGATGACGGTTCTATGACTTGTAGGACTAGTTCTAATGATTAATCGAGCTTTAGATAGATGTGCTAATAATGAGTATCCTGATGATATAAAGTGAATTTAATCTAGGGTTTGATGTTGGAATTGGGGCTTTTCATTTTTAGGAATTGGGGTGTGAAATTGATGATGACTGATGATGTTTAGTAACATTTTGTGGGGTTAGAAAATATAATTGATGATTTAATTGTGGGGAATTTTTAATGATTGTGGCTAGTGGTTTGATGGATTGTAAGGAGGAAAAGGTTAATTTGTTGTTACAAAGAAATCGTTGACGTTGGATGATAAAAATGATATAGCACAAATATAATGGTGAGCAATTGAGGAGATTAGTGATGGTTAAGGGTTGTCCATGTTTTTAGTGTAGAAGAAAATAGTGAACTTATGATTAGTGGCTCTAATAAATGGTTTTGAGATATTAGTTGTATGGATAAGTGAGTTATGTGTTATTTTGTTACCCTAAGGTTGAAGAAGGAAGATTTCGGGGCTGATTTTAGGAAGTTCGGTAACTAGTCTGACTCTTAAGTATAAACCGATATATGTGCCCAAATTAGAATTAAAGGATGGCAATGACTTGTCAATACACTCAATTGTTCCAAGTAAAAATGCATACTTAGTAGGTATACATGTATAGGAGTATCAAACTAATAAGTAAGCATTATATTTTCGTGTAGAGTCGATATTTGTAGAAGACTTATCTAGAAGACTTGTTGAGATGTGTTTGTTCCAGGTAAGAAATGATTTTATCTATTTCTAAAGAGTTTTGGTACAAGTATGTTACGTTTATGCCAAGTGTTTGAATGATTTCATGAAATGGAAAGTGGTTCAAATTGCCATGTGATAAGTGAAAGTGATTTCACTCATTCTTGTTAGTGAGATTTGTTCATTCAATTGTTGAACTATTTGAGAAAGATGTGTTTTGTCTACCTTGTTGATTTCAAAGTATATGTGAAATTGTTTCACGTTCTACATATGATCCTATTCTGTGAAGGAAAGGAAAAACTTTTAAAAGAAAGAAAGTGATTAGAAAGTTTTAAAGTATCAAATGATGGGTTGATTCCGTTGAGGGGATCAACTCGGGTTTTGGGTGACCGTGATGGTCTGATTATACAGTACAGTTTATGTACGTACGTATTTGATGGGGTGGAAGTGATCACCACCTCGTGCCCTTATATCCTCCCCTTGTGGAACAAGACCCTTGGGGGATGCAAGCATTCAGGAATATTGGTGTTAGTAAGAAAGCCCACTACCCTAGAAAAGAGAAAGAAAAGAAAGAGAAACAGTTCCAAAGTTTTTGATATCTATTAATGAAATGAAAGTGTGTTCTGAATACAATTTCTTCTTTGATCTTATTCTCTCTCCTTGTTTTGTTTATGTGACTTGTGGAAAGTTATACATATTTTAGGCGGTTTCCTAAACAGATTTATCCTTAACCCATGTGATTGACAGTCACTTTGTTGTGTTTTTGTCCTATTTTCTTTCGGTGGACCTGTGATGGTCCGTTGTGGAATTTGTCTGCAATAGGGAGCATATTGTTTGAATCAGGTTTGAAGGTCATTGATTGCGTAAGAGGGGTGCTAAAAGGGATTGCATGAGAGACGATTCATGAACAAGTGATTAGTGTATTTAGTACCGATCCGTAGTATGCTTCCGCACAGTTGTATATTTGTCCAATTTCGATTTATTAAGAGTTGTAATCTTTTTTTAATTGGAGCTCTAATAGACCTCTAGTTTAGTACCTTAGCCTTAACAGTTGAATTGAGGAGTCGATTGTGGCGGTAACACTCCCAAGATTCATTTATTTATGATGGAAGCTACTTATAAAAAAAAGAATTACCCCAAATTTGGGGGTGTTACAGTTACAGTCGTTTATTTGATAAATAATTGTCCACGTGTCCCACGACGTCTGAGTGGTAACTATATAATCAAATTATTAAATTCATTAAATGATCGTCCTTTAGTGGAAATTATTCGCTCTAAGCTTATTTCAATACTGGGGTAATTCTGTCGGGTTACTTTTAATCATTGAGTTACCATTTACCACTAACATAATTAACATTGAATCTTGGGCTATTTCTTATTAACAGTGACGTTCACAAATTGGGGTATATCCGCCGAGTTACTTGTACCATAATAACTATTCGCCACAAGATTAATTATTTATAAGTTATAAAACGTGTACGGTCGTTAATGTCATTAACTAAATACATTAGCGTAGAATAATTTAAGTAACATACCGGTAGTCGATTTATGCGATGATAGTCTTTGAACAGAACCTTGCTAGTAACAAATTAATTCCCGTGCTCGAAAAAGTTACTTATTTCGTAATATATGTTTACGAAAAGTTACAAATCTCGTAACTCACTCTAGTTGTGGTGTGCTTGTGGTCTGAAACACTTCATTTTTATTTCACTCAGTGCAGCACTTGTGTGTTGATTTTTGCGTCGAAACTGAGTATGAAGCATGTTATATATATAGGCGCAGTGTGATCATATTTCTTCCGAAGGTACGTCAATTAACCCCAGGTAGTCCATGTTACTCCTTGAATCAAGGGAGGAAAAGAATAGTTGTGTAAGGCATTAAATGCCTAACTTAGCTAGTCTACGACAACTTGTAGTTTGTCCTTTTTTTTTATATTATTATTATTATTATTATTATTATTATTATTATTATGATTATTATTATTATAATATTATTATTATAATATTATTATTATTCATATGAAGAATCAAGAATAATCTGCAAGTAATTGGTGGAGAGCCAAGTACTATTCGAGCTCCCACACCTTTCGTTAAGGAAAAACCAATCCTATTAAAAATAAAAGTTGCAGCCTGTGCTCCGATATTCTACATCCTGCAGAACCGCTGGATCTGCTTGAGCAGAGCAACAGCTGCTAGCTCCTACTCCCCCGAAGAGTAGAAAGAGAAGGGGAGGAAGACATAACCCAAAGCAGCGCACTTAACCTCATACTTAGCACACTTACGATTGGCCGTTTCCCGCACCACCTTACCTGATTCAAAATCAGTCAATCAGGTCTGTGTCAATGACGAAGACTCTGTCAAATCGACGCAAACGTAGCCCGCCAGCCCACGAATATAGCAGCATGTCCGCTGGACGAAGAGGTCAACCATCAGCGCTAACTATGCCAATGTCAACCTCCTTCCCTGCTGAGGTCCCAGATCGGTAACAGATGTCCACCAGCGTGTCACGAACAACATTATGCCGATGCTTGACGCCCACAACACCCGTACACAAGGCTGCATGATCCCCTAATAATCACCAACAAAGACCTGCGAGCAAAGAATTCATCGATAGGTATTCATCGACGGTGAACAAAGGTATTCTCAGACGATAACAAAGAATTCATCGATAGGTCTGACCATTCATAGTTTGACCCAACCCCGAAATTGGGACGACCCTAAGCCAATTAGAACTGTTCATACCCTGCTGAGACCTCCATAAAGCTAAGTGACACGGTGTCAAGGAATAAACAGAAGCGGCATCCCTAGCGACCCGTGCGAAATACAAATCTGTCAATCTCTTCATAAGTCTGGGGGCAGCGATCTCACTAGGATTACGTAAAATGTCCACCTTCATAGTCCTATTAAAAACCCCAACGACATCAGCAAATGCAGATCCCGTAGAGGCGATACTAGCATGGCGAAGAAACGTAGTCGGCAAGTTAGCAGACTGAAGCCGTGACGCCAAAAAAGCGTAATGGACAGCATCCGCGGCCGAATAGACACCATGTCCCCCAAAAGAGAAAGGCAAAGTAGCAAGCCTCCGCTGCCAATCACCAAACCCCGAACCCGCAGGAACTACGATACGCTCCAAAGAAAAACGTAAGGCCGCATCAAAAGCTAGCTGAACTGACTCAAAAATACGCGGCGCACAAGTAAAGCAAAATATAGCTTAGAGACCCCAGTGCAAGCCCGAAGTAGCAACAACTCGCTTTGTGAATCATTAAGCTTAGCAACCGCGTCCATAAGCTCAATGGTATTAGTCACCCTCCTCATAAACAAAGAACTACAAAACCCAAAATCGACACTGACTGACCCACCTAAAAGCGTGACCCCAAGGAGAAAGACTCCATCAAGCCGGCTCCGTAGATCCTTCGAATGCCAAAAAACTTCAGTCTTATCAACATTAAGATGGAGACCCACACGAGGACCATCAGCCTGAATTAACTCCAAAACCTCACCTACAACCATGGTATCACCAACAATAAAGTCATCCTCCAAATACCAAGCCTGCAAACACACTAAATAATCAGCATACACCATTGTTGGTTTGAAAATTGCACAATCATTTTACAATTATCACACCTCATATCAAGGCACAAAGATTTACATTTCTGACATTACATTTCTCATAGTAATTTATCTGGTTCCACAAGCGATCTTTGATTGGAAAAAAACTAATACAATTACAACAGTGAAATACAGTTACAAGTAGCATTGTGGGGAGAAGCCGCTGATATGGTGAACACAGCAGATGCAAAGGGACAAGGACCAGCAAAAACAATACTGATCACATCCACAAAAGTCATCAAATATGAATGTACCACAAAACAACTCAAATCAGACATCACATAAAATGCATCAATGACTAATCTTAAACGAATAAAGTACTATTGCCAAAAAATACAGGTCAATGCAACCTAACCTCAACTAATATAACAAAAACATACTTCAACTTGGAGATAACGGAGGTAGAAGCATTAAGAAACGGGTACAAAATCTAAAATATTATGCCCACAAAAAATTACAAATAAATCATTTCTCTTCATACATACATATATAACAATAAATGTTGAGATTAACAACAATACAATTCTACAGGGCATCACAACTAAGAACAACCCAAATGCTCACCACCGTCAAAGAAACAGATGAGGAGACCATGTTTAAGAATAGAAAGACAATATATGAACTCTTGACAATGGAGCTACAAGGGAAGGTAAACTAACTAACAAAGACAACTAACAATAACTGTATAAACAACATAAAGACTAACACTAAACATAACCCAAAAAACAATTTCTTGTAGGATGAAACATACACTTGCACGGGGATTATTGCAGAAGTGAAAACGAATATGGATTGGTGCTACTTTTCATGTGGCCTTTGCATGAAATCATTGGATAAGGATGGCAATTGTGAAGGCTGCAATCAAGAAATCAAATATCCATTACAAAGGTATTACAAACACAAACTCTTATCATCAATATTACACCACTACTAAATACTAAACCACAACACAGTAACAGGTACCGCCTTATGGTCAACACAATTGATACGACCGGAGAAATACCAATGGTTATTTTTGACAAGGCAGCAGAGAAAATCACAGGACGACTTATCAAGCTAATACTCGATGTATGTCAAAAGGTACACAACAACACCCACAACAAATATAAACATAGAATCTAATTAAAAACTAATACAAAAACATATAAAACTACAGGATAACGGAAAAGAAGAGGTATTCAACATTCTGTAAGAGTGTGTGGTGAAACAGTACACATTCAAGGTCAAAGTCGGGGACATCAAATACAACAACCTAAGAGAACTCGAATGTACAAAGACCTTCACACCAAACCACGAATTAAAGGAAGCATATCTCAAAACTCAAAGGAAAACCAAGGTAAAACCTGGACTACACAATATAAAAATACATCCGCACTCATGGAATTGGTAAGGGGCAGAAACAACTAAACCAAGAGTATATGATTTAATTTCGAAAACCCAATTCGTTGCTATGTTTATTCTCTTACTTCGAATCTATAACTTCTGTGATTTGTAACACTATTAAAAATACAGGGATTGCACAGCACAAAGGCAGCAGAAGAAGACAACAAGGAAGACACCATCAGAAGTGTAGTACTATCTCAATCGCCTAACAAATCAATGAAAATTGAAGGGGAAAATAGGAATACTCCGGCCAAATGCAAGAGAGATGAAACGTAAGATTATTAACCCAATCAAATGCAATCACACGTGAAGCTAACACCAAAAACATGGACATAACTGATACACATCACTTAGTAGTGGTAAAAGATGGGTTTTTATGCATTTAAATGATAGCTTTTGGATCGGTTTATTGGCTAATTCGATTATTTCATGATTTGTGCTTTAATATAAGAATTAGTGGTTTTTGAATATATTTATGGCCTCAAGATTGATATTCAGTGTGTGAAACTACAATGAGGTGATGAAAGATGATCCAAGAAGCAATATGATAAGATTTGGACAAATTTTGAAGCTAGGTTGAGGAATTTCAGTCCATTTACGGAAGGTCAACTTTGAAGCTTCATAACTTTCAAATGGCTTAGAATTTTGCAGTGAAACCAACGGCATATTAAATTTAATGATCTCACCTTTTCAGGAAGTGGTCACACGTTCTCACAGGCCAAGTAACGAAGAATTTATGACCGTTTGAAAAATGTTGCCAGAACCAGTCCGGCGACTGGAACAGAGAGCTTTAGACGACTCGTCTGTATTTGGGACGAGTCGTCTTGACGCTTAAGACGAGTCGTCTGGAATTCGGACGAGTCGTCCCACCGTATAAATACTTTGAACTTTCGGTAGTTTTAATCATTCAGTTTTCAAGACTTAAGTTGTATTATTTTCAAGACTATGCAAGGCTAAAGACCTATTTCTCGGATCGATTAATCGAAACTATAATTTACCGACGATTGTGAGTTTGATTCTAATTCTTTCATTCGTTTGAGTATTGTTTATTCTCTCATGCTTATTGTTATTGATTGATTTATTGCTCAATTAGGTTGCAAACTAATTAGACCTAAATCTATCATATTACTAGATTAACAATTTAAGGACTAATTGTTAGATTGTTGAGTCACAGGTAGCAACTAGCCTATTATTTCTATGCTAAACATCGGTATTAGGTTAGAGAGAATAAACATATTAATTGAAGATCGAAACCGCGTGTGTCTAGATCTTGTTAATCTTAGTTGATATCGTTTAATTGCTTTATGCTTTCGCTGGATTGAATTTAGGCGCGCGTCTTTGTTATCCACCGATTAGGGCTATTAGGTAGGGCTGATCTCTCCTCTTAGCTACAATTAAGAAACGATAGGAAATTATATTTCTACAACTAAGTACTCAAAGAATTAGGATTAGTTGATAACTAGGACCAAATGGGTGAACGATAGTGGACATTAATTGACCAAGATCTTTTCCTCCATTGATTTACAAATTACTTTAATTTTTTCCGAATACTTGATCATTTACACTCACAAACCCCCCATTTGGTTACCATTACATACTTAGACGATTACTGTTCTCTATGGATACGATTGCTTGCCTATTACTACGTTTTAGGTTAGTATTGATTAATTATATTTGTAGTACGACTTTAGCCTGTCAATAACAAAGTGGCACCCTATGATTTTCAGGACAAATGAATCAAAAAGAGAAGAACCAGAAGAAGCAAAAGACATAAATACATTAAGGTAACAACCAAAAATTGCACCTTGAGGATCTTCGTCAAAAACTTCTTGAACGGATAGCATAAATCATTTACAGACTATTTCTACAAGACATCATCAAAACATTTTCCTTCAATTTTCATTGTTGACAACACCAAAAAACAATTTCCTTTATTTTACATGTAACCAATGCAAGTGACAGGTCAAACATGTTTAAGATTCTCCTACTTGTTACCTTTAAGTCTGGGTTCCGTAAAGCTAAAGAAAAATTGCAAGCTACCATTTCATCATATCATTCGATTTTTTATTGATCATGTGCATCATGTTTTATTATCAATTTCACTCGACACCATTAGTTCATGCAATAGTACATATGCTTGCGTTAACTTCTGGCATTTAAAAAGTGTTTTCAACATATACTTTTGGATTTCAAGGAAGGTTTTAATTTCGGGGTCTAAATGACGATGACAAAGTCTTTAATTAGCTTTATGCATGCAACACGTTTTACGTTAGTAGGAGCTCTTGGTCAATGGGTGATTATTGTTAGTAAACCATGTCTTGGAATTTTATTTCCCTGAGCTTGAAAAATGTGTTATTGGGTCAAAGTAAAAGAATACACTTCACACTATTGTTAATTTGATTTTGAAAATAAGGGCTAATAGAACATATAAACGCTACTGAAGGTTATACTCTCCTGGCGCTTGACTCAAAAGAACACATCACTGCCCAAGCAAATAATAACACAACTTTCTGCCTCTGGCTTCAGGTCAAAAATGTTTTTGTCTGTTCTCATTGTTGTGAGTGTGTGATGTGTTTGTCTCTCCTGTTACCTTTACTGGTAAGCGAATGTTCCAGTTTCTTTCTATTCCCCCTTTTTCGTTGCAAAAATTCCCCCCTCTTTTCTTAAATTGTCTTGCTTTTGCCTTTTATCGAATCAAAGTGTGTATATAAACTATAAGCACAAGTTACCAAGACAAACAATGAAAAACAAAAGGTACTAAATCACGGAAACAAAACTACAGTATTTCATTCATACCAAATTACCAATAAATAGTGATTACACTTATTGATCTTCAAAAAATGATAACACATAAGACAACTCTAAATATAACGCTTAAAAGAACAACGTTAACAACCATACACGTAGAAACGGCTTACATAAAAAGAACATCATATGCCACTACTCAATTTCTGCCACCCATTTTCTATTCTGCCAGATTTGATGTGGTTATATCCAAGTAGCACCAGCAATAATATTCTCATCATACTTTGGAACAGAAATGCAATACATACCATTAAAATAAACTTGGATAGTCCACCATCCACCCTCAAAAGACACATCAACAATATTATCGACTTCAAAATGACTTCTATAGATAAAATCAGGACTAGGCCTCAAATAGCTAACGTGAAGAATTCTAGTCCTAGGTTATAGTTCATCTTCATCTAATAGATGAACATAACGCACATAGTATAGGTTTTCATTAAGAGGGTGAACAATTGTAGCATCATGAAATGAACCCTCATAGCCACTTTTGGGAATCATAAATTTAACCTCGCTATGAGAAAAATAGTAGTCAGACATAGTAAAAACACCAAAAACAAAATTTTAAGGATGTTTTAGTTTAAAGAATTAAACAATATGCTAAACAAAAACAAAAGTCAACCTCTATTATACTACACCAAATAACAATAACATTAAATTTTTACAAACGTTACAAGACCAAACATAAATTCATCTTAAGTTATACAATTAATTGAAAAAGTTAAAAAAAAAAAAAAAACAAAAAACATAACTAACTACCATACTTAAAACTATTAAGAACAAAATCAACATGGTGTACCGAATATCTCACATGATTTTGACCCTAACATTACCAAAGCAGAAGACTAAACGCACTAACATCGTCAAAAACTAAAAGAGAAAAACTTCAACAGCAGGGTATTTCTTAATAACTTTTCTCAAACGATTATTTTGTGCTGAACGAGAAGTGGTAATATGCTGCCCCTAACCTTCCATGTAAAAAGGACCTTTAAACTATAAAATTCTAAATCCTTTGGATGTTCGCATACTACATAATATAATTTTTAAAAAAAAAAAACAATCACCAAAAAATAACAAAAAACCGACCAAAAACAGTCCCGTGAATACACGGGCACAAATACTAGTTAGTATTATTATCATTATTCTTATTATTATTATCTTTATACTTATATAATCAAAGTACCAATTTTTATATCCCCTGTGAGGGGTGCGGTTATAATACTAATGTTGGCTATAATTAGCATGACTATATATAACAAAAATGCCAGATCATGCATGAGAAAATATTAAATCAAAAATTCTTTTTTAGAACAATCCAAGTAAACACATACATTTACATTACAATTATTCACGCCTTTGAGAAAATCAATCAATAAAGCTAAAAAAAAAAAGTTGGAAATGCAATTGAACGCATTCATACAACCAAGATGTTGTTAACCTTCATGTTATTTCTAAGCACCAGCATCGTTCCACAACAAGTAAAGGGTTGGGCAATTGGACCAACACATTACGAGTTTAACATTGAGAATGCAATGTCAGATGGTGTCCTTAATGTTCATTGCAAGACGAACGATGACGACCTTGGCCTCGTCCGCCTTCCGGTGCACAACAATTACACCCATGGATTCAAAACTGAAATGTTCAAAGCGACGCGATTTTACTGTGACCTCATGGCTCCTGCCCATGTGTACAAGGTGTTTGACACCTTCAAAGATATGATAGAGTTTGTTGATCATGAATGTGGAGGTCGACATTGCTTTTGGAAGGCATTGGACGATGGTATATACTTGTATCATATTCAGAAGAACAAGTACTTTAAGAAATATGATTGGAGTACATATCAATTGGATGTTCAAAAATATTCAGACTCCAATTAACTTGGTGTATGTTTTATATATATATATATATATATATATATATATATATATATATATATATATATATATATATATATATATATATATATATATATACATATACATATATTAATGATATAATATAGAGCTAATTCACATATTTCGCATTTTTCGAAGGGACATATATATTTCGCATTTAAGTGTTTATGATTTAATTTTTTTGAATGGTCAATGCCTTATTACAACGACACCGAAAGCAATTAACATAATTAACCCCAAATACTACAAAAAGTCGCCCCTAGATATGGTTGGGAAAGGAGGTCGGAGATGCGCAACATTACTTCTATATCTCTATATTAAAAAAAATAGAGAGCCATTTTCTGTTGTTGTATGCAATTATTAATAAAAAAAACCTAGCTAGCTACCTCTCTCAAGACCAAAAAATAATTATCTCTGCACATGAGAATGGTCTGAAATTCCCGGAGGAAGGCAGCAATTCTAATCCGCATTCCTTATTTGTTTCCAAACAACCAATTGCTAGAGATCGAATGCGCCAACCGACCACTCGTGGTGACAATAGTGTACATAGAGAGAAGGCATTCTATATCCATATTCGTTTTTTTCGTGTTCACATTCCCATATCCTTATGGTGTCACTTTTTTTTTTTTTTTTTTTTTTTTTTTTAAGAAGGTGATAGATTTTATTCATCCATTAAGGGGAATAAAACAAAATCTTACAAAAATAATAACCACTAGTCTTGGTTAAGTTCTAAATCCATCTATTACATCCTCACTAATAACATTTCTTTTCCAACTATAAACTCGTAAGCAAACTTGGAATTTGATCTTGTTGATGATCACCTGAGCAGGCTGCTCTTCTCCAGCGAAAATTCTTCGATTTCTTTCAAGCCATAGATTGTAGACAGTTGCAACTAAACTACATCTGCTCCATTTTGCTTTCCAACTTCTCTGATTTTTGTGCTTTGCAAACCAGAGAGCCTCATGCTGCAGACTCCATCTCCTATTCTTCATGCCAATCCACTGCAGAATTTCAGACCAAACCTGCTCTAAAAAATCACATCTGCAGAATAAATGCCTGTGTGATTCAGCAGCTTTTTTGCACAAAACACACCTGTTAACAATTATCATCCCCTTTGCCTGGATGTTATCCACTGTTGCTAGTTTTTTCTGCATTGCTAGGCTTGTGATGAAGCTATGCTTTGGCATTGCAACACTATCCCAAACTACCTTGCTCCACTTCACCTTAGGATGACTTTCTCTATAGAACTCATAAGCTTTTTTTACACTGAAGTTACCCTTATCCTGCCAGCTTAAAATGAGATCTTGGATCATGCTCAGACTGTCATTCAGACTCAGCAAATAGTCCCTGATCTTAATAATTCCTCTCCAGGTCTCAGAATCCTTGGGCTTGCTTTTTATGTCCCAAATTTTTTTACCTTTGAGACAATAAGCCTTAACCCAATCACACCAAATGCTATCATGATTTTGGAGAATTTTCCAAATCCATTTCGTCATTATAGCTCTGTTCCATGACAACACCTCCTTAATACTTAAACCAGCTTCATCCTTTGGCCTGCAGCAGCTTTTCCAGCTTTTAAAACTCATTTTCCTTTCCCCTTCATCAATATTCCAAAGGAAGTTCTTGCAAATTCTGTTAATTCTTTTAATAACCCCTTTGGGAAGCAGAATGCTTGCACACCAAAAATTCTCCAAGCCAAAGATTACAGAATTTATGAGTTGAGTTTTCCCTGCAAATGACAGCATCTGAGTAGACCAATGCTGAATGGCCTTGCTTATTTCCCCACCATCATCTGATATACCTCAGATTTAAGCCTTTTTGAGTGAAGGGGAATACCCAAATACCTGAATGGAAAATGGCCTTCAGCAAATCCAGTTTCTGCTAGAATCCTCCTCTTGATCCTTTTCTTAACACCCCCAAAGTATATCTCAGTCTTTGTTGGGTTTGCTTCAAGACCAGAGATGTTTGCAAACACTTTTAGGCTTTCAACCACTGCCATAGCTGAGGGAACCTCTCCTCTTACAAAAATCATTAGGTCATCAGCAAATGTTAGATGAGTTAGATTCATCTGAACACATTTGGGATGAAATGAGAATTGGTTGTAAGAGGGCATGGACCTTAGATATCTAGAAAGAATTTCCATACTGAGCACAAAAAGATATGGGGAGAGTGGGTCTCCCTGCCTAACTCCACATTTTCCAGAGAAGAATCCCTCATAGCTCCCATTAATCTTTATGGAGTAGTAGGGGGTGAAGATACAACCCATAACCCAATCAATAAAAACCATAGGAAACTTCAAGGCAACCAGCATATCCTTTATGAAGCTCCAATTGAGAGAATCAAAGGTGTAAGAATAAAATACGAAAATGGCTAAGGAAAGAGACGGATACTTATCGGAATTCAAGACTGTGCCGCGGTAGGAGACCACTGACTTGAAAGCGTTTACGGCCCGACTCCGGTGGTAATCGTCACTGGCCGGAAAAGCTCCCCAAGGTTAACACAGTCACCCTCGACCGCTACCACAAACGGCTAAGGGTTGGAGATTGCAGTACTACAATTACCCAGGAACAGTTGGCTTGAACGTGTATATGTGTTTGTATTTTTGTGTGATTTTTCGATGATCAGCAATGAGCAGAAACGGCTCGTATATAAAGAGGAGAACAGAGCCGTTTAGGGAAGAAAATCAGGGCGAAATTATGACAGACATAATCACGGAGATAATGGGAATTAAGGCGTCATTATCGCAGTATTAAGGGAAATAAAATCCGAATCGAAAACGGTCAAATAAACGCTCAAACGACAAAAATAAAACCGGGCCAAAATTTTTAGATCCAACCAAATTGAAAAGTACATGCCCAGCCCAGCCCACACCCACGCCCCTACCCGGACCGGGCGGGCGGGCGGCGCGCGCGCGCGCGTGTGGGCCGAAACCAACACACACATAGTCCATAGTAAGCCCACAGCTTGGCAGCTCAACAGCTAAAAGAAGAGTGGGGTATATAAACCAAGCAAAAAGAGTTTGCTTGGCCGATGTGGGATATCAATCCCACTATGGCTTTGGCAGCCATTTTCCAACAATCCCCCACAAAGGGCTGACAGAAGACAAAAGAAATCCTGGGTAAAGGAAAGGAAATACTTAAGCACCAATATCTTGCGATTTGAATTGATACATAGTGAGGTGAGGCAACAACTTACTTTCCAGTGAGTGAATTGCTTCTTGAACTCACTAGAGTTTGGTTGAGACCCCCACCACACATATTTACCTTTAAATAATGCAACCTCCGCGATCCAAGCGCAAATAACGGCCATGCGCACACCTCGGGTCTCGTGAGTGCTCTAGAAAGACGCCCCGGTCTTCCATAGAAGGCGGCCAAACCTCCACACTCACATAGGTGGTCCATCAAGTGTTTTCACAAAACACCACCACTACGGGATATGGAACCATTAAGAGCGAACGCTCAACCTCGTATGACATATCCATCAAGTGCGTCTCAATAGCACCACCATAAAGGCTATGGATCATATCAAGCACTACTGCGCGCCATAGGGATAGGAAAATGTAGTGCAAAGTCAAGAACCATACGGCTTCGTTTGACCACAGATGGGTATCCACCATATAACCTCAACTCATGGGCTTAAGCCCCATCCCCCTCGACGACTCATGGACAACTCTCCTTGTCAACCCCTTGGTAAGGGGATCCGCGAGATTTCTCTCAGATTTCACATAATCCAAAGAGATCACTCCATTTTTCAAGAATTGTTTAACAACCCCGTGCCTAATCCATATGTGTCTCTTCTTACCATTGTAGTAGTCATTCTTAGCTACACCAATGGCCGCTTGAGAGTCACAATGTAAAGAAACCGGCGTAGCCTGTCTTCCCCACAAAGGCACATCTGCTAATAAGTTCCTCAGCCACTCGGCTTCCTGCCCTGCCAACTTGAGGGCAATAAACTCAGACTCCATGGTGGACGTAGCTATACAAGTCTGTTTAGAAGACTTCCACGAAATAGCACCACCTCCTAGAGTAAACACATATCCACTAGTAGAACTCATCTCATCATTACCGGATACCCAATTTGCATCACAAAAACCCTCAAGCACAGCAGGAAATTTACTGTAATGCAAACAAAGGTCAACGGTTCCTCTAAGGTATCTAAGTAAGCGATGAAGCGCATCCCAATGCTCACTACTAGGATTATGGATATAACGACTAAGCCTACTCACCGCATAGGCTATGTCAGGCCGAGTACAGTTCATCAGGAACATCAGACTACCAACGATCTTAGCATATTCACTCTGGGAGACACTCTCTCCTAAATTCTTAGCTAGGTGAATACTGGGATCATAGGGGGTACTCACGGGTGAAACATCAAAAGAGTTAAATTTCTTAAGCACCTTCTCAACATAATGAGACTGACTCAGAGCTATGCAACCAGAGTTTCTCTTAATTCGAACTCCCAAGATCACATCAACTTCTCCTAAGTCCTTCATCTCAAATTTGGACGACAAAAACAGTTCGGTATCATTCACAACTTTCAAACTATTCCCAAATATCAACATGTCATCCACATAAAGACATATGATAACACAATCTGACCCTATCACCTTAGAGTAGACACAAGAATCAGAGTTGTTGGTTCTAAAACCATCCGAAATAATAGTGCTATCAAATTTCTCATACCACTGTTTAGGTGCTTGTTTTAGACCATACAAGGACTTCCTCAACTTACACACCTTATCCTCCTGGCCAGGAACCACAAAACCCTCAGGTTGGGACATATAAATCTCCTCCTCTAAATCACCATTCAAAAAGGCAGTCTTAACATCCATCTGATGTATAACTAAGTCATGAATAGCAGCTAGAGCGAGTAAGGTCCTAATCGTGGCAATCTTGGTCACAGGGGAATAGGTGTCAAAATAGTCTAGGCCTTGTTTTTGGGTAAAACCTCTAATAACAAGTCTGGCCTTAAATCTCTCTATAGTCCCATCAGGTCTCAACTTCTTCTTAAAGATCCATTTACTATCTATGGTCTTAGACCCCTTAGGCAAGTCAGTCAGCTCCCAAGTGGAATTAGAAACAATGGAATCTAGCTCACTCTTAATGGCCTCTTTCCAAAACACAGCATCAACAGACCTCATAGCATCCTCAAAGGTTTTCGGGTCTTCTTCTATCATAAAGGCACAAACTAGCTCATCACTAAGCATATCAATACATGCACTCTCAGACAGAAAATTAGTAACCCAATCAGGACCCATAACTTTAGCTATTCTAGGTCTCTTAGTCCTCCTAGGTTCATCTATAGTAGAGGAACTACTAGCATGCTCAACAGAAGAAACAGGCACATTAACAACAGGAGTAATGACATGCTCATCAACAACAGGAGTAATAACACGCTCATCAACAACAGGAGTAATAACATGCTCATCAACAACAGGAGTAATAACACGCTCATCAACAACAGGAGTAATAACATGCTCATCAACAACAGGAGTAATAACATGCTCATCACAAGACGAAGATGCAACATCATTACCCTTTTTCAAGGGAAACACATGCTCAAAGAATTCAACATCTCTATATTCACATATAGTTCTATCACTTAAAGTCAAAAATCTATATGCAGCATGAGCATAACCAATAAACACAACATCAAACGTCTTAGGTCTGATGTTTGTCCTCTTATGTTGTGGCAACCCCACTTTGGCTAGACACCCCCACACTCTCAAAAATCTCAAGTTTGGAGGATACCCCTTCCACATCTCATAGGGTGTCTTATCTAGTTTTTTATGAGGTACTCGGTTAAGGATATAACAGGCTGAAAGCACGGCTTCCCCCCACATGTCTGCGGCCAACCCCGAACTCAAAAGCATAGCATTCATCATATTATTCAAGGATCTATTTTTCCTCTCAGCTACACCATTCTGTTGGGGAACGTAGGGAGCACTAAGGTCATGGATAATCCCAAATTTAGCACACTGCTCTTCTAAGGAAGAATTCTTGTACTCTCTGCCTCTGTCAGACCTAACCCGTTTAATCCTCTTATCAAGTTGGTTCTCTACCTCAGTTTTATACCTAAGGAAAGCTTCTCCTGCCTCACTTTTGGATTTGAGAAGGTAGACTCTAGTAAACCTCGAATAGTCATCAACAAAGGTAATATACCACAATTTCCCACCTCTACTTCTAGTACTTTGAAAATCGGCTAAATCGGTATGAATCAATTCTAGAAGTTGAGTGTCTCGATGAGCAACAGGTTTACAAGGTTTTCTCGTGAATTTGGCTTCTACACAAACTGGGCACTTAGACGGTTCGGAATCAAGGCTAAGGTTCGGAATCAAGGCTAAGTGTTTGAGACGTTTGATATATGCAACATTCACATGACCTAATCTACCATGCCATAAATCCAAAGACTCAGCAATATAAGCAGAAGAAGAAACATTCTCATTAATCAACTTTGGAACAACATTCAAAACAAACAAACCCCCACTAAGATATCCCTTCCCCACAAATTCCCCACCCCTAGTCATTACAACCTTGTCAGCCTCAAAAACAATTTTCAAACCAGCTTTGTTTAGCAAGGCACCAGACACTAGGTTGCGACGCATCGAGGGGACATACAACACATTGGAAAGGGATAGGGATTTTCCAGAAGTGAGTTTGAGGGTGACCTTTCCTTTTCCAAGTACTCCAGCAGTAGCAGCATTGCCCATGTAGACGCATTCTCCTTCAGCAGCGTCCTCAAACTCATAGAAAAGCTCCTTGTTGGCGCAGAAATGCCTTGAAGCCCCCGTGTCCAAAATCCAGTCGGTTGAGTTTTCCACCAGATTTGCTTCAACCACCACTGCAGCAATGACTTCATCTGCCTCAGCAAGGTTGGCTTGGTTCTGCTTTGGACCCTGGCGTTGGGGACATTGATAAGCCTTGTGACCAGCCTTTCCACATACATAGCACAGGACCTCCTTCTTCTGAATCTTGCTCGCCGGATTCACGAACTTGGCTCCTTGCTTCTTGTTCTTCTTATTAATCTGGCCTCTCTTGCCTTTGCCTTTGAACCTGTCTCGGATCTGAACAGCACCAATTTCCACAAGGTTAGCATTCGAGGAATTAAGGGAAAGAGAGTCAAACTTATCCTTGAGGCGATTAGCCTCTTCAGTCTTCATGTAGCTGATGAGATCCTGAAGAGATAAATCCTTCTTCTTGTGTTTGAGTTGGTTACGGAAATCAGCCCAAGACGGTGGAAATTTCTCAAGCAAGACGTTAGCCTGAAAAATCTCGCACATCATCATCTTCTCGTTCATCACATCAGCACACAGATTCTCGTACTCATGAACCTGAACCATAATCGGCTTGTCATCGACCATCTGAAACGCCAGCCACTTCCCTACAACATATTTCTTCTTCCCTGCATCATCAGCTCCATATTTCTTGGCTAAGGACTCCCAAATATCTTTGGCAGAATCATGTTTCATGAAAAGATCAAAAAGGGAATTGACCATATGATTAAGAATGTGACACCTAACAGTTTTGTTATCCTTTTGGTATTTCTTAATTTCAGCATCATTAGTCCTAATAACAGCAGCAGCAGGGGGAGTGACGGTAACATCATCAGCAGTGGCAGTAATAGGTTTAGGACATTCATTTAGCAAGACATAGTCAATTTCTAATTGCTAAAAAAACATCAGTAATTTTTGGGACCATCTTTTGTAGTTGTCTCCGTCAAGAGGTTCAAGTTTGGACAAATCAGGGACATTGATACGAAGGTTTCCCATAATCGCAGATTAAACGCTTTCAAATTGTAAGAATAAAATACGAAAATGGCTAAGGAAAGAGACGGATACTTATCGGAATTCAAGACTGTGCCGCGGTAGGAGACCACTGACTTGAAAGCGTTTACGGCCCGACTCCGGTGGTAATCGTCACTGGCCGGAATAGCTCCCCAAGGTTAACACAGTCACCCTCGACCGCTACCACAAACGGCTAAGGGTTGGAGATTGCAGTACTACAATTACCCAGGAACAGTTGGCTTGAACGTGTATATGTGTTTGTATTTTTGTGTGATTTTTCGATGATCAGCAATGAGCAGAAACGACTCGTATATAAAGAGGAGAACAGAGCCGTTTAGGGAAGAAAATCAGGGCGAAATTATGACCATAATTACGTGAATTATGACAGACATAATCACGGAGATAATGGGAATTAAGGCGTCATTATCGCAGTATTAAGGGAAATAAAATCCGAATCGAAAACGGTCAAATAAACGTTCAAACGACAAAAATAAAACCGGGCCAAAATTTTTAGATCCAACCAAATTGAAAAGTACATGCCCAGCCCAGCCCACACCCACGCCCCGACCCGGACCGGGCGGGCAGGCGGCGCGCGCGCGCGCGTGTGGGCCGAAACCAACACACACATAGTCCATAGTAAGCCCACAGCTTGGCAGCTCAACAGCTAAAAGAAGAGTAGGGTATATAAACCAAGCAAAAAGAGTTTGCTTGGCCGATGTGGGATATCAATCCCACTATGGCTTTGGCAGCCATTTTCCAACAAAAGGCTTTCCTTATGTCAACTTTCACCAAACTCCTGGGAGACATGTTTTTTTTATCATACCCTTTTACCAAAGCCTGAGACATGAGAATGTTTTGGAAAATGTCTCTTCCCTTGACAAATGCAGCTTGTTCTTTACCTATGATGTCAGGGAGAACTTGCTGCATCCTGTTAGCCATGATTTTTGTCACAGTCTTGTAGTATGTTGAGCAACAAGAAATAGGTCTGAAATCAGTCACATTGCTTGCATTATCCTTCTTGGGGATTAGAGTGACCATAGTAGCATTGGCTTGCTTGTGCATCACTTTCTTATCAAAATAATCCAGCACTGCTCTGTTGAATTCTTGCCCCACAATCTCCCAAGTGGACTTAAAGAAGCCATGAGAGAACCCATCTTGTCCAGGGCTCTTATTTGCATTCATGTCAAATAGAGCCTGTTTAATTTCTTCATGTTTGATAGGAGAGCTCAGCTGATCATCAGATAAAGTAGCACCAGTCTGCACAAAATCATGATCAAGGGGAATGACCTGTTTTTCTGTGCCTAAAAGATGCTGATAGTAATCCAGGAAAGCATTGATGATGCCTTGCTGATCTGTATGAGTGACTCCATGTTTGTCCACAATTTGACCAATATTCCCTTCACTTTTCCTCTCAGCTATCTTAGCATAGAAGTATCTCGAGCTACAATCAGATTCTCTAAGGTGTTGAACTTTAGCCCTTTGGTACAGCATGCTTAGCTCAGCTTTTCTCAATTGTAAGAACTTCTCCTTTAGCTCCTCACACTGATCAATAGTGTCTTGATCAAAGGGTCTGTGTTGCAGGTCAATCTGACATTGATTCAGGTCATTTCTACAGTCCTCTACTCTCTTACTCAAGTTAGAGTAATTATCGCTATTGAGTTGACTGAGCCTATGCTTGACATTTCTCAATCTTTTGAAAAGTCTAAACATGGCTGTCCCCATTACTGGTTTCTCCCAGGCTTCAGCCACAATTTTCCCAAAACTTTGATGTTATGCCCAACAATTCAGATATTTGAAGGACTTTTTCACCTTATGTGGCTTGAGCACTTGCACCACTATTGGAGAATGGTCCGACACCCCAGCTGGCTTAAAATCAGCAAATGAAGCAGGAAAACTTGAAATCCATCCAGCATTTATCAAAGCTCTGTCAAGTTTACTCCAGTTTCTAGTACGTTCATCTTGGCTATTTGTCCAAGTCAAATGACATCCATGCCCCACAATATCATCTAATTTGCAATAGTTGATACACTTATTAAAGTCCTCCATATCTGTCAGTGAAGGGGGGGCTCCTCCTACTTTCTCAGCATGTGATCTAATAACATTGAAGTCACCTAGCAGAATCCAAGGCTCAGCTCCAATATTCATTGAGCACATTTTGTCCCAAAGTTCTTTCCTCTCCTGTGCACTATTGCTGGCATACACAAAAGTAACCCAAAAGGTACAATGTGAAGTAATGTGATTTACTTTACAGTGTATAAATTGGCTACCTACATCCCAAACCACCAGTTTCACACTTCTTTCATCCCATAAAACCCAAATTCTACCATTCCTATGGTGTGCATAATTATTAACACATTTAAACTTCCCAAATTTCCTCTTCAGAATCTCCTTGAATTTATTCTCTTTAACTCTTGTCTCTAATAGTCCAAATATATCTATTTTGTTATTCAGCAACAAGTCCTTAGCCTCTTGCTGCTTGAGGGTTTCATTCAACCCTCTTATGTTCCAAGCTCCAATAATCATTGGGGATGAGGGGAGTCAGGTGGTTCCTCCTCCCCAATGAAGTCAATCCCCTGTATTTCTATCCCAAAATCCTTCTCCAGATGAATGTTACTCAGCCCTAAATCTCCATACCTATTCTTGGTCAGAGTTGGTGATATGCTAGATTTAGTTTGAGGCTTAGCTGATTTCACTTTTCTTCTGGTAACCACTCTAAAACCCAACTCATCAGCAGTTTCTTTTGGGGGAGGTGTAACAATTTCAGTGTGTGTTTCCTCCAGCACCACCTGTTGTTGCTCCTGCTCAGGTTTTTTCATTTTTAGCTCATCTCCCAAACTAACTGGCTTCTCAACTTCCTTTGGTCTGTATACCATCTTCTGCTTCACAGGCTTATCATCTTCCTTCATGTTCAGTTTACACTTCAGTTCTTGGTGCCCCAGTTTCTTGCATGTTTGGCAGAAGAATGGTACCCACTCGTATTCCACTTTCTGATAAATGTGTTCAGAGTATGGAGTTTTTAACAGCAAAGATTCAGGCAACTTTTTCGAAACATCAACCTCCACAAGGACTCTAGCAAATGAAAGCTTTTCCTTGTGAGTTGTTGTGTAGTCTGAGCAAATTGGCTTACCAATTTTGCTGGCTATCTTACTAAGGGCATGCACTGACCAGAACCAGGGATCAAGCTCAGGAAATAAAACCCAAACCGGAACCACTAAGATTTTATCCAGCTCCATAGAAATCTCCGGTGTCCATTTTTTCAGGATAAATGCATTTCCATTGAACCTCCATGGTCCTCCTCTTAATACATCAGTTACAACATCCTGACATGAAAACCGGAGGACGAACCAGCCTCTTTTGACATACAACACTTTCGGGATTTCAATTTCTTTCCAGTGTTTCCTGACATAGTCCTGCATTGCTTTCAGGGTAGGCTTAGCCCCAATAACATTCCCAACCAAAGAGTTTTCCCAGAATTTCATTTCTCCAGCAATATCAGCATTCTCAATAATCACCTCATCATTATCTCCAATTGGTTCATGAAAATAAAGGCTCATTCCCATTTTTGGCCTGGGTCCAATCACATCAGACCAATTCTTAGTTTTTGGCTGGTTATTATTAATTCCATCTCCCCGATTTCCTGATTCTACACTAATGTCTGAGTTTTTGCCTTGGTCTATCACACTTTCATTCACAATAATAGTGTGTTGAATCGATTTCTGAGACTTACCTGATTTTTCCAACGCTTCTTCTATGAAATCATTGAGCTTCAGCGTTGGTTTTGGTGTGGCCTGTACCAGGGTGTCGCTGGGTTCATCATGATTTCCCGCCAAATTAGTACCATTCTCTTCGTCGTTGTCTTCTGATCTCGAATCTGCATTTTTTTTTTGGTCTTCCCCTTTTCTTGTGCGCCATGATTACAAGCTTTCTGTGTCCGTACGTCAGCTTGGAGAGCAAGCTATCTCATCTCACCATGGCTTTTCATTATTTTTGTTTTATTTTGTTGTTCTTTTCCTTATGGTGTCACTTTATTTCTTTCAATCGTTAATATTTTTTTTATAGAAGAAAAAATTTCATAGGTTGTTCAAGTCCTGCAATAATGGGTATATTTAGGCTAGAGAGTGACTATGGCATTACAATTCAAGATTTAATTACTCCACTTACAATATTTTTGTCTCAAAAATAGATTGTGTCAGCAGGATTGTAGGAAGCTTAATATGAAGTGTTAGTAATCCCCCCCTTAATCTATCTGTATATTTAAAAGATCGATTTTTCGGGAGTTCAGAGAGTTCAAAAAATAAGAAATGGTGAGAGTCCTCAAAATGTGAAAACAAGAGTACTTAAGGGTCTTTTGGTATCGTTTTTTTTTTCAGTTGTCAGTTTCTTTTTTCTTTTTGGAAACCAAAGCCCCATTTCTAAAATTAGAAAAAATGGTTTTCAGTTGCCAGTTTTCATTTTCTATAAGACTATTATACAAAAAAAAACATTTTAATGTTAATTTTGTAACTTATTGGACCAAATATTTTTTCGCAAAAAAAAAAAAAAAAAAAAAAAAAAAAAAAAAAAAAAAAAAAAACTGAAAACGGCAGTGATACCGAACAGACCCTAAACACTTGAAATGTTTATAGTTCAAGAAATAAGAAAGTGTATATAAGTCTACAATAGCAAATATCTATATATTGATAGTCGCATTTATAGAAAATACATAAGCAACACATATGAATGTTTATATCAAACTACACCAATTGCGATATATAAGTATCTTTTACTCGAAAAATGCACATGTTCCAAAAAATAATCTTCAAAAAGCATGGTTGGTGTTGGCTCAATTTCTACGTATATAGGCTAAGACTAGAATCGCCACTTTGCGTGGTAGTTTTGCGCTATGTTGAATAGTAATAAAAAAATTACAATTCGTAAAATCGCCTCCTAGGAAACTTTTTTTTTTTTTTTTTTTTTTTTTTTGCAAATGGGTTTAGAATGGAACATCAAATGAATTGAAGTAGCAGGTTAATCATCCTGCATTGATTTCGAGCCGACATTAACCCCATTTAATTTTACTGAACTCCTTATTATGAGCCTTTTTTGTTGAACTTATTATTGTTCATGCACATTAAAAAGAAAAGAAAAACAGGAACATCTATTTGATTTTCTTTACTAACCAAACCACATACTATAACATTCTAATTTGATTAATCAAGTAAAGTAAAGATGGTGAGAAAGCTAGAACAAGAATACCAACTTCATATATTAGTTGATATTACCATCATGTGAAAAAGATATTAAGAATTGACTAGCTAGTACAATATGTACGAGCTAAAAACATGAAATTTAAATGAGACATGATCAGTGGAGTCTAATTGGATAAGCAACAATAAATTATGAAATCAAAATGGATTGAAATCCCTTAGAGTTAAAATATATATAATCTACGTGTTTGAGTCTACATAAAATCGGAACTTATCTATACCGAAAAAATTAGGGCGATTACCGCGAGTCGAAATCACCATACGAATATAGTATTTTAATAGGATGATATGTTTTTTGTGATCAATTTATATAAAATATCTAATCTTTAAATTATAAAATATTATCAAATTAAGTGTATGTTTGGTTAAATTAGAATTATGTTAAATCAATCAAGAAGAATAAAAGCTACTACGAGTATAATATCTTTAATAATTGACGCTTAACCTTCATCCCTCGTCACCGTAATTTCTTGTTCTACATCACCATTGTTAGCTTTCAAATTTTTATCAATGAAACTGATACATTCTAGACCTGCACTTACAAACCCTACTTCAAATCTTATGACACTCTTATCCCCAATTACTTAAACACTGAAGAATTCATAATGGCGGTGTAGTTGCGATTGTTTTATCGTGACAAATGTTCAACTAGTTCTTTCGAAATTAAGTTCTACACGGCCAAAAAAGATAATCGGGTTCATTATCTTGTTACAAATTGCGCTAGAGATAAAGCAAACGGGTAACCTAAATAACATGTAAATTACTTCATCGAACAATTGAAATGGTTAGACAGAATGTTCACTCAGCCGTAGGGAGATCAGGGGGCATGCATGGCAATTGATTTGTTGAATTAGCCTTGGGACTGGGGAAACTAAAGTCTACAACATAAGATAAGATCAATATTATACTTTTTTGTTTCCTTCAATGAAAAGATCTTTAGTAACCGTTGATGAATGAGGGCTACATGTTGATTTGGTTGATTTATTTAACCAAATTTATTGAGAAGTTTATGCCAAGAACATTTACTTATTTTTATAATATAATTGTTAGATATTCTATGCATAAATTAGTATACTATATCTCATTCAGTTAAAATATTTTTATGGTGATTACCACTTGCGATAATCACCCTAGAATATGTAAAATTTTCTTTTGTTTTCAAAAATGTATTTTCAATTATATTTTCTATATATAGTAAAATCTACTTTTTGTAGGAAGAAATAACTCGAAAGTATTTGGATCCACAAAAAAAATTGATTATTTAATGAATTAATGTTCCTTTAGAATATTGTGAATCGTCCTTATTCGATGAAACAAATGTTGATGAACGTTGATGGTTGCGTATAATGGAGCTTGATAGAACGAACACTCATTGGCTTATACAAGTTTCTATAAGTTGTGTTCAAATTTATATATACAAAAAGAAAAAGTAACAATTTAAGAAACTTTAAAATCTTTGTTAATGAACATACCTATTTTGGGGAAAGTAAAGCAATTTTTTCCTTGGGGTCCGGTCAGTCAATATGAATGTAGAAGCGCTTTTGGAACATTCACAAAGAGGTGTTTGATGTAAGGTAGGCAATGAGACCAACAATTGGAGTAACTAAACTTAAATTAACTATATATAGACCACCTCTTCTCTATTTTTTGCTCCTGCCTCACTTCTAGCCATATTGATGTGGCTTGCTTTTGTGATGATAAACGACAGGGCTAGTCGTTTGTAGTGCCGATTACGCATGGTTTTGATAGAAATTTGACATTCCTTAGGATTGTGATTTTGAAACGTAAATGAGAAGTATTTGAAGATTTTTTTAGCCTCAAGTTTCTATACCAAGCGGCTTATCATCGAAAGAACCTAGTGATCAACGAAAAAAAGAGCTAGCGGCCGATCAAGCAAGAGCAATCCATGCATCAAGCTCGTTTCGACTTGAGGTGGAAGTTGGATCGAGTCGAGGAAGAAGCTAAGAGAAGAGATAGGGAAGAAAGCAGAAGCTCTTGACTCGAGAATTCCGTCACTCGAGTCGAGAATATGGGTACTCTTGTCGAGATTATGAGTCGAGAATATCAGGTTTATGGGAAATTTCTTGTGCCTTAATGATGGTTTCTCTTGTAATATTCATTTTGTCTTTTATTGTATTGTACTAGTATTAGAAATAAAGGGTCTTAGAAACCCTTAATTACGATAAATTCCTTCTCTCTTGCCTTTGATTTATTATGATTGATTCTTTACTTTAATTGCATGGTAATTCATTGTTTTATCTAATTAGCTATTAAATTTAATTTGGATGATTCATATGCTTCGGAAATTCTCGCTAATATCCAAGTATTTAATTACCTTAAGAAGCTACTTTTGTCCAAGAATGCATGATTATGATTATTTGGTCATGAGAGGAATCAAGTAGACAACTTATAAAGTTTAGATTTCGTTAATGCCGCGGTTGCAGTTACTTGAGCACGTACTAATCTTGTTGTTCCTAATCTTTGGTAATCCATCCTTAACTCCCTTGATTTTGTTATACTTAAAAGGCTACTTAGGCAGTTGAATTAGGGTGGAGGATTATGGTAGAGGTAGCTCAAACATTATTGAAAAGAGTTAGATCTTTATTATAACCATTATTGATATGCAAGTGATTAGTATTGAAACACATTGTTAACAAATAACAAATCATTATAAAAATATAACAATCATTATTTACGCAAAATTGGTCATTATAATCATATAATAGAACATTATTTGATCATTATTAACGCATGACTAATCATTATAAACTTGTCGCTGCTAAGTTTATCATTATCGACATAAAAATCATCATCATTAATTCATAACTGATCATTATTAGTATCAAAGGGTCATTCTAGACAAAACTCATCATTGTCTACACGAAATTGGTCATTCAGGATGTGAAATCGTGTTTAAACATCATTAAGGATGCAAATCTCATCATCGTAAACAACTTTTTTGTCATTATTATTTCGAGTTATTTTTAAAATTTCTTTACAAAATCGATAAAACGTCATTGTAACGGTACTCTCAAGTTAAGATGGTCAAACAAGAAATTATCATTATTAGATAACACAGATCGTTATTCAGATAAAAAACTAATCATCATAAACCTACTACCGATCATTATATTCATTACAATGATCATTATTAACATATATTATAAAGGCATAAATAATCAAAACCCTCGAGCCGACGCCCTCTCTACTTTGGCGTCAAGGTTGGAAAGTGAATCATTTCGGGCCACTTGTTTACCCTTTATTAATGTTCGAATCCACGAGTGAGTGAGTGGCGGGCCGAGCCAAAGGCGAGGAGTCCACGTTGGACTAACGCAGTCAACATCATCTTCAGAATGAGAGAAAACTGGAGGAGAGAGGCAAATTGGGGGACGAAGAGGAGGAGGTGGGGTCGCGGTGGTGAGAGATTGTGGTCGCCAAAGTTGGATGATCCTCGTAGTGGGGTCGAAGGGGCCGGTGCATGTGGTGGTCGGTGTAATCGGCGGTGGTGGTTGGTGTAATCGACGGTGGTGGCCGGCGGCAAAAGAGGTGGCCGGGTTTCGGAGGGGAAGGAGGGAGAAAATGGTATAGCGTTGGGTAGGTTTGTTTTTATTTTGATATCTAATTTAATTTAAGCCTGTTATATGGTTGTTCTCATGATTGTCATCGGAGAATGTGTTCTCAGGGGAACCAAACCCTAACTAATCCCCTAAGGTCCGGCGGCTAGCCAACCTCCACGACTCATGCACGTGCACCCTTCAGCGATACCACTAGATTGGACACCTTTCACCAACGACCATTGTCCGCGCCCCCACCATGATGTGAATACAATTCCGAGTCAGCTTAACAACCCAATTTTATTAAGAAGGTCTTATTGACATAAACAAAGACAACAAAAAGGAATAATGACTCGCCAGGGGAAATGAACTATCCTTGGTTCCGTCGTAATCGATCATGATAAAGGAAAAGCTGTGATTTGTCTTTAGTGGAAATGTTATCTAGTGGAATAGTAGCTTCTAGAGCGAGTATTGCTGGTGGTACCATCATCTTGCCATCTACTATAAATAGGAGCAGAAGTGTAGCCTAGAATTTATTCATGATGCATGATTATTGTAAAATCTGATTCCGCATTCTCCTTTCAACCGTCAGTCTCCCTCCCTAATTGCTTCTGATGTCTTTATCCCATTCTTTGTGTATCAAACCTTGATATTACCATTGATATCAATTCTATCCATTTATTATCTAAAACAAATTATTTCATTTGTAACACACCACGACGCCACCTCAATTCTTCCTCCCTTTTTATTTCTTTCTTCATATCTTTCTCTCTCTCTCTCTCTCTCTCTCTCTCTCTCTCTCTCTCTCTCTTTGGTACGGCCAACAATGGTCTGACATGAGAGGTGGTGACCAACAACGTCAATTACTGGCCGTCGAGCAGGGAGGATGGCGGTAAAGTGGGAGGGGGGGAGAGGAAAATCGAAGGAAAAATAAGAGGGTGGTGTGATGGTAGAGGGGTCGATGTGGGATTGTTGAAAGGAGGCGTGGCCGGTGAGAGGTAAGGTCGCCTTGGTTATAGAGGAAATTTAATGATCTTGGCGATACTATAATTTTTAGATTACTATAAGATTGATACAATGGTGTATCTCCTAAAGTGTATTGGTTTGATAATGCAAAATTGATGAGGAGATTCTATATTTCAATGGTGTTCCTTTACGAGTGACTCGCACATCAAGGCGTTCATATTACTTACTTACATATAGGATTGTGTAACTCGTGAGTTCAAGGACGAACTCTTGTTTTAAGGAGGGTGGATTGTAATGTCAACTTTGCATTAAACTTAGAATCATGCAGTGCATTTACACATTCATACATCTACATCTTGTGAGTTGTTTACTACTTAGTACGTGTTGTATGGGTCTCTGATGAGTTGATCTATTTACTTTGCGCTTCGGGGACGAAGCATTCTCTTAAGGGGGGATGGATGTAATATCCCGAAATTTTAAAGTATTTTATATTAAGGTATTATATTATACGAAAAATCAATTATAAATTACAAGAAGTTGGTGGGGAGTCGAGATACGATCTGAGCCCCCACACCCTTTGCTACGGAAAAACCAATCCTAGTAAAAATAAAAGTTGCAGCCTGCGCATCGATATCCTGCGTCTTGGAGAACTGCTGGATTCGCTTAAGCAGAGCAACAACTGTGGGCTCCAACTCCCCCAAAGAGCAGAAAGAGAAGGGAAGGAAGACAGAGCCCAAAGCAGCGCACCTAGCCTCATAATTAGCAAGCTTACGATCGGCCGCTTCCCGCACCACCTTACTTGGCTCAAAATCAATCAATCCCGTCTGAGTCAAGGGCGACGACCCAGTCAAATCGACACAGACGTCGCGCCCTCTATCCCAAGAGTAAAGCAGCATGTTAGCTGGGCGAAGAGGTCGGCCATCTGCACCAAGCATACCAATGTCAACCTCCTTTCCAACTAAGATTCCTGATCGATAACAGATGTCAACCACTCCTATACATGATACAGCATGATCTCCGAATATATCACCCATAAAGACCCGCGAGCAAGCGGAGCACGGGTGATCCATGGTGAATAAAGGTACCCCTAGACGATAACAAAGCACGCAACGATAAGTACGACCATTCATAGTCTGACCTAACCCCGAAATCGGGACCACTCTAAGCCAATCAGAACAGTGTGCACCCTGCTGAGAACCCCACAAAGCTAATTGACGCGGTGTTAAGGAATAAATAGAAGCAGCTTCTCTAGCGACCCGAGCGAAATACAAATCTGCCAATCTCTTCATAAGTTTGGGGGCAGTGATCTCACCAGGATTACCCAAGATATCAACCTCTAAAGTCCGATTAAAAACACCAACAGCATCAGCAAACACAAGCCCCAAAGAGTCGACACCAGCCTGACGAAGGAGCTTAGACTGCAGATTAGCAGACTGAAGTCGCGACGATAAAAAAACATAATGAACAGCATCTCTGGCCGAATAAACTCTAAACCCTCCGAATGAAAAAGGCAAAGTAGCGAGCCTCCACTGCCAGTCACCAAAACCCGGACCAGAAGCAACAACGATACGCTCTATGAAAGAACGTAGGGCCTCGACCGACTCAAAAAGACGCGGCGCACAAGTACGTAGGGTGAAATATAGCTTAGAGACCCCAGTGCAAGCCCGAAGAAGTAACAACTCACTCTGAGGATCGTTAAGCTTTGCAACCGCGCCCATGAGTTCAATGGTCTTAGCCACCCTCTGCATAACCATAGAACTACAAAACTCAAAATCGACACTGAGAGGCCCACCTAACAACTTGACCCCAAGAAGAGGCCTAGCAATATTAGGGGGGAAGACACTAACAAGCCGGCTCCGCGGATCCTCCGTAGGCCAAAACACCTTAGTTTTGTCAACATTAAGGTGAAGACCCAAACTAGGACCCTCCACCTGAATCAACTCCAAGACCTGACCTACAACCAAGGTATCACCGACAATAGTGCCATCATCCAAATACCATGCCTGCAAACACAAGTCAAAGGAGTCTCTAATCTTACACGCCAACGGGTGCAACACTAGAGCAAAAAGCAACGGGCCTAGAGGGTCACCCTGCTACACCCCATGACACGACAAAAGAGTGTGCTCTTCATAATATAATCGAGCAGGGTTGGAGTAACAGAACTCCACCCAGCGAGCGAGAGCGGGGCAGTGAAAACGAACCTCGTGAAGCATAGCAGTACGATCCACCATGTTAAAAGCATTCTGGAAATCTACCAATAACATCGAAAGACCCATCTCATCTCCACGACCCTCAACCAAGTGGTTAACAGCATGCAAGATCGCCTCACCACCCCCAGACACACCCACACCAAATTGTAGATTCGCGAAATATCGTCCAAAGTAGGACCCAATAAAGAGGCCGCCACCTTGGAAACCAAACGCCGCCACACCGTGCCCACCACAATAGGGCGAATATCACCGACGGGCTTAACAAGTGGAGTGAGCGGCGCGCTAGCTACAAATGGTCCCAAAACAACAGGACACTGCTCCATCTAGAAAGAGGTTAACCACACGAGTGATCGAGGTAAGCAGCTCATCAGAAACCGCCACCGCGGCACCATTCAAACAATCCAAAAGATGCTGAGCCCGGAAACCGTCCCGCCCACAAGATGTACCACGTGGAAAACTCCTAATCCGATCTAGAACAATAGCAACCGGAGCATCATACTGAGGTTGATCAACATGTACGGCTAGCAATAATGGTCCAGAAGCAACAGGGTGTTTAGCCTGTAAATCCTCTAAAGTAGCATCAGTGTAAGGTGCAATACCCGAGGAAGAAAGAACACGAACTGCCGCAAAAAAATGACCATCCGCAACCTTACGCCTACACTGCATGACATTACGCTCACCCATCTCCAGGGCCTCATCATCAGCATCCAACAAAGGATGCGAATCCTCAGCCAAAGTATCCTAAATAAACTGCCAAGCACCCCCAGGCTCAGCCCAAGTGCGAACAGCTCGAACAATAAACTCATCCTGCAAACGGCGCCTAGTAGCAAACCGACGCTCACGACAACTCCGCGGTGAAAAAGTTCATAGTGTACACAGCGGCAACACAAACAGCTGAACCCAACCAGAGACGTCGTCAGGCCTACTAAAAACTCTGTCAAGCAAACTCAGACGACACTTCGGAGGGATAGACTTAACCGTGCGCAACCGTTTAGAAATCAAACGATCGAGGAGAGCAATATCAAAACCCGCAGACAAATCCCCTGTAGTAGTATCCACAGGATGTGAGGCAGGGGCAGACGATCTGTCCAAATTATAGAGAACAATACAAACAACCCCATCGCCAGTATCTGCGGGGCCCACAAAATTCGACCTACTACCATGTCGACACTTAGAGCGAAAAGTGTGGGTCTTGAAACAATCACCACAAAGCCAACGACTCATACGCCTGAAAGTCGACTCAGTCTCATCAAAAAGGGTCAAAGAAGTCCAAAGAGCATGTTTAGTGACATCAAGGGCGGCACCAGTGAAATGATGACCATGCAAATGACCCACCAACGAACTCTTAGCAAGACCCCGCCCACCATTATTCTGACACCCACTAAGGCCAACAAATGGGCAGCGAAACCTCACTGTCGCAGACATACAAACCAAAAAAGGACAAAAAAGGAGACAAAACAAAAGAATTAAACCAGATCAAAACAAACACGAAAAGGCTAAAAAGGGAGCTCTGCCAAAAATGGCAAGACCCCACAAAAGCAAGCCCCTTACACGGCCACGGCTCAGACCGGCGAGGGATAGGACCTTGGAGCAGGTCAACCCGACGACCAGCCACCCACACGGTGGCGAGCGAAGTCCCCTTCCCCATCTACCAAACCCGACCCAGGCACCCACCCGAGCCCCGGAAATCAAACCCAAAGATGGGCCGACGGTGAATCGACGGACGGGGAATCAAACCCCCTCACTGATCGCTCAGGCTGGTGCAATGGAGGGGAGTTTGCGATGAGTATTCGCGATGTGTTTTTGAGTCGGCGGTGACGATGGTACGGACGAGACGAGTGGGCAAGAGCTTAGATCACCGATGCGTGGTCGGAGACGGCGGAGAAGATGCGTGGTTGGAGACGGCGGAGATGATTTGATCAAATTAATTGAGGATTTTATTTTTATGAAGTTTACCAAAGAAAAAAAATAAAAGTTTGTTTTGGGACAAAAGTGCAATATTTTAGAATAATTACTGAGTTTATTGTAGTGGAAAATAATTTTAAATGTTATTTGTGAGTTGATTTCAAAAATGAATTCTAAAATCGGAAATTCTATTTGGGTTCTATTTCTAAATTGGGTAAATCCTAACTATCGGACCAACACCAACCCAAACCAACACAATTTGGCCGAAACACAAACCATACTCATCAACCCAACCCAAAGAAAAAGGAAAAATCAGAAAAAGGAAAAAAAAAAAAAAAAAAAAGAAAGAAAAAAAAAAAGAAGAAAACCTCACAAATGCATGGGGGAACGACGGCTCATTAGATATTAGGTGGACTCTAAGTTATTAGACCATTATTATACTCAGACTATTTCATATTTCATATTTCGAATTGTTGTAATTTAATTAATGAATTGTAATAGACTATTCTAGATCATTAGACATTTGTAGTTCGGTTTCTGAAATCTCCTTGCATTCGGGTCTTTGACTCGAGTGCCGAGTGATACCTCTGAATTTCCTTATTTGTGTTTTGGTTCGCGACAAAATGTTTTTAAAAAAGGAAAGGAAATTTAGGGGTGTTACAGTTGGTATCAGAGCCCAGGTTAGGTCCACGCTAAATTGAATTAATAAGGCTAAAACAAAAATGATTTAATTAGTAAAAACAAATAAAATGAACCAAGTCGTATGGGGGTATAGGGGTATTGCTTTGTTTGTTTATGTGTGATTAGCTTCTTCTTATTTATGAATTGCTACTTGTTTTCACATGTGAGTTTCATATATAATTGTTTTTGAATGATTTGATCATTTCGATTCACTTGAAATATGAAGGTATGTATAATTTGGTGTCGGAATGAGAAAGTATGAAATTGATGGACATGTATGGAATTTGTTGGACTTTGAAGGTCAAAAGTACTTTTTCTATTTGGAATGATATTCATTGAATTGAAATGAGAAAAGTTGTATGTCTATTTTAAGTATGCTCGACATGTATACGTTTTCTTGGTTTCATGGAATGTGCCTCAATTGAGACATATATTATTTTGGTATTTATTAGTGTTGGAATTGTTATTCAGTGGTTGATAGCTAATTACTGCAGCATTTTTAAAGGGTTGAATTAACTATAGAGGAAATATACCAAAACATAAATAGTGCCCACCCACCCTGCCCTAAGTAGTGGCTAACGTGTAGATTATTATCCTCTATATTTAGCATTTTAGACCTGTGTTTTGACATCGCTACGTCGATGATTTATATGATATTTTGGACAAATATGAGATATATAGTGGGGGTTATATGGTGAATGAAATTTTTTGTAATAAGGAGATCTAGTGACGACCATACTAATTATAGATTTGATAATGTACAGAGGTGTGTTTGGTGATTGAGTAGTATTGTTTGAAGGTGATCCTCACGACTTTTGTAAGGTAAATATCATTGTGGGATGTAATTAAGAAAGTTAAGCGCGATGACTATGAAATTGAGTTTAGGGTTTGGTTGGAATCAAGAGTGCGAAATTGTTTTGAGTGGTAGAATTTTGGAGGGTTGAATTTGAAATTTATTGACTGTTTGTTACACCCATTGGTACCTCGGTGACTAGACGATGCATCTCATAGGCAATGACGTATCACGGTGACTAGTCATGTCTCGATTAGTCGATACGAGAAGAACTCTTGTATCCGTGTCTTACCTTGTCGTAGGAGGATCACCTAGCAAGGGTAAGCGACCGATCACGAGTGATGCATCACTAGTGCAGTCATGATTGAGCGAGGACTCGCCATGACGTATCATTCAGATAGTTGTGACCAAGTGGGGACTAGGCACGACGCTTGAATAATGAGTGAAAGCCAAGAAAGGCATGAGCGATCACACGCTAGCGGATGCGTGCGATGATCGGTCACGCATGCGTAACATGCGGGAAACTTAGGTGTACATGACCAAGGAGGGTCATGCCCCATGTGAGTCAAAGACGCATCAAGTATGCGTCCTCACCATGTCGTGTGCTTGGATAAAGTATCGGCACATGTGACGACGTCCGAGGCCGCGTTCCGAGCAAGCCATGGGAATGCCGAACACTACAATTGTGTGTGATGCCTAAGTAATCGATCAAGCTACTCGAGTGATGATCACCGGCGATCATAACGAATGCACGAGTGAATGGACAAAGGCCGGACATATTGTGCGTGGAGTACCGAGACGCAATCAGCCCGCCGATCTAGATGAATGGACAAAGGCGTACTGACAAGCTAAAAAGCTGTTATTCCTAGTCAAATTACCACTATTCCTACTAAACTACAAGGGTAAGTGGTTATCGTATCCACGAGGAAGAGGGGAAGTCTACCATGCGAATTCTATGACAAAAGAAATAAACAAAAGAAATAAAGCAATAAAAAGGGGGGTTTTTGGTTTGAGTTTTGACTAAAAGCGAAATAAACAAAATATCAATTTGATTAAAGTGACCCTCGGTGATAATCTCTTCCAACACCCTAGTATAGTAAGTTTCACCTCTCTCTAATATTACCAATTCATTAATAATCCCTGTTTTAACCAATTAATCCTCTTTTATGGGGAAGTTGAGCAACCGCTACCAAATTCCCCTCCTTTTAGAACTAATTTGTCTAGTGACCACTCAAACAAATCACAAACAAAGGCATGAAGAGCAAGGATTAATAAAGGATTAAGAACAACCCAAATTAGTATCTAATTAGCCGCAACCGCAACACAAAAAAAAAATCTAATATATTAGTTGCATAATTAATTTCTCAATCACTAATTAGCCGCAACCGCGACACTAATCATGTGAAAGTTGCTTCCTTTAGGGTTAAAAATCAATGACCATCAACAATTAACCAAGCAAATGAAATACCCAATACAAACCAATCAACCAATTAGATAAAAATAAAGGTAAATCAAGCAATTAAAGAACAAGGAATCAACTATAATGAAATTAAAGGCAAATTAGAGAGGAAAATACTCCCTAATACATAGGATGAAAAATTTGATTACATCAAGTATCTAAAAGGGGATTAGCCTTCCATGACAATAATTACAACAAGATTTGAGGTGGAAATCATAATGAAAATACTAATTCTCACTAATCTCTCCAAGTTGCTCTCTCTAGAAAATAAGAACAAGATCTTAAATATTATGAAAAGTGATTAGGATTATTGAGGGGTTCTGTAACAGCCCGATCCACCATCCGTCGCAACACAAGCCAATAAGATTGGTAGTCACCTCTTAGGCCCATATATCTTCCACGGGCTCTAAAAGGTGAAGGCCTTGTTGGTAGTATGATGGTAGGAATCCATTATAAAGTGTCCTATGAGCCTTAATTTCCCAATGTGGGACAAACCAACTGCATAATCCACTTTCCAAATTCCGTAGTGTTACATACTCCCCCACTTAGAGAACGCAACGTCCCCGTTGCGCCTCGGCCAAACCATATCAACATCAACACAGGTCCAAGATCTCCCCCGCTAGACGGCTGGTCTGGGCCTTCCCTCAGCACCCAGTACGCAGTCGTAGGGTTGCTCTGATACCATCTGTAACAGCCCGATCCATCGTCTGTCGCAACACAACCCAATAAGATGGGTAATCACCTCTTAGGCCCATATATCTTCTACGGGCTCTAAAAGGTGAAGGCCTTGTTGGTAGTATGATGGTAGGAATCTATTATAAACTGATCATATGAGCCTTAATTTCCCATTGTGGGACAAACCAACTCCATAATCCACTTTCCAAATTCCGTAGTGTTACAAACTCCTCCACTTAGAGAACGCAACGTCCCCGTTGGGCCTCGGCCAAACTATATCAACATCAACATAGGTCCATGATCTCCCCCGCTAGATGGCTGGTCTGGGCCTTCCCTCAGCACCCAACACGCGGTCGCAGGGTGACAGCAAATAAGTCGTTATTATTTGCTATTTTTGTGTTGTTTTATGTGCGGGTCAAAAACTCCTTTAGACTCAAAATTGACAAAAATATTTTCCTCCGCCTTCTTAAACTCATCATTGCTCATCAAATAAGAGGGTGGTGGAGCATTTACACCCACCTCAGAACATTGAAAGGCCATGAATTTAAAGAAATCAAAACACTCATCAATTGGCATTTGTGAAAGTCTTTCATTACTCATATACAGTGCCAAATTCCAAGTTTCATGATTCATACCCTTTTTGACAATATCACATAGTTCAAAATCAGAATAAAATTGACCACGACAACCAAGATAATCAAGAAAAGTTTCTAATCTCAAAAAATACTCATGAAAGGGTTCATCATTAAATTGAGACCAATTGAAATCTTGGGTATCATGTAGAGAACTTTGTACTTGCTCTCGGATTTCTAAATCCGCAACTTGTGAACATTGATAAGCCATGAAGTGCCAAAAATCCCAAATCTCACAAGAATCCATGTCACAAAGTTTTCCATTACTCATATAATCGGCCAAATCTCGGGTTTCAAAATTTATACCATTCAAAATAATCCAATTTAAGTCCAACCCGCTAAAAACATTAGAAGTTTTATCAAGTTCCTCAAGTCGAGAAAGATAGATATGAAAAGGTTCATCATTCAATTGAGGAAAATAGTAATTATCCATAAATCACAAATAAATAAATAAATAAAAAATAAAATAAAATAAAAATATTTACGAAAACACAAGAACAAAAAAAAAAATCACATGGGACTAGACCATTGATGATGGTCTATACAAACATAGACTATAACGGCACAAAAACATACAAGAATTACAAAAACAAAAACAAATAAGTACAAAAACAAATAAGTACAAAAACAACACAAAAATAGCAAAAATACTAAAAACGCCTCTTCCCCGGCAACGGTGCCAAATTTGACAGCAAATAAGTCGTTATTATTAGTCAAATTACCACTATTCCTACTGAATTAGCAAGGGTAAGTGGGTATCGTATCCACAAGGAAGAGGAAAAGTCTAATATGCGAATTCAATGCGGAAAAACTAAAAAGAAATGAAATAAAGCAAATAAATGGGGGGTTTGAAAGTTTGATTAAAGCGAAATAAACGAGATATCAAGTTAATTAAAGCGACCCTCGGTGATAATCTCTTCTAACACCCTAATGTAGTAAGTTTTACCTCTCTCTAATATTACCAATTCATTAACAATCCCGGTTTTAACCAATTAATCCTCTTTTATGGGGAATTTGAGCAACCGCTACCAAATTCCCCTCCTTTTAGTCCTAATTTGTCTAGTGACCACTCAAACAAATCACAACCAAAGCCATGAAGAGCAAGGACTAATAAAAGATTAAGAACAACCCAAATTAGTATCTAATTAGCCGCAACCGCGACACTAATCAAATCTAATCTATTAGTTGCCTAATTAATTCCCCAATCACAAGTTAGTCATAACCATATACTAAACATGTGAAAGTTGCTTCCTTTTAGGCTAATAATCAATGACCACCAATTATCAACCAAGCATATGAAATACCCAAGTCTAATCTAGTAGCTAATTAGATAAAACAAGGATGAATCATGCATTAAAGAACAATGAATTAATTATAATGAAATTAAAGGCAAAATAGAGAGAAAAAATACTTACTAATACATAGGATGAAGAATTGATTACACCATGAATCTAGGAGGGGGATTAGCCTCTCATACTAATTATTACAATAATATTTGAGATTGAAATCATAATAAAAATACTAATTCTCCTTGAGTTTCTCTCTCTAAACTGAAAACTAGATGAAAAATAATATGAAAAGGTGATAATAACTAGGGAGGGGTTCATGCCCCTTTATTTAAACTAAGTACAAAACACTAGAAGACAAAATAGATATTTAGGCAAAAAGAAACCGTCCAAGCCTCTAGGAAGCTTCCCGGAAGCTACCTTTTCTCGACTCGAGGAGAGGGAACCTCGAGTCGAGCGAAGAAATCCTCGACTCGAGGAACACCCTCCCCGAGTCGAGGATCTTGTCCTTCTAAATACTCGTCCTGTAAACGCTCCTCGACTCGAGGAACACCCTCCCCGAGTCGAGGATCTTGTCCTTCTAAATACCCGTCCTGTAAACGCTCCTCGACTCGAGGGAAGTAATCCTCGAGTCGAGATTATTGTCCTCGAGTCGAGGTTTATGATCCTCGAGTCGAGGGACTGTGCGCAGGGCAATCTTCGAACGAGCATAACTCTCACCTCCGAACTTCATTTTGAGCTCATAATATATCGTTGGAAAGCTAAGACGATGAAATTTCCTCTCCACTTGGAATTTCTGAAAAATATCTTATGGTTGGAGAGTTATGATCCAATGAAGTCGGAGGTGATGGTGTGTGGTTCTCGGAATGTCGTCAAGCTATCTTCTCCTCGAATCTTGCTCCAATTTGTAGCTTGATCCCCTAGTATTGTCCGAGATTCGCTAAAAGGGTCTAAGGCCACCAAAAACTCGTAAAACCAACGAATAATCTCCAAAAATACTCCGAGTGGTGTGGTCTACGACTCACGATAAAACCATGCCCAAATAGACACTAAGGCGCCTAAATCAACCGAATTAACACACCACATCTACGCCACATCACAGGGTTGCTCTAATACCATCTGTAACAGCCCGATCCACCGTCCGTCGCAACACACCCTAATAAGATGGGTAGTCACCTCTTAGGCCCATAAATCCTCTCCGGGCTCTAAAAGGTGAAGGCCTTGTTGGTAGTATGATGGTAGGAATCTATTATAAACTGATCATATGAGCCTTAATTTCCCAATGTGGGACAAACCAACTGCATAATCCACTTTCCAAATTCCGTAGTGTTACAGGTTCATGCCCCTTTATTAAGTCTAAGTACAAAGCACTAAAAGACGAATTAGATAGTTTGGCCAAAAAGAAACCGTCAAAAGCCATAGGAAGCTTCCTGGAGGCTAGCTTCCTCGACTGGAGGAAATAAATCCTCGAGTCGAGCGACAAAATCCTCGACTTGAGGAACACCCTCCTCGAGTCGAGCGAAGAAATCCTCGACTCGAGGACACACTCCCTCGAGTCGAAGAAATTAACTTCCTCTTCTCTTTTCTTCTTCTCTCGAGCTAGTGTGAATCCCGATGCATTGATGAGCTAACTTCTCCTCAAAACTCGCTCTAAGTCATAGCTCGATCTTGTATTTAGGTCCAACGGTCGCCAAAAGGTCTTGAGCAACCAAAATCCCGTAAAACCATCAAATAAGCTCCAAAAACACTCCAAATGAAATGGTCTACGAATCACGATAAAACCACGCCCAAATAACCCCTAAAACGCCTAAATTATGCGGATTACACACTAGATTTTACACCGTATCAAACTCCCCCATGCTTAGACCATTACTCATATTCGAGTTATCCAATTCTCCACACTAAACACCTAGGTCTCTCTTATAGCACGGGGTGAGTTACAACTATCAAACTCCTCCAAAACAAAGAACCGCAAGCTCAACACCCCAACTCTAACCATCTTATCCTCCCTTCCCACACACTCTAAGTTAGGGGAAACTAACACAAATCACGTTTCCCCTACTCGGCTCAACGACTCCCTCAAAGCCGTGCTCGAAATGAAACCATTGAACACGACTCACCTCTTATACATCCACCGGCGCCCCTATCATCATAATGCAAGAGGATTTCTAACCTAGGACCACCAATTCCTATCACCGAACCTCCTTATAACTCCCGTAGTGATCCTAACCCGTTACGCCCCGACTCCTCTTCTTATGTCGCCCGCCATGGATTACCTCATTTTTTTTCTTTTCCAAACAGAAAATAAAAGCACATATATATTACAACCTAAGTGAAAAATGCCAAAATCGAAGTACAATATCATGCCAAGCGTCTCCCCCATGCTAGAACCTCGTCATTGCCCACAATGACAACCAATACCAACCAAAAGATTGGCAACAATGAGTTAGGTAGGGGAAGTACCATCAAATCATCCACTGACTCTCCCATACAACTAGGAACAAAGAATAACCGTGTCATCTCATCAAATAAGGAAATAATGGGCTCTCAGGCCAAGAGACACCCACTCTACCTCACTCCCCTATTCTTCCTCGAAAGTGAATTTATCCCTCGTCTCACTACTCCATCTCCCTCATGAACGATATCAACAACGCGTAATCCTCCAAAAGCAACCAACCATCCAAAAACAACCCAACCAACATAAAACAACAAGGCTATTTTATTGGTTTTAGGGGTAAAATGGGGTGGGTGGAACAAGAATAACGAGGGGGAGCAAACGCGGAGGGGCACAAAGAGAAATGGTATAGAAACAAGCTAGTGAAACAGGTGGGGAGTAGTGGTTAAAATCATGAGAGAGAGAGAGAGAAAGGTTAAAGGGTAAGAAATACATACCTCGTGAGAGCTCCATTTCCCTCAATTACCGTCAAGGCAAAGTGGCTCATGGTCAAAAGACCGGTAAAAGAGCCACTCTCTCACCTCACAACCCCGTCTCCCTCAAAATACGTCGCCTTCTATCACCTTACAAACTCCCATCACCCTCGTGTGTTTGTTGGAGCATAATGACCCCACGACAAAAGTTGTCCAAACCCGGTAGAAGGCCATTTTGTGAATATTTTGTGAGTTTAGGGTCAATTGTCAACGGTTTATGGATGAACAAGCATGTGGAACAAACGGGAGGAGTCAATATGAAGAGAGATGGTACAAAACATGGGATAAAACAGGGTGATGGAGTAACTCGGCTAGAGATGAGAGGAGAAGAAAGTGTAAGGAATAGAGATTGTCATACCTTGGCTCCTCCGAAAGATTGGCAATTGTCATGATCCAAGCAAACAATAAAAACACACAAAACAAGAAAAAACAAACTAGGAAATCGGTTAGGTAAACAAAATATATACAAGCAAGATATCCCCTTCCCTATGCTTAAAACATGTGAATACTCATCGAAACAAAGCATAAAGAGAGAGGGAAAGAGTGACTCACTGAGGGGGGCCGCGTGGGCGAAACTGCTGCCCACTAATGGAGAGGAGGCGAAGATGCTCATCGATCTCCGCGAAGTCAGGGGCCTCATAGTACGGCGTCTGAGCCCTCACGCGAAGGCTATGACTAGCCTCCAGAAACATCATCATGCGCTCTGTCTGGGCCTCCTGGACCATCAACCTGTGGTTCATGCCATCCAAGCGATGCCCAAGATCCGTCCTCCACTTCTCGAACTCGGGAGGGAACGCCATCTAGGGCGCAAAGCCGGGTCCTCCCACCTGGACTCGTAGAGGGCCCGGAATTGCCTCAAGCACAGCCTGCCCCTGAGCGACATTTAGTCGCAACCCCTCCATAAATAGCTCATCCGCATCCTGGCTCTCATCAATCCTCAAATGATCGGTGTTGGGGAGCAACAAGTACTTCTGCGCATCCATCCCCAACGTCCAATGGCATCGCCCCGCATAGTCCCTCACTCTCAAAATCGGGGTGATCCACCTGATCTTGCGGAGGGCTTGGATGTTCAACGTAGCGAGCCCCTCCAAAGCCACCTCCTCATCAACCCTCGCTACATTACACCGACGGACAATGAGGGTAATCATGCCCCCCAACCCCATAGAATGCGCGGGAAACATTTGGCATGCCATGCACGCCTCAGCAAAGAGCTCGGCCCACCGCGGTCTACCATTCTCATTCGGGATGAATGAGGCGAGACAACCCATCTCCATAAACTGTATGTTATTGGGCTCTCCATGCCCAAAAATACACATGCCGATCACCCGATATATGAGCCTCATGGCCAGGTGAGGGACCATCGAAATCTTCCCCGAGGGAGGGATCACCGGCTCCCTCGTAAGCTTGGTCCATAAGACCTTCGCCTCATAACCCCCGTAAAAATTGTACGGCTTTTGCTCATCCACTCGTGGTTGCCACCCAAAGCAACGGTCCAAATCATCGTAACTCCACTTCCCTTGGCGATTGCCAATGCGGAAGAGGATCCTCTCGTTGCCCGGCTCGTGCTTGAGAGTGGACAAGAACTCGTAAGTCCACCTCTCATAGGTGGGGGCCGACTTGCCCAAGAAGTCGAGAATGCCTCCTATTGCTAAATGAAAACGCACGGACTCAAGAAAACCCAATTGCTCTAAAGTGGGCGCATCGAAGAATTTAGTGACCACGAGCTTCTTGCGCTCAAAGAAATCATTGAATTGCGCCTTCTCCGTATCATCCAACCCGTCTACACCCATGGTTTCCCAATGCTTGGGATCCCTCACTTTCTTTTGATTCTTTGAGGGGCCGGCTTCACCATCATTTCTCCCCATTATCTCAAGATATAATGCAACTACACTCCAATGCACCTCAATCAAACACCGACAATTCCCACACACACCCAAATACCACAATGCACAACTATTCCAACACCTAATTCACACCACAAAATCCAAAATTGACACTACCAAACTTGATTCAAGCCACAACAAATCTTCACTAAGCTTAAGCAAGCCTAAATACACCCACAAAACCAACAACAAGCAACCAAAACACCACAATGGCAAATTTCGAATTTGGGGGTTTTCCTTACCGAATTGGACTCAAATTGAAATATTCGAGCGAATTTGATCCTCCAAATTGTTAGCAATAGCCTCACCACTGCCCCTAGGTGCTATTCCACCCTTGAAATCGACCCAAAAGCTCCAAGAAACAAAACCCCTAATTTTTAGGGTTCTTGAGAAAAATTGAGATTTTTGAGTGATTTTTGATGAAATAAGAGTTTTTGGGGTTGATTTGTTGTTTGTGGAGCGATTTTTGTGAAGAAATTAGAAGATTGGGGGTGATTTTGTGTGATTTGGTGAGGATTTGAGGGATATATGAGTGTGGGAAAGAGGGGTCGAAAATGGTGAGAAATTTGGGGAAGAAATGCAAAGTGAAGAAGTGAGGAGAGAGAAAGAGGGGTCGGGTTTAAAATCTGAGGAAAAATAGAAAAAAAAAAAAAACACAATCCTCGAGTCGAGGAAGAGAGCCTCGCCTCGAGAATCCTCTCGCTCGACTCGACCAATCTCCCTCGAGTCGAGGATTTACCCCCGAAATAGCACACTACTGCTGAAATTCCTCGAGTCGAGGGGCTTCTTCCTCGACTCGAGGTGGTCCTCCCTCGACTCGAGCCACTACTCGCTCGAGTCGAGGATTGCACCCCAAATTTGCACCTTACTGTATCCGCGCCTCGAGTCGAGAGGTTATGTCCTAGACTCGAGGATGGTCTATTTCTGGCCTTTCTTGACTTCTTGCTTGAGACTCAAATCAAAACCGATTTCCAACGCACGAAAACACACAACACCACAAATATATACAAATGGCTCGGGTTGCCTCCCGAGTAGAGCCTTTGTTTAACGTCGTTGGCTCGACTCATCAAAGCTCTAACTAATCAACCATAACCAAAGCCCAACACATCCAACCCATACTTTGCCGTTTCACCCTTGATCCTCCATCTAGGAACGCTTTTGACCCCAAATTTTCCGATTTTTTCTTTTTTCTTCTTTGAACAATTCGGAATAATCTTCTTAGGCCTCGATTCCTGCAAAACCGATGGCAAAGACTTTCCACATATTATGGGCGACTTGGTTAGCGAAGCATGCATTCTTTTCACATTAGATTTCACATTTTTCATGCAATTCAAGGACATGCATTTCACATTTTCAATTTTGGGGTCGGGGGGATCATGTGCCTTGGGGATTTCGCAATACATGTATCAATAGAGTGAACCGAATGATCATTATCAACATCATGCTTTGAATCATAAACATGCCGCTCTATTCGACAACCATTAGCTTCTAGTGCAAGAATGCCGGTGTGCATATCAAAGTTCATTCTTGCGGTTTTCATGAAAGGTCGTCCTAGAAGGAGAGGGGGTTAATGCTCACAATGATTTGTATCAAGGACATAGAAATCCGCGAGAAACACAAGATTATCTATCCTAACATGCACGTCCCTTACAATTCCTTCAGGATAAACCTTAGAACGATCCGCTAGTTCTATCACAATATCGGTTTCGTGCATTGGTTTGAGTTTCATTGCATTATAGCATGAGAGTGGCAATACATTAATGGATGCACCTAAATCTAGCATGGACTTAGGAAATATGGTGTTACCTATGGTTGGCAGAACGGTAAACATACCGGGATCACCACATTTCATTGGTAGCCGTTGTTAAAAAACAGCCGAAACTTGCTCACTCATCACCACTTTCTTTTTGTCCTTAGCTTTTGGTTTCCTCTTGACCGTGCATATGTCTTTGACAAACTTTGCCAGCTTTGGAACGCTCTTCACATATTCAAAAAATGGCACATTTACTTTGCAATCTTGAAAAAGAGCATACATGTCGAAGTGGTGGGCGTACTTCCAAGTATCCTTTAGTGCCTCGGAAAATGGTACATCATCATCCTCATCATTATCGTGGGAAGTAGTAGACTCAGCAATCAAATGGGAAGGAGAAACAGAGGACTCAATAATTTGTTTTTTTATTTTAGGTTGGAATTCGAGGATTGATGAGTAACTTTTCAAAGGTATGTGGTTCCTTATAATTCAAAATGTATTTGTAGTTTGCCCAACAGGTTCACAAACGATTTGAGATTGGTTGTCTTATTGATTTCGACTCTATTAAGGGCCTTGGTTATAGAGGACATTTAATGATCTTGGCGATACTATAATTTTTAGATTACTATAAGATTGATACAATGATGTATCTTCTAAAGTGTATTGGCTTGATAGCGCAAAATTGATGAGGAGATTCTATATTTCAGTGGTGTTCCTTTACGAATGACTCGCACATTAAGGCGTTAATATTACTTACTTACATATAGGATTGTGTAACTCGTGAGTTCGAGGACGAACTCTTGTTTTAAGGAGGAGGGATTGTAATGTCAACTTTGCATTAAACTTCGAATCATGCAGTGCATTTACACATTCATACATTTACATCTTGTGAGTTGTTTACAACTTAGTACGTGTTGTATAAGTCTCTGATGAGTTGATCTATTTACTTTACGCTTCGGGGACGAAGCGTTCTTTTAAGGGGGGAAGGATGTAATATCTCGAAATTTTAAAGTATTTTATATTAATATTTTATAATTATTACTTAGGTTATTCGAATGATAGTATTACCACTAAAATTCAATAATAATTTACAAGAAATTGGTGGGGAGACGAGATACGATCTGAGCCCCCACACCCTTAGCTACAGAAAAACCAATCCTAGTAAATATATGAGCTGCAGCATGCGCACTGATATCCTGCGTTCTGGAGAACTGTTAGATCCGCTTAAGCAGATCAACAACTGTGGGCTCCAACTCCCCCAAAGAGGAGAAAGAGAAGGGAAGGAAGTCATAACCCAAAGCAGCGCACCTAGCCTCAAACTTAGCACGCTTACGGTCGGCCGCTTCCCGCACCACCTTACCTGGTTCGAAATCGGTCAATCTCGTCTGAGTCAAAGGCGACGACCCAGTCAAATCGACGCAAACGTCGCGCCCTCTATCCCAAAATAATTTTAAGGGCCTGCCTGAATTGGCAGTAATGGGCCTGAAAGAATCAAGGAGTAATGATTCGGGCCCATTTCGCAGATTTGGATTGAGAGGAAAAAATAGGCCTGAAATCCATTACCCCCCAAAAGGCCTAAAATTTTCCTCCCTCACTCCCCCAAGGAAAAATTCCCCCCTAATTTTTTCCCCCTCAATCTTCCCCCCATAATAATTCCCCCCATACCAGACAAGCCCTAAGTGTTATTGTAGTGGAAAATAATTTTAAATGTTATCTGTGAGTCAATTTCAAAAAAGAATTCGGAAATGAATTCTAAAATCGAAAATTTTATTTGGGTTCTATTTCTAAATGCAGTACTCCGTAAATCCTAACTATCGGACCAACACCATCCCAAACCAACACAACATGGCCCAAACACAAACCATACCCATCAACCCAACCCAAAGAAAAAGGAAAAATCTGAAAAAGGAAAAAAAAAAAAGGAAGAAAACCTCACAAATTCTCTCTCCTAAAACACGTACAACCCCTCCCCCTGCCTCATCTCTGTTTTCCTTCACATACGCATGCCCGCACAGCCGCCGCGCTCGCCTTCATCCTACCCAGATCGTCGCAGCTGCTTGTTCTCACCAGTCGAATAGCTCTCTTCCCTCTTCTTCCTCCTTCTGTTGCCGCGGGTAACGCCCTCCCTTCACTCCTATTGAATTCGTAGTAACATGCGGGAACGACGCCTCATTAGATATTAGGTGGACTCTAAGTTATTAGACCATTTATTATACTCAGACTATTTCATATTTCATATTTCGGATTGTTGTAATTTAATTAATGAGTTGTAATAGACTATTCTGGATCATTAGACATTTGTAGTCGGCTTCTGAAATCTCCTTGCATTCGGGTCTTTGACTCGAGGGCGGAGTGAGACCTCTTAATTTCCTTATTTGTGTTTTGGTTCGCGACAAAATGTTTCTAAAAAAGGAAATGAAATTTGGGGGTGTTACAGAAAGAAGTTGGGTCTTTCTAGGGGGGCAAGGTTCAAGAAAATGGTATTAATACGGAAAGGGAGTTGAATAGAAACAAGTTCCAGTCTTGTTAAATTATTTGGTTCAAATATTTGTCTAGAAAGTAAGGGCAACTTTATAAATTTATTATCACATCATCCGCTTTTTTGTCTTTTTTTTTTCCTTTAGGCACCTTTGAGTCTTTGACCACCACCACCATTCTAACACAAATTAGGTAACAAACATGCCTCTATAATAGTTTTCATTAATACTACTCTGAAATTTGTAGATTTAAAAATTAGAATTTCTTTTTTTGTCTTCTAATTTCCTGATGGAAAACGTCGTACTCGTGAGGAAGGAGATGGTAGACTGTTGAAAGGCGGCGAAGTGGGAGGTAAAGTTGCCGACCCCGAGAAATGCTGGCGGCGCTATGGGACTGTCTTTTATTGTTATTGGGCATGAAAATAAAAGGCATAAAAACATTAGCCCAAGTTCAAAAAGAATCGCGAGGTACGCCATCTTATCCCACATTCTATCATTCCCGAGGGCCGAAATTTCGCACACAGTGGGATGAGGAGCAATCCGACTTACAGTGGCTTTTGCGTAAATATGTCACGTATTTTGGATATTTAGGTCATTTCAAATAGTATTTGTCACTATTCAACATGTATGTATATTGTACAAAATAGTATATTTATACTGCAGTAAAATTATTTAGTTACTCTAATCTGCCTCTCTCTCCTTCAAAAGCATTCACACTTTCCCAGTTTCACACCAGTCATCACCACGCCGACAGCCTTGAAACAACCCGAATATGACGGCTTCGCCGTCGACCCCGAATATTCTGACGGCTTCGTCGCCGTAACTGTTGGTAAAATTGCTACTACTAAAAGATTACAATTGACTGAAATTGAAATTACAAAGGAAAACAAAATTGCAAAAAGAAGAATACTAATCTGAATGTGGCCGGATTAAATTGATGTTGCTGTGGCGTGGTGATCCACTGCCTTAGAAGCGAATTTCGCCTGTGGCTCAGGTGCAACCACAACTCAGACGACGCCCCCCCAAGGTTTTCACAGCGCTCCATAATTGCGTGCACTCGAAATTACAGAGATGGAACTCAAAGTATTGCTCAGTAGTATAAAAGACGATATTGGAATCTTGTGTGTATAAAATAAATGAGAAAGGGGGATATAAATACATTGGAGAAGTAGTTCTCCAGCTGCAAAAATCGTGGAGATAATGGAGCAAGGATATCAGCTTGTTGAGATAAACGTGGGATAAGAATGAAGATTCAGTCAATACGACAAAATCGGAAGAGTGAGCAAAAGACTCGTCAACTGATAAGTCTCATAACAAACTGGACCATCAGTTGACCTCCGGCCAAAAAGGAAGCCCCACCACACCGCGCACGTGTCACCAACACGAGCCGAACCGAACGACAACGGCGGCGGCGCGCGCGAGGGGAGTCCCTGGTCTATGCTCACTACCCACTACAAGGAGGAATGTGTTTATAAACTCACAAAATTTCCTTCACCCAACCGATGTGGGACAAAGGAATTATCATAAAAAGCAAAGCATTTCCAACAATCCCCCACAAATGCTATGCGAAAAACGAAAGCAAAAACAAAAAAATACTACTGAGCAACAGAAAGGTTCGACACTTAAATGTCAGTGTCTTACGATTGAACTGGCACATAGTGAAGCAGAACAATCCTCTATCTAGAGAGTGAACGAATCTTAAACTCCTAGAATCAAGAATTAATTCGGCAACACGCATCTCACCTTAGATCCAAGAGTTCCGCGATATAACAACAAATGGCCTAAAACACATCGGGACGCTCATGAGTGCTTTAGAAAGATAGCCCAGATATCTTTCATAGAAGGAGGCCAATCCTTCACACTCAAGTAGGTGTCTCTATCAAGTCTATCCACACACAGACCACCCTCAAAGGGCTATAGAGACATTAAGAGCATAAAGCTCATCCTATCAACGATCGGTGAATCCATCAAGTCCGTCTCAATAGGACCACCCGAAGGTTATGAATTCATTAAGAGCAAAGCTCAACCTGAAAGTACACTAACACCATAGGAACGGGACAAGGGTGTACATCATGAGTCTAATTATGGCTTCGTTAGACCACCCTCACATGAAGCGAGTTCGGGTATCCACCACAATTTTCTCATCCAACGGGCTTAAGTCCCATTCCCCTCGATGTATCCATGACAAGCCGTCTACATAGGCCTTTAGTCAAAGGATCTGCCAAGTTCCTCTCTGATCTCACATAGTGTAAGGTAAGCACTCCACTCTCAATCAAGTTCCTCACACAATCATGCCTAATATGTATATGCCTCTTCTTACCATTGTAAGCTTTATTGTTAGCATTACATATTGCGGCCTGTGAGTCACACAACAATGAGACCGGTGGAGTGGGTTTCCCCCACAAAGGAACGTCTGCCAATAGTCCTCTAAGCCACTCGGCTTCTTGGTGAGACTAAAGTCGCGATTATCTACCAAAAGTAAATCCTAAATCCTAACAATAGTAGTAGGGAAGTAGGGATCGTATCCACAGGGAAATGGGTTGTCAAATGTGGTGAATTGAAGTGCCAAAGTGACAAGTAATGGGGATTTTGATTTGTTGATTGTCAAATTATCTAAAAGTAACAAGTACGAATTATGAATGTAATTCAGGAATAAAACGGATCTTGATCAATTAATTCCCACAACGCGCTAACTAATCGGTCCTAGTTATCACTATTCCTCTATCAATCTCAACTACTCTATCGTGGAAACAGAATTCCCAAATCTCTCCTTAATAGTAGCTAAAAGGCGTGATCGGCACTACCTAATAACCCTAATTATCAAATAACCTAAGCACACGATTAGATTCAATTCGATAATAGCAATAAGATTTAGAGAAATATCGATAGAGACATGTAATACTAACGCACGTTTCGTATTCAACATGTAAGTCAAATCTTTGCCCTAATCCACTAACGATGATTACATACAAATCAATGAATTCGGGTTGCTACAATGTAAAGATCAATCAAACAATGGATTCCTTTGACTAATCTAAACTAGCAATCAATCAATCCTAAGGAATTAACTAGTTGTACACCTATCAATCACTAGAGATAATTGAATGAATTGAATACCAAAGATGAGACAATAATTGATAACGAATAATAGGAATAGATCAAACTCACGATATTGTCGATGCGATGCTTCGATTAATAGATCAAGAAATAATAAAATTAGCTCCTCATACAATCCATAAAACCCTTGTGTTCTTCTAAAAAAGTCTGAATATAAAACCTAGGGTCGGGTTTTTATTTATAAAGTAAGAAAGAAAACGCAAAATAGAAAATACGGAATTAGGAAAACACGGTCATCGCGGTCCGCCACGGTCTCCTCGCGGGCCGCCAAAAGTTACTGGCGCTAATCGCCAAAATGTGTGTCGCGGTCCGCCATATACCGGCCGCGGGCCGCGGTACGTTTCTGCCTCGGTTTTTCAAAAGGCTGTAGATTCTTCGTTACTTATCCGATGAAGGCGTGTAACCACTTCCTGGAAAGCTATTAACATGAAGAATCATCTCCAAGTGGTTTCACAACAAAATTCCAAATGTTTTGAGAGATATGAAGCTCCAAAGTTGACCATTCTGCAAATCAGCTCCAAATCGCTTCCAAATGAATGACCGTTTCCAAAAGATAGCCAAAACAACCAAAATCACATAGAAATGTTGTCATGATACCCTAACACAAATTAGACGTATATTACATCATTTTGACTGTAAAAGCCTTATAAAAACCGGCTATATAGAACGTATAAACTGAGCACATCACTTCTTGACCAGCTAAGTCTAGAGCTATGAACTTCGACTCCATCGTAGAGCGAGCAATACAAGTCTGCTTAGCAGACTTCCATGAGATCGCAGCTCCTCCTAGTGTGAACGCATATCCACTGGTAGAACTCACCTCATCATTACCCGTCACCCAGTTAGCATCACAATAACCCTCTAAGACAACCAGGAAAGCTCACAAAGTGCAATCCTAGATCACATGTACCTTTAAGGTACCTCAACAAGCGTCTAAGGGCAGACCAGTGCTCTCCACTAGGGTTATGGGTATATCTACTAAGTCTGCTCACTACATAAGCTATGTCAGGACGAGTGTAATTCATTAAGAACATCAAACTCCCTATAATCTTAGCATATTCAGCTTGAGATACGCTACTCCCAAGATTCTTTTTCAAATGAATACTAGGGTCATAGGGGGTTCTAACTGGCAAAACATCAAAACTATTAAACTTCTTTAAAAGTTTTTCCACATAGTGAGACTGAGACAAGGTGAATCCATCTGTAGTCTTAGTAACCTTAACACCCAGGATTACATCTACCTCACCTAAGTCTTTCATTTCAAAACGAGAGGATAAGAACCGTTTGGTTTCATTTATAGCATTAATATGTGTACGAAAGATTAACATATCATCTACATATAAGCAGATAATCACACAGTTTGACTCAATCATCTTAGAATACACACATGCATCAGAATCATTAACAATAAAACCAAAACTCAAAATAGTTCTATGAAACTTCTCATACCACTGCTTAGGTGCCTGTTTTAGGCCATATAAAGATTTCTTTAACTTACATACCTTGTGCTCTTGCCCAGGAACCACGAATCCTGGAGGCTGCACCATGTAAATCTCCTCTTCAAGATCACCGTTCAAGAAAGCTGTTTTTACATCCATCTGATGTACTAGCATGCTGTGAATTGAAGCTAAAGCAAACAATGCATGTATATTAGCAATCTTAGTGACAGGAGAATAAGTATAAAAGAAATCAATACCTTCCTTTTGAGTAAATCCTTTAACAACAAGTCTTGCCTTAAATCTTTCTACGGAACCATCAGTCTTTAGTTTCCGTTTAAAGATCCACTTACAACCAATGGGTCTACAACCTCTAGGCAAGTCTACAATTTCCCAAGTGTGATTAGACATAATAGAATCAATTTCACTGTTAACGGCTTCTTTCCAAAAACTAGCATCAACAGACCGCTAGCCTCCTCATAGGTCTTAGGGTCTTCTTCTAACATGTGAACATAGACAACAAGTTCATTTAACTCATCTAAATCATGTTAATCAAGGGAAGTGACAAAGTCAGAACCAAAGCTAGTTGCAATTCTAGGTCTTTTACTTCTTCTAGGTTCACTAGGCTTAACAGGTACACCAGAAGGAGGTAAAGACATAGAAATAGAAGCACTCACAGAACGGGAAACATTAAGCTTTAAAGGAAATACATTTTCAAAGAATTCAGCATCTCTAGATTCACACATAGACCTATCATGCAAGCACATAAATCTATAAGCAGCGCTATTTTGAGCATAACCGACAAAAATAGCATCGACAGTCCGAGGACCAACCGTCTCACGTCTAAAGGAAGGTAAACCAACCTTTGCCAAACACCCCCACACTCTCAAGTATTTCAGGTTAGGCGCATAGCCTTTCCACATCTCATAGGGTGTCTTATCTAATTTTTTGTGAGGCACACGGTTTAGGACATGGTTAGCCGAAAGAACAGCCTCCCCCCACATGTTGACAGGCAAACCTGAACTCAAGAGCATAGCATTCATCATCTCTTTAAGGGACCTATTTTTCCTTTCAGCTACCCCATTTTGTTGAGGAGTACGTGGGGCAGATTACTCATGAATGATGCCCTCCTTCTCACATACTTTTTTAAGGAAAGTGGCACGATACTCACCACCCCGGTCGGACCTAAGTCTCTTAATCTTACGGTCTAACTGGTTTTCTACTTCCGCTTTGTAAATAAGGAACATATCCTCGGCCTCATCCTTGGTCCTGAGGAGGTACACTTTCGTGTATCTCGAATGGTCATCTACAAATGTGACATAATAGTGTTTCCCGCCTCTACTCTCGGAGTCCTTAAAGTCTGCTAGGTCAGAATGAATCAATTCAAGCAATTGTGTGGACCTCTCCGTAACAGACTTATAAGGTTTACAAGTAAATTTGGCTTCTACACATGCTTCACATTTATCAAAACCATCAAAGGCTAGATTAGGAATTAAGTTCATTTTATGCAATCTTTTCATAGAACTCATTCCCACATGTCCTAACCTACCATGCCAAACGTCGCAAGACTCAACAAGGTAAGCGGAAGAGGAAATTTTATTAATGGACTCAACAACGGTCTCTAAAACAAACAACCCCCCAAGCATGTAACCTTTTCCCACAAAGGCTCCATTACGGGTCAATACAAGTTTATCGGCCTCAAAAACTAACTTAATACCAGCCTTATTAAGCAAGCCACCATAAAATAAATTTCTACGCAAAGAAGGCACATAAAACACATTTTGCAAAGATAAAGATTTGCCGGAAGTAAGCTTGAGTAGAACACTCCCCTTTCCGAGCACCTCGGAGCTGCTGGAGTTTCCCATGTAGACTTGCTCCCCTTCTGGCACTTTCTCGAACTCAGCAAATAGCTCTCTGTTAGAACAAAAATGTCTTGAAGCTCCTGTGTCCACGACCCATTCAGCCTTGTTTCCGACCAAGTTCACCTCGGACACGACCGCGGCTATGACCTCCTCGGCTTCCTCGGCTAAGTGGGCTTGTGGACGCTGGTCTTTAGCAGCTCCTTTGCTAGCCTCTGCACGTTGCGGACACTGGAATGCTCGATGATCAGGACTGCCGCACACGTAACAGTTGCCATCTTTCTTCTTTCCGCCTTTCTTGAAACTTCCAGCTTTCGGCTTCTGGACTCCCAACCCTTTCTGGTTGTTCTTCTTCCAGCCGCCACTATTGGATGCCTTGTTGTAATTCTTCTTGTACCTGTCATTAGCATTAACAGAAGTTTCTACAACATTAGCTTTTACATCAGTTTCGTACAACGATTTTCCTTTATCCTTCAATCTATTGGCTTCTTCAATTTTCATGTGATTGATCAGCTCCTCCAGGGTCATGTCTCTCTTCTTGTGCTTCAAACGATTTTGGTAGTCAGCCCATGATTCAGGAAGGCGCTCAATGAGGACGTTGGCTTGTAGAACTTCACACATCTTCATTCCTTCTGCCAAGACTTCGCCCACCAGATTTTCGTAAACATGAACCTACTCCATGATAGGTTTGTTGTCCACCATCTTAAACTCTAGCCACCTGCCAGTAGCGTACTTCTTTTTCCCAGCGTCATCTGATGCGTACTTCTTCTCCAAGGCTGCCCAGATTGCAGCAGTAGTCTTCTTCTTGTAGTACAAATCGAACATAACGTCTTTCATATGTGAAAGAAGGTGACCACGAACCAGCATATCGTCTTTCTCGAACTTCTTCTTTTCGGCTTCTGATCTTTCATTATTGTTGTGAGGTTGATCAGTAAGAGCACGAGCAGCATCGGTAGAGTCTGAATCAACTTCCACCGTCTTGTCACCTTCATCAGAGAACAGAACATAGTCGACTTCCAATTGTTGGAAGAAGATCAGTAAACGCTGCGACCAACGCCTGTAATTAGTCCCATCTAATGGTTCCAATTTTGACATGTCGGGAAGGGATTTGGCTAAAGTAATTGCCATGATTACAGCAGCAATTCTAATATTACAATAAAAGAAAAAATCGCTTCTAAATTGTTGGTAAAATTGCTACTGCTAAAAGATTACAATTGACTAAAATTGAAATTACAAAGGAAAACAAAATTTCAAAAAGAAGAATACTAATCTGAATGTGGCCGGATTAAACTGATGTTGCTGTGGCGTGGTGATCCACTGCCTTAGAAGCGAATTTCGCCTGTGGCTCAGGTGCAACCACAACTCAGACGACGCCCCCCAAGGTTTTCACAGCGCTCCATAATTGCGTGCACTCGAAATTACAGAGATGGAACTCAAAGTATTGCTCAGTAGTATAAAAGACGATATTGGAATCTTGTGTGTATAAAATAAATGAGAAAGGGGGATATAAATACACTGGAGAAGCAGTTCTCCAGCTGCAAAAATCGTGGAGATAATGGAGCAAGGATATCAGCTTGTTGAGATAAACGTGGGATAAGAATGAAGATTCAGTCAATACGACAAAATCGGAAGACTGAGCAACGTCAACTGATAAGTCTCATAACAAACTGGACCATCAGTTAAAGGAAGCCCCACCACACCGCGCACGTGTCACGAACAGGAGCCGAACCGAACGACGGCGGCGGCGGCGCGCACGAGGGGAGTCCCTGGTCTATGCTCACTACCCACTACAAGGAGGAATGTGTTTATAAACCCACAAAATTTCCTTCACCCAACCGATGTGGGACAAAGGAATTATCATAAAAAGCAAAGCATTTCCAACAGTAACCATTATACACCCTAAGGGGAAGAGGGTGAACCCTTAATACAAAAACAAATATTTAACTAAATCATCCTAAAGTGTCGGAAAATATTTTATGGTTCCGTTTTCCGGTGTCGCGTTATATTTCTCTGGTGCGTGAGGTGGCGGCAAGCAGGAACGATGGTGGACGACAACCACGAGACTCCTAACGATTGTCAAAATCAGAGAATCAATTGCATACGGGGACACCAGATCTACATTCGGTGATGACGACAGAGACCCAGACCTGATTGGCGGCTGCCCTTGGATGCATGCAAGTGATTGGTTTATATGGTGGTGGTGGTGGTGGTATGATAATGGTGAAGGTTGGTTGAAGAGGGATGAGATGGGTGAGTCATTTTGGTGAATGGTATGAGGAAATGATGGTAAATTAATGATGAAGGATTAATGGTGGTGCTGATTGATTATGAAGATGGTGAAGAATTGGTGAATAATTGATGAAGATGATGAAGATGCGGTGGCCGATGGGTAAGTAGCTAAGGAGAAAGTAAGGTAAGGAGAGGAGAGTGAAAATGGGGGATATACATAAAAACATGACATGAGGATTAAGGTTGACGTAGTAGTTAGTAACTCAACGTGCTTGAAGGTTGTCCCAAACATCTGTTCCTTTGTACCAAAAAAAAATACATGACATGTGACTGTAAGTTTTTGTTTTTAGTGTGGGCTACTCTGTTCTTCAGCCCACCGTCTGCTAAATTTCGGCTCTCATTATTCCCTCCTCCCGAAACAGCCGATTCTCTTCGTCTGAGCTGCCCATCAAATTCACCATACTTCACAATCACGCCACCACCACAAATGGAGGACGAAGCCGACATCTACGACGGAATTAGGGCACACTTTCCCCTTTCTTTCGGCAAACAATCCAAACCCCAAACTACTCTCGAAGCACTCCACAACGCCACTCTTCGATCCGCCAATCAATCTTCACAACAACCCTCTTCTTCCAAACCATCTCTCGATTCTCTCGGTTCCGAAGATAATTCCGGCCCACTTATCGGGCCGCTAGCGCCGCCGGTTGGGGCGGTTACGGATGATGAAGCGGAGGATGATGAGCCCATGGTTGGGCCGCCCCCGCCACCGCGGGCTGGAGCTGAGTCAACTGACGACGACGACGGCGACGAAGAGGAAGATGAGTCTCCCTTTAGAATACCTATGAGCAATGAGATTGTTCTCAAGGGGCATACCAAGGTATAATTATAATTACTCTTTGCATTTTTTTTACTGCCGTGTTCCCCCTACTTTGCGTATGTATGACGATTCTGAATGACGATTCATTGTTCTTGATGATCTTTTTGGTAGATAATTGTTCCCTATTTGGTTTACCCTGTTATGTTGTATATAGCTTTCAAGGTAGTTTTTATCAGGTTGGTATGCTCAGCAAGAATTGTGGTGAGTACTTTGTGTTGCCTTGTTTGTGCCGAGTGTCGGGTTGTAGCAAGATATCGGCTTTTAGGAGAAGTGATTACCATGAATGTATTGGCTAGATATCGGCTTTTCGGAGAAATTTTGTGAGCTACGCTGACTGGGGTGGGTATCTGTGGGTGCTCTAGTTACCAATTTAAAGTATCTGATTCTTTGATTCTTGTCTTGGAAATGCGGGCGGCTTTGTTCTGTGAGTGAGCTGCGGTCCAGGGTTTCAAGTTCTTTCATTAGTGAATCGGAATTTTGGATGATTGGATAGTTCTGCGGTTAAATGTTGTTGTTTTTTCAATGGTTGTCAGGTTGTTTCTGCTCTAGCAGTTGATCACACAGGGTCAAGAGTTCTTTCGGGTAGTTATGATTATACAGTACGAATGTACGATTTTCAAGGAATGAAACGAGACTTGTCTTCATTTAGACAATTGGAACCTTTTGAAGGGCACCAAGTTCGGGCGCTGAGTTGGAGCCCTACAGCTGGGTTCTTTTTGTGTGTCACTGGCTCTGCTCAGGCGAAGGTACTTCTTCTATTCCACTTGCTTCTCTCTATGTCTAATCTGCTGGAAATTGACAGAATTTTGTGTCCGATATCAGATCTATGACCGAGATGGCCTCACTATTGGCGAGTTTGTTAAGGGGGATATGTACATTCGTGATTTGAAGAACACAAAGGGTCACATATCTGGTTTGACTTGCGGAGAGTGGCACCCTCATAATAAGGAGACCGTCTTAACGTCATCTGAAGATGGTTCGCTTCGGATTTGGGATGTCAACGATTTCAAAAGCCAGAAGCAGGTACCCCCGTCTTCTTGAATTTACAAGGTTATCGCTAAATTTAGGTTTTTAGGCTTGGTTTCACCTCATCTTTCCCATATCCATTTAATTTGTGTGAACCCATATCTGTAGACAAATTAATTGCTGGCTATATAGTGCAAATGATATCCTTATTATTCTGGTTTTTGAGTATGTAGCGTGAAATCAATATGCCATACTTTCTTCTATTATGATTTATGAACTAGCATTTGTTTGATGCCATCCTGGACGCAATTTCATTTTGGATCATTTGTGCTTTCAATAGAGGGGTAAAGCTGCTTATTGCTGAACAACAACTATATATGGATACATAATCTAGACATTGTAATATAATATAGGTAAGATGTAAGTGTTTGGCCAAATAGATGGCTAGGACATCAATGCATTGTGAACTGAAGTTTTTGGTCAGTGATTTCAAGCCTGCCTTCTTGTTCTTTTCGGGTGAAATTACCTCAACTGAATTTAGTTGGCATTGAACTCGAGAGAAGTTGCTGATAGCTTTGAAGAGGTTGATTGATCTGATTTGAGTTTCCTCTTTATAACCATTTTTTTTCCTAATTATATTGTGAGGTAGCAGAGCCATCCAATATTCAATTAAAGTCTTGTGTAAGTTGTCTCTCGGTGCTTTCAACACAGGGGTAAGAGTAGGCCCCGTACCTCCAACACCCTCTTACGGTCTTACCTCACTATAGGTGTTGGGCTAGTGTTGTTGACTGATCTTGTGGTGTTCTTAACTTTCGATTACTTTGTAGCAATATTTATTAAAGCTTCACATGCTTCTTTTTTCGCTGCTTGTCTCTATTTCAGCTAACATAGCTGAAAGCTTCCACCACCAACTCTGGTTTATAGTTACATTGATGTGCTAATATTTTGCACTAATTCTGTGCGAATTTGAGGTTTCTCTCAACAATGATATGCTTTGCTGGTAATCTAGCATCAGTCCGTCATCCATGGACAGTAGGAAAGGGTGAGGGTCATCCACCTTTAGAAATCAGGAAAGCCCTCAAGTGGTCATTTTCTTTCCTTGGTTTTCTTCTCTGGGGTTTGTCTTTGGGGTGGAGAGCCAAGAGAGGAGGCCAAAGCCACCTCTATGACGTTACACCCATGCTGATTGCTCTTGACGATAAAGAATCTCCTGGTGAGATGATTAAGAACATGATTGTGGTAAACCACTTTCCTGGCCGCGAAAAGGGCACCCTGAAATAGGAGAAACCAATTTGCGTGTTCTGAGGCCCTAGTAGAGTTTTTAACCTTCTTGAGTGTCTTGTAGAGATCTGATAGGCTTTCTGGTAATGGTAATTTCCTTTAATTAATGAAACATTTAACCTCTCCTTTATGTAGGGTTACCTCTCATTAATACTGCATTTTGTTGCAAGACTCTTTTGTTTGGAAAAGAATGAATATAACACCCTATTGTCGCTATTGCTTGTCAAAAGCATGTGCCAAGACAATATTTTTTCTCTTTTACTATTAGATCAACTAATCAAACACATGTTTATGCTTGTCTTTTTATTTTGTCTGTCCTAGTCGTAGATTCTCTAACATTACTTCTAAAATCATTGGGCTATATAGGTAATTAAGCCAAAGCTTTCAAGGCCTGGAAGAGTTCCAGTCACAACTTGCACCTGGCAACGTGAAGGCAAAAGTATTGCTGGTGGAATAGGAGATGGATCTATCCAGGTATACATAGTTTTCTGAACAAAGTTTTTACTTGTCAATATTTCTATGCCTTTTGTGTCCACTTAGGCCCCGTTTGGTTCACTTCCAGGAATCGGGTTGGTATCGGTATGGAATTAAAAGCCCGATTCCATGTGTCCAATTTTTTTAATGTGAGGCCCACTGGTATGGGTTTCATAAAACCCACAGGAATCGGGATATGAATCCCTCCTCCCTCCCCCTGACTCATCATGAAACCGGAAGTCATGAAAAATAATTAAACATGTGATATCATTATCACCACCCACAACCCAATCAACCCCATCATCTCCATGAATGATCACCACCGTGCCATCAACTCCCAACTCCATCTGATTCTGACCCAACAATCACCACAACCTAACTCAGCCCTGACAACCACCACAACACGGCCATATCCGCCTGGTGGCTACTGCATACTGCCGCCCGGCCCAATCAAAGTTACGGGTTACCCATGACGTACTATCGTATCCGAACCGGCCCAAACCGCCACTGTATAATTTCGTGAAGACATGAACACAATCAGGCCGACTAATCTTCAGATTAAACTCGTTTCAACAGATTTGTGAGGCAATCCGAAATGGACAATTGGTGATCGATGATTGATGAATGATGATGGAGCAATAGATTTTTTTTTTTTTTTTGTTTTTGAAGGAGATGATGGAGCAACATATAGTGACGTGCGATGCCGAATTCCAGACATTGTTCCTCTTTGTTTTTCTTTTTCTTTTTCTTTTTTAATTTTTGTTTGGGAAGGATAAAATGAGTAACCAAACAACTTTTTAATAGGAATCGGGTTGTGGGATGAACAAATCCGTACCATCGGAGTTGAAAATAAAACCCATTCCTGATTCCAAGACTGAACCAAACGGGGCCTTAAAGGTTTCCTTATCAGAAAACAAGATTCACAAATCACTGTACCGTATTTCTTATCACCCTTACTTTATTTGTGTTCTGATGTCTGTCTGTTGCCCCAGATTTGGAATATCAAGCCAGGATGGGGAAGCAGACCGGATGTACATTTTCAAAAAGCACATACTGATGATATCACAGCGCTGAAATTTTCAAGTGATGGACGTCATCTGATATCTAGAAGTTTTGACAGCACGTTGAAGGTAGAAGTCTACTTGCTCTTTCTCCTTCATATTACACGATGTGTTTCAAAACTTAAGATGTTTTAAGTTTATAAATTTCAAGATGTCAATGTTTAAGAAAGACGTAATATGAAAGCATTTATGAGCAAGAGAAGTGAAGAGTGATTTCTTATCTGATGAAAAGTTGTAGGATTCCTAATCCCAAAACAAGATAACATCACTCTTTTCTTTATGTTTATTCCTTTTGCATCTGGCTGAAACATCTAATATTCGAAGGAGAAGGGACTGCATATTGTGTTTAAAAAGGTGACTGTAGTGTAGGCTAATCAAACAATATCTTTCAGGTTTGGGATTTGCGCCAAACAAAGCAGTCACTTAAGGTGTTTGAGGATTTACCAAACAATTATGCTCAAACTAATATTGCATTTAGTCCTGAGGAAGAAATGATTTTGACTGGTACTTCTGTTGAAAGAGATAGCACAGTTGGAGGTTTGTTGTGCTTTTACGATCTGCAAAAACTTGAACTAGTATCAAGGGTCGGCATCTCTCCGTCACGCAGTGTTGTGCAGTGTGCTTGGCATCCAAAGCTAAATCAGGTATGTTTGTTAGTATTGTTACATACAAAATCTTATCCAAACTCTTTCTAACGCTGAAAACCAGTCTGTACGATGAACATCTGATGTTTTAAACTGAGGCACATTCTCGGAAATCAACAACTTCAATCTGAAGATGACCTGTAGAGAAGAAGTCAGAGATGATGCTGAAACCGTATATCTGTGCTTGTAGGTTTTTGCAACAGTCGGAGATAAAAGCCAAGGAGGAACACACATACTCTATGATCCAACCATGAGTGAGAGAGGGGCTCTTGTATGTGTTGCTCGTGCACCAAGGACAAAGTCAGTGGATGACTTCGCGGTGCAGCCAGTTATACACAACCCTCATGCACTACCTTTGTTTAGAGATCAGCCCAGTCGCAAACGACAAAGGGATAAGATATTGAAGGATCCATTGAAATCCCACAAGCCTGAGCTACCCATGACAGGGCCAGGCCGTGGTGGGAGGACCGGGACATCTTCAGGAAGCTTGTTAACACAATATCTTCTCAAGGTAATGTTGAGATCAGTAGGTCCTTTCATTTTTTTCCTGTTGTTGTTGGAAGTAGTAACTTTTTTATTAAAGAGGGGGTGGGGGGAGGGGGGTAGAGGTAGGTGGAGGAATACTTACTATGATCTTATTATCTGACTTTGTGTACTTTTGCAGAAAGGAGGTATGTTGAAGGAGACATGGATGGATGAAGATCCCAGAGAAGCTATACTGAAGCATGCTGAGGCTGCGGAGAACGATCCAAAGTTCATTTCCCCAGCTTATGCCGAGACCCAACCCAAAACTGTGTTTGCAGATTCAGATTCTGAGGATGAAAAGTAACACAACACTAAATTAGCTGTGTCGCCAGCAATCTGGAAGGAGAAAAACATATTTCCTGAAGTTGTTTTTGTATTCTTCATTATGAGAAATCCTCCCTCCATTATAAGCTGTGGCGATGCACACATACCACGCGGAAGAACGAGTTGCCTTGAATTTTGTTGTAACTCGATAGCCTCACTGTTCTGAAATTGTGTAAGAACCTGTTTACTGTCTCACGCCGTGGGAAATTTATCGAGCTAGTTGCTACCATTGCTGTTTTAGGTACTTGACAAAATTAAACACCACTGTAAATAATGTTTGAATATCAGTGAATAGAGCTGAGGATTACTCCCTTCGTTTTTATTTAAACACCCCCAGTTTAAAACTTTCGAAATGGGATAAGTTTTTACTACACATCAACCTTCCACTATCTCCAAAAATAATAAACAAACCACCCATTATCTCTAACAATAATAAACAACTCACTATCTTCAACAATAATAAATAAATCACCAATTATCACCAACAATAATAAACAAATTACATTACCTTATTTCCACGTGAAATAAACAAACTACATCACCTTATTTCCACGTGAAACAGGGACCGGGGTGTTTAAAGGGGGACGGAGGGAGTAGATATTCCATACATCATTTCTGTTCTAAATCAAACTATGGATGTGTAATATACTAACAGACCATTCTGCAAAAATAATAAAATTATTAACCTCTATATTATCTAGCAGTTCTACAAGACGCAGAATATCGGTGCGCAGGCTGCACTTTTTATTTTTAATAGGATTGGTTTTTCCATAGCAAAGGGTCTGGGGGCTCAGTTAGTATCTCGACTCTCCACCGATTTCTTGTAATTATTGTTAATAGGATTATGGAGGTCGACATTTTAGGTAATCCTGGTGAGATCGCTGCCCTCGGACTTATGAAGAGATTGACAGATTTGTATTTCGCACGGGTCGCTAGGGATGTTGCTTTTGTTTATTCTTTGACACCGCGTCAGTTAGTTTTATGAAGGCCTCAGCAGGGTATGCACAGTTTTGATTGGCAGGGTATGCACAGTTTTGATTGGCTTAGGGTGATCCCGATTTCGGGGTTAGGTCAGACTACGAATGGTCAGACCTATCACTGCATATTTTGCTATCGTCTGGGGATACCTTTGTTCACCGTAGAACACCCGTGCTCCGCTTGGTCGCGGGTCTTTGTTGGTGATATATTTTGGGATCATGCAGTCTCATGTACGAGTGTTGTGCGCGTCAAGCATAGGCATAATGTTGTTCGTGACACGCCGGTTGACATCTGTTACCGATCGGGGATCTCAGCAGGGAAGGAGGTTGACATTGGCATGGTTGGCGCTGAATGAACGTTTACGTCGATTTGACTGAGTCTTCGCCTTGACACAAACGGGATTGACTGATTTTGAACCAGGTAAGGTGGGAAGCGGCCAATCGTAAGCGTGCTAAGTATGAGGCTATGTGCGCTGCTTTAGGTTATAGCTTCCTTCCTTTCTCTTTCTCCTCTTTGGGGGAGTTGGAGCCAGCAGTTGTTGCTCTGCTCAAGCGGATCCAGCAGTTCTCCAAAATGCAGAATATCAGTGTGCAGCCTACAACTTTAATTTTTACTAGGATTGGTTTTTTCATAGCGAAAGATGGGGGCTCAGATAGTATATCGGCTCCCCACCAATTTCTTTGTAAATTATTCTTGAACCTTCATTCAATACTCCCTCCTACCCAAAGAGATTTTCCTCTTTGGGTAGGGCACAACAACCAACACCCCAATTAAACAAACCCCTAATTAATGTATGCCAAGTGTCCTCCTATAAAAGACTTGGTTTCAGGTTTTAATATATAGTATTAGATGACTTTGAATTTTAGAAAGACGTCATAAATATCCACATTGCATAGTACAATATTGAAAATATCAAAACTTAACAAAGTGGATTCTTCATGGATGAGTACACTAGAATTTTTCATGCACAATTTAGTCTATCTATATTGTTGATTTTCATTTAACATAAAGATAGGGGTATAATTCAAATTTATTACATCTACCACAACAACAAGAACAATCAAGTCTTATTCCCAAAATAATTTAGGGTCGGCTAACAATAGATATCATTATTAAGAGACTCGTGCAATGCACGGGCATTCATCCTAGTAATAATAATAATAAAAGACGAAGAACAACTTCTAAAACTCTATATTTTTATATATGAATCAATAACCGAGGGAACCTTTGTTTTACGTACATGGACAGCATTTACAGGAGTAAGGACCACGGGCTTCATTTAAGCCAGATATCGTTTTTCTATGAAATATTGGGATGACAATCAATCTGATTCAATTTCTCCCTATGTAAGTTACCATTGTGCTCAGGCTATGACACTATGTTACAAAATTCATTTTTTACAACCTCAGCTAGTAACTATAAGGCAGTTCGAGTTCCTTAAGGCCCGCCTGCCAAACATCGATCACCTAGTGTGTACAACAAACGTGCACCAGTCTTTTTAGCTGCACATACATGCCTGATATTGGACGAATCAACAACTATTTGCCTCATTGCTGGTCTTCCCAATAGTTTGTATTAGATCATGACTGCTCGAGCTCAAACGTTGCCAAACGAGCATCAGATAGGACGGTAAACATTTGCGTGTCGACAAAAAGCTGCAAAAACCACAACCAAACAACTTAAACAATGAAAGCCCGAAACTATTACCAACCTATATATTGACTTAAGAGAAAGGGTAGTAAACCCAAGGGGTAATGGGCATTAGTAACACAAATTGATAAAGAAAAATTTAGCATTAAGCAACAAAAAGATTTTCTCGGTTTCTTGTTTCCTTAATTTTCCAAACCTTAACCCCTCACTCCCCCAAGCTAAAGGTTTGTCGATTATATTAAAGGGGGCCAAGTCATAATACTGAATCAAACTCTGATACAACAATGGAGTTAGACAAACCTTAATAAAAGACCGATCTCTGCCAGGGAAGGAATCAATAAAACTATCCTTTAGGAGTAGCGAGACCTACAAGGATGAACATACAAAAGTTAAAATCACAAACACATCGCTTGTTACTGAAAGCATCAAAATGGGCGCACGGATGACTAAGCAAACTTTAACTTACCCGATCATTATTTGATTGTACACTGGTGATGGAATAAGACCTGAAATCTGCACATAAGGATTCCATGTATCTCTTCACCACATCTAAAAATTGGGTGGCTGCTTTAGCCTGCAAGTAAACACCAACATTAAGATGAGAGCTTCATGGATACTAAAACAAGATACAACAATAACAATAACAAAAAAGCCTACGTCCCAAAATGAATTATTGAATTGAGGTTGGCTAAGATATTAGATCAAGAAAACAAAAGGAAACAAACAAATTTACTTTTCACAGTAGCATATTTATTCCTATCTATACCAATATCAAGTGCCAACCTCTGCCTATGGCTACAAGCAATTTCACGTACTCTAGTAATGACGGGGTTCTAGTTGATTACTCTAGCAAATACATGTTTCCAAAGTAACAAGAATAAATTCAAGTAATAAAAGAAAAATGGAACATCAATTTGCTGGAACACTTGTTCAATGTACTCTTAACTTATATTCTTATATGTAAATGGCATAATATAGTTACCTGTTCTTCATTACACCTATATACAGGATGCTTCTCTGCTATTTTAACTTGACTGGCCATTGCAGCATGAAGTGGACGAAGTTCAGAATACAGCTCCTTACGTCGAGGAAGTATTGGCAAAGAGCACATCTTCACCTGCAAGAACATGAAATTGAGGTTTCTCTGTAGCATAGGTCACACAACTTGAGGTACAAGAGTTACTTGAGGAGGTGCCAAACTATAGGGAGATGCTGAATGCCAACTTGAGTTTTTGGTTTTGAAGAGATGCGATCAAGAGAATGAAATCGTACATAAAATTATCAAGGCACATCACTACGTGGTAGTTGTAAGTAGCATAGGAAACATAGTGCGCATGCATATACAAATTCATTTAAGCTCTTCAAAAACCTATCTTCAACCCCCAGAAAATAGAGAGAAACTTCAATGGAAGGAAACTTGTAAATTCAAGCATAAGCATGCTGATGTAAAAAAAACAAAACAAAAATAAAATAGTACCATTCCCACTTCGCCAACGGCAAAATTCAAAGAACAAATTCCACAATGATTTCCCTCATCAGCAAAGAGGTACTGCAGAAGTACTTGGTAAAAAATAATAGACCTATGTCTGGTACTCGATTATAAATCAATGGAATAAATACAGAATTTGTGCTGAATTCAATGAAAAAGATGGCAATGAAGATTAACCAATATCCTTGCTCTATTCTCATACACCCATTAAAACAACTCCATCAGTAAATTCTACCCTGGTTAATAGGATCATACTAATAATTTGACCAATTTTGTAAACATTTTCAAACTGTTTCCATCAACCATCGCTTGACAACATAGGGGCTCTGAAGGTGAGAGAACAAAATACTGCACAGAAGTAGGAAAGTCACAGTTCCTAGAATACAAATCTGCAAGATTCCTATAATCTAACATCATGAGCTTCAAAATAGAGAGCAGTCAAATTTTAAACATCAGCATCACCAACCTACTGCAAATTTGCAGAAAGCAAGGGTTTCATTTCTTTGATCACATACTACAAATTAACAATGTGGAGCATATCATGATCTAGCAAGCTCAATATCTACAAGCTAAGTAAAGTAACATGCTCAACTGCATATACTACAACCTGAATGCAGAGACAGTAGCACAGACCTGGTCCTTTTCCACATTGACATGGACAAGATTAGAAGTTTTCACTTTCAAGTATTCTGGTTTATCCTGTACACCAACCTGCAGAGGATAATCTATAATGTTACCGGAAAAATACACTACTAATGTGCAGACAAAAGGTGAAATGAATTATAGGAAAGATTAGAGGCTAGCGACGAGAGTAATGAAACATGTTTATTTTTATATGAGAGGGGTCAGAGGGAAGGCATCATGAACATACATCCCCCCAGTCACAAACCACCTACATTTGCTTCATGCAGAGCTACATAACGGCCTACAACAATAGTTTCCTGTAGATGTCTCACACCCAGGAAAAAAAAAAAAAAAAAAGACCACATAATCAAATAGAGCTTTCAGATTTGAGTGCTATTGGCATTTGACCACTGAAAAATTAGCTTGGGAGAAGTGGTGTTATGTCAGATTCAGTACAGCCATCACTTTCAACAGTCCCTTACCTTATAGGAGTATTTTTTTTCGTTCTTTGTTTGTCAGTATAACAAACCACCATCATGTTATTACAGTGCATTCTAAAAAAAAAGCCTCCAAATCAAAGCCTAAGATCCCAATTGATGTAGTAAAGACAGCATACAAGACACTTACAATGTAAGGAACAGGGGCATCGAGAAAATCAATCATCTTCGCTGGGAGAATCTGGAACAATGAATTGTGAGAACTAATTAGAAGGGTAATCACAAAAACCACCAACAATAGCAGCTAGTTAAGATCGACATATGATTTAAAATTCAAAAATCCATCCAAGAGCAACTTTGGAGGGTAAGAGAAAGATCATATCCAGTAACATACGGAGTAATATACTAGTACAAATCTGAGCAACTATCATGCAATTGAGCCACTGAAACTCTGAGGAATGGGAAGAGAACGGAATATCAAGGAGATGAGATTGCTCAATTGGTTACAACTGAAAATACCCTTATACCCTTGTTATAGTATTTTCAAATTAATTTTCCCTTACTTCACTGACCACCTTTAGATGTAACCCACCCCCGGGTACCCACAAAAACCATTCTCCGATCACTCAACCCCTCCCCAGCTTTACCATTGCGTAGATGTCACTGATTTGTTTCCTCTACGAGAGCAAGAAGAGAGGGATGTGCAAAAGTCATTGATGTGGACCACGGCCAGACAACAGATAAGGCGGATGTTAACAGTGACAAGGACATTTAGGGGTTGGAGAGGACTTGGAAAGCGGTGTCGCCGATGGTATTGAATATCAGCAGATGCAATACACATCAGCCGAGATATAGGGCATTTTCAGCTTATCACGCCAATATTCTATGATACATAAAGAACTATAGCCGAAAAAGCCGATACTTGGCTGATATTTGACAATATGCAATAGGGCTCTTCATATTACCTCGCATACTGGTGCTGGACGTTTGAGACACGTGCAAGGGTATGACTTTTGGACCCCTCATTTCAGACCAAAATATGAAAAACACAAGTTTAACCATAAGATAGTCAACGCCAACACTCTGACACGCACCTGTGACGGCTACTTCTAGTCGAGACTGAGTAACGTAGTACTTAAATAATACAGCCCACACCCTCTTTCCTCTCCAAGAACATTGTGACATCCCATATGATAAGAACCGAATGGAACAGAAAGAGTTTTTGAACTTTGGTTATGATGGATGGTCCCAAATCGTAAGTTAAGACCAGATTTCGACGAAGCGAAATGTAATATAATTGCAATGAAATATGCAATATTGTCCCCTTAATCTGTTAAACAATGTGGGAAGTACAGCTGGGCAGTGTCCAGAAATAGTCAAGTCCTAAAGATCTAACTTTGCCGCCACAACTTAACCTTTCGAACTTCTCATTCATGAAAGGAAATTTTGATTCAACAGTGACCAGGATTGCTTAAGAATTGGGGCCCCAAGCGACAAAATAAGAACTGAGATAACCAATATATCAGTCAACAAGACAAGCAACACAATTATGACAGTTGAAGTTACATTATTGCAATGGTTAATAACAGAAATGTAGCAGAAGAAGACCAGCAACACGCAAGTATTATAAACTCACAGGTAAAAGGAGACTCTGCCATTCAAATGGACGGATCATAGGGATGAGAGACAGCACAACAGCTGACAGAATACCCTGTAGAAACAAAATTGAGCAACAGATGGACTTAAAATTATACTCAAATCTAAAGATAGAAATTGCACAAAAAGTTTCGCATCGGAAAGGTTAAGAGTCCCAGTATACAACCTCAATCACACTTTGTCGCAATAGTTAAGATGGCTGCTATAATAAGTTTACATTTTAGACCTCCTAAACCCTAATAAACCCTAAATGTTCACAGATCAGAGAGCTTAACAAGCACCAAATTTCTTATTGCTTTCTCAGGAAATGCCACACGAATGAAAAATGTGGTAGAAAGACTCCAGGCCAACCTCACTTCACACTTTTGCCAAGAAAAGACTATCCCCTCATCTTGCACAACATCAACACCAACAACATCCAAGCCTTATTCCAAAAATGATTAGGGTCGGCTAACATGAATAGTCATCTAGTAACCGTCTTGTGTATGCCACAAAATTTATTCTCTCATCTTGCACGCAAACAAAAATAATAGTGATGTACCAACAGGTCAATTCATATCCTATATCATCAAAGGAATGGTTTGATAGATGACCTAGAAAGCTCAACTTCCCCCATGAAGCCAAGATGCATAAATTTTCAGATTATGACAGTCAAGATATAACATCGAATGTTATGGGCTTAAGTTTACCACAATGAATAACAAATCAACCAAACGATATTCGGCAAATGAAGACAAGTTAAAGTTAATCTGGATAAGAGGACAACTAACCAGATTAGGGCATACAACTATGATTTGCTTCTCCAGCAACACTCCCGTTACCAAAGCCAAAATCTGAAACAAAAGATAATGTGAGAGTTGACTAAATGGTGAAAGTAGGTCTAGAAATTGAAAACTATTCGAGAAACATACAAATTGAAAGCTGACTATACATTATGCAACCGAAAGATCAGACACCACTTGATTAGAAATTTTTTCATTTAGGCACAAAGTTTAATAGTAAAGGGGTACCCTTGGTTTTCTTACACTAAAGGGCATATGTCCCATATGCACATGGGTATGTCCAACCTTCAATGAAGCGTAAAATAGACTTATGCCTATACAAATGCCATACATAAATAGAAATGGGACAAATTTATAGCACCATCCAAAAAAGGAAAATGGGGCAAATTTTAAGAATTGGAGGGAGTAACATAAAACTTTAATGCTAGATTCAAATTGTTGGATATAAACTTGCAAGATTGATGATAACATAAATATAATGCCAATATACAAGCACTTCGATATACAATAACACCAACAAAAGCACTCACCCATACCAACACCAACAACAACAACAACAACAACAACAACAACAACAACAACAACAACAACAACAACAAAAAAAAAAAAAAAAAAAAAAAAAAACCACTAATGAAAAAAAGTAGAAAGTAGAGGATATAGAATATAGAAACTATATTAAACGTGGATAAGCAAGAAAACCAATTGTAGAGAGAACAAAGGAAAGAAATAACCAAAATCCATTACAATTAAATAGATAAATAAAATAAAAACCTTCGAATGAGAACTACAAAGAGATTCAGAAGAGAACAAGATTGACGAAAATATAGAAGGGAAAAAAATTATACAAAAGACTCCAAATGAAGAGAATAAAATTTTTAAAACAAAAGTGAGGCCAAAAAAAAAAAAAAAAAAAGTAATGCCAAACACGATCATCCACATGAATTCTTTTCCTCCACTCCGCCCTCTCCAATGTTATAATTTCTTCAATTCCCGCACCTACAACAATCTTATCACTCCAATTTTTCAAGCCTCTTAACCGGAAAATTATTTGGTATTCGTCTCACATGGCCAAGATGAACTTCCGCCCTAATCAACTTCTTCATCAAATGATCCTTTATAGACGGCCAAAATGTCCAAATATAACAAAAATGATATGTCATGAATGAGTACTAAGGTACTGTATCACACGAACAAGAAGAGTTCTCGAAAAGTTTAAATATTCAATATAAACATGTATTTTCATCCAGAATGCAGACCATTTCATACATGACTACAGACAAGAAAATGGTTTGAATAGAAAATTGAGTAAGAAATTCTGTATTAGCATTAAGTAAACAGCAAAAAGTTCACAAAAGCATTACACTATCAAGAGAGAGGGCTCGGCAAAGGGTTGCAGTGGTCCAAACAGATAATGCAACAGCCTCCTCTGCAGCTGCTAAGCTTGCATTGACCTGAAACACATAACCTTACTTATACACAGTACAGAAAATTGTTCCATAGTCAGAACCATAAATAAAAGCCATGCAACCGTACTTCTGCGGATTTGGTAGGATCGTGCAGATCTTTATCTAGGGAACATTTACCAACACCAAGATCAGAAACTGAAGGACGCTTGTAGTGAATAGCCTGCAGGTGCTCAAGAGGCTGAAAAAATATCTCACTCCCCCGTCCAGGAATAGGCATAGTACCATAAGCACAAACTATTTGTAGTAAATCATTCTTATTCTCCTGTAAGTGAGCCAGCAACAAATAAAAGCATACACCATAAATGTCTTATATCACTATTCATTAGTAATCTTGCAGGAACTTTCAATAGGACGAAGATCGAGAAATATTTGAAGAAGGGGATTAACAGACCTTAGCCCATTCCATATTCATAATATCGCCAGAATAATCACTTTCCTGATTTGAGAAACAATCATAATCTTCATCCATGCTTCTTACTGAACTGTCAGAAAGACAAAATTACAATAGGTTACGTTAAATAATTGGATACTCGCAGTAAGAGAATGCATGCAATGACTTTATCATGAGGCTACACCCAACATGAACTTTGACACTGGAAGAGATGAAACTGGCAAAAATCTTGGTCGCGACCAAGCGCTAGAAAGAAATAATTTCTCCACCTGTATAATGACAGAGAACTGTTGCTTCTCTCCATTTTCAGGTTGTCAGAGTGGGATAACGGAGTGGCCTCAGGAGAGCTTGCTCCATTTTCATACAGTCTTGCAAAACCATTAACACGGCCTTCAGATACATCAGAAGATTGGCCATCAGAATCTTGAAGACTCTGTCTCTCATCCTGATCTGCGTCTTTCGCAGGACTAAACTCTGAAATTTCACTTGTGCCACCACTGGATGGTGGAGACTCAACAATCTTTGAAGAACCAAATGGGACCTCATCATCAGGAATAAGCCCCGCTGCGGCAGCAGTGAGGGCTATTGCACTATCAACAGGTATCGCTGATGACATCCATTCTGTCGAGCCTTCCGTACTTGGTGAGTCAAAATTCTCAGGAAATTGATCCTGCCCTCTTGAAGTGGAAGGAGAGTAATCACTGAGACTAATGTCACTGACAAACTGGGTTATTCGATTCAGACGCTCCTGCGCAACAATACTACCCCAAACAAAAAAGACAATAATCAGCAAAGATTAGGATACATCAAATACGCTGGTACGTAACTATGAAATGATGACAAAAAAAAAAAAAAAAAAAAAAAAACTAAAAATTAAAAATAAAGGAAAGAAAACTAAAGCACCTGTTCAGCATCTCATAGTGCAGCTCAAAGAAAGGAACTCTAGTGAGTAAACAGTAGCAGCGAGGAGCAGAAACTAGAAACCGGCTGCCCCCTAAAGATGGTTGAGACAGGGGTGAAGAATGACCCAAGATAGCTGGTGGCCTCTGAACAATTTCTGGAACTTGTAGGCAGACACCATACATAGTTCCATTATCTGCAGCCTGGTAGAGGATAAGCAATTTTCAGTATCAATCATTCCTCCACCCTCCACCATCACAATCCAGAAAAGAAAAAGGGAGAATATTATCCATAGCAGGAAAAAAAAAAAAAAAAAATCATGCGTTGTAGAACTTGGAAAGATCCACACTCATTGAAAACATACAACCAAAGGCTGTTTCCAGCACAATCTTATAATACATGTGTGTGCAAGTGTGAATGCGCGTTTAAAATGTGAACAACAAGCTTATTATCAGGCAAGTAACAGGATATCAAAAGGCGAATCCATTTGCGGCAGCTATTGACTCAATCTTTTCGTTCTTTTCTTTCCCAATTATTCGTGGTGTTCGGGGTCAAGGCTAAAAAGGTGAGGTAGTACCGCAAACAAGCATGTTAACGGAGACCACAATCCACAAAAATCCTTCTTGCAATAAAAAGATAGAGAAAAATTATATGTGGCTTCTCACAAATTCGAAGGTGTTAGTTATGTGAAACTCTTGAACCAGAAATAACAGTGCACTCGTGTCTCACCTTTAGCGAGAAAATAAAAGCCAAATCATCTCTTCCCAGATGCTCCTGTTTAATGATGCAGGACAAAAAAAAAACATATAAGATAATTACCAGGCACATATATTCCAGAAGCATATGACATAAAGCAATTCATTAAGCATAAAATAAGCCAAACACCACTTCCTAGTTAACAGCCCTTGCAAAATTGAAGGCATTTTCAATCATGCTAAGCAAATTCCTGTACTGGAGATCATCGCATCCTCCTCTATGATGGTTATGCTACCACATTATTGATTCACACCAGTTATACACTAGATGTCCATTAAGGAGCAATTCTCGGGACCAAAAATTTCCATCTGATAATATCATAATACCAATTTCTAGGCACAGCATGAACAGAAAAAAAAGAATCTACCTGTCCATAGACAAGCGAATTTAGATCACTTAGGGAAGGACTTCTCTCCATTAGCCGAGCCTGCAGGTTTTACAAAAACGTGCTGTAATAAATACACGTATACATTACGCGACTAAAGGAAACGTGAGTACAAGACACAAGCAATTTGGGAATGCACAGGGACACTAAACAGCTGATAATGGTGGAACCATTAACTATCTTCCACAGAAGTACAAGGTGCTTGGTAGCATTCCATTTTTACCATGAGTACATACCAGGGTCAATTAAGTAATACTAAACCGTGCTTTCAGTCATCAGAACAATTAGTATAAGTACAACATATCAATAATTAAAGGTGGGAACAAACTTTACTATCCAAAAGTCAAAGTTGATCATATTATTTCATTCCTAAAAGTTCTGTGCTTACTAGCGCCAGAAAACTACTTAAGAAGCATACATGAATACATGATGGCTTAATAAGCTTTAGATCAAAGTTTTATTTTATTTCATTGACGGGATGATGAACTTAAAACACATGGAATAACAGTACAGGTTATTTAAACTACTGCATCTCTGTCTAATTTCACACACAAATTACAAAAAAAAAAAAAAAGAACATTCCAAATTATACTGAATTATCTGAATAATAATCACAGTTGGGAATAGAAACCTTGACGCCTCCTGGAAAAGAAAATGCGCATATATCCTTCAGGCGCATTGGCAATTTCTTCCCAGGTGGATACTTGAATATCATCTGCAAACACGATGAGGATCCGCTTCAGCAGGAGGAAATAATATGTTTCATGAAACGACTTTAAAATTTACAAATGGACTGGGTTTTCATAGTCAATGAAAGCCGAAATAAAAAAATGAGGCAGCTCTTGGAAGAAAATTATTCAAGCTTGAACCTGAGGATCCAGTGCAGGAGGTGAAGGCTCATTATAGTATGCTAATCTTCCATCCACTGCACCTGATCTAGCCATCTCTGACTCCAAGTTTTTCTTTCTGGCAAAAGCATCCTCAACAGCCTCAAAATTGGTATCCGGATGAAGACCCATAACTAAGAAGTGTTCGAATAGCAAAGTAGGTTCCTGGTACTTCGTCCGGTCCTACATTAGTAACAACATATTGATTATCGAGAGTAAGAGAAGTTACTATGAAATTTGTCCATACCATCTTCTACATGAATGTATTGGCATCAAACATTACAGTTAAAATACCGGTCCCACCAAACTATCCATCCACTACGGGGAGACCAAACGACAAGAACAAAAAATGTATTGGCCACGAACATTACAGTCAGTTTGGCCCAGTTCTAACATTGTGGACAGGTATTTCTTCCAAGGTTTCAGAAAGTCTTTCTACCAAAATTCTCAACTGTTTGGTAACCTTGTAGAAAAATTATCTAACAGAAACAAAATCAGTTGGACGGTGTTTACCCTTAGGCACATCTATCTATCTACTTATATTTGCACCACTAGTTTTAGTAAAATAAAAAACTCTGGAGTACATAAATTTGCTCTATACACCGAACATCTCAAGCGTCCTGAACATAAAAAACAAACTTCAGCATCGATCAACCCCCAATCAAAAGTAAACTCAAAAAACAAGAATGAAAACGAGAATCAGCAGCAAGCATTGAACCATGACCCATGAGTTGATCTTATAGGTGAGGTTCTAATCAGCGACAAAAAAAAAAAAAAAAAAAAAAGGTTTAATCAATGTATATTGAATATTTGGCGCAATGTATGATCCAACAAAGCCATTCAGGTCAGCACAATGCAAAGGGCTTGAGGTAGCTCCCGAAGAAATTTAAAATCAAAAACTCCAAAGTCCAAATAGATGATTCTACTCCTGTAGCTACAATTAGAATAGAATAAGCTCTTACGAATTCCAAAGGAATTTTTTAGAACTATATGTTTGGTCAACCTTCTGAAACATAGCCAAACAGGTGTCAACACCAGTTAGTACATGATCTTATTTGATTGCCAAAGTGGAAATGATAGAAGCATACATCGGAACTATGTAAAACGGAAATTACAGACTCACGGGCAATGAACTAACCATCAATATGCTTTCTGGACAAACTCTACTTAGTATTCTGTCCTCTTAATTCCCTCTCTTTCAGTCTCTCTCTTCCTTGTATATACTCTTCTTAACTCCTTAATAATTTTTGCATTTCAGTAATTCACTGTGATGCTTCTAGTTAGCCAACCCTAAATCATTTCCCGACTAACGTGTTGCTGTTGTTAGCAGTTCCTGTCTCTCGTCCACACACAACAACGAGATGATCATCCGCAAGTTTGTTTAGTTGACAGATAACAATCACACTCCTATCATCAGTTTCACGTTGTAGTTTGCCTTACCTCGCACAAATTGACATTAATTAATAATTATAGCGAACTTTTTAACTTTTTTTAAAGTAGGTTCCTCCTAGTCTACATGTGGATCTAAGCAATCGATATAATTTACCACAAGCAAAAAGTGAACCAGTTCGTGAGCTTATGTCCAACAAACTGGTTCCAATCAGATTTTTTACTTTCTTATCTTAATTGTTCGGTTAAAGGTTCTGAGTATCGTATGCCTGGCTTCAGATCAAACTTGTAGCATTTGTAGCTGCTCAAAAAAGTGCAGTCTTGGCCTGCTGTTGTTAGTTGTTACACAGATATATCTACAGCCAGAGCAGCTTAAAGCCCTTGAAATAAACATTTGCTCTCTGCTGTCATAAAAGGGATCTTTTCAAACCTAGATGAATTTAAGGAATCATTATGTAATGCGGCCTAGGAGTCTATGCAGACATATGCAAACTAGTTAAGAGACCCCTTTTATATTTTGTACATAGTCACCCTATGTGGCTCCAAGCTATTCTGTCAAAATCCGAAATTCATATAATCTTAGAACTTGAGAAGTTGCTGTTCCCTATTTCTTAAGGCACTAATGAACCTTTCCAAAGAGACAGCCTCTCCCGTAAAAAAATACAGGTTTTTTTTGTAACACAGTCCAAGTTAGTTATGTGTTAACAATTGCAATAAAGCTCCCACTTTAAAAAATATAGAGGGAAACCAGTATTTCAATTAAAGTTCAATGCCCAAAAATCCTCTATGGAGAAAGTTGAGAAGGGTACACTATGAAACAAGGAAGCCCCTCAATACCAAGAAGATGATACTCTTAATAACAGCATTTAACTAGAAGATAAAGGCTAAGATACCAAAGACTACAAAGATGAGATGAAGCATAACGTGCAGATGAAAGCATAACATTTGGAGTGCAATAACAAAGATCCAAGCTGAAACTTTCCCCAGAACTTTACAAGCTTACAAGTTCTGCACCTAATTGAATCTATTCCTCAGCAACAGATATATTCCAGCTAAATTTATTGTGTTCAAAATTAACTTAGTGCTATATTGTCGACTATGTGTCCAAAGTGGTTTACTGACAAAACGAAGAAGTTTAAGCTATAAATAGAGAAATGCACGTCTGTGCTTATCGCAACTACCTGAGCATAATTTTTGAGCAAATTTCAGTTCATCATCAACCATAATCTAAAGCCTCGAAAGTTCCAATGGAAATAACATCCGCAGAGTTTCATGCATACCCTCATCCTCGTAAAAATGAAATTACTCTTTCAACCTCACTCTGGGATTGCAAAGAGCTCTTTAACCGGCTCACTAAAACTTGCTCTATCATTAACAAAAAGATGTTCCATGGAATTGTAGACCATCAACAAAAAGATCAAAAAGAATATGTGCAATTTTTTTCAATACAGTAACTAGCAACCGCTCGACGCAAAAATTCTTTAAGAGAAAAGGTCTAATCAAGCCAAACAATTTTTAACTATCAAAACAAGAAAAACAAATTTTTGCCTTGAAACTGATCATCTAGCCAGCAAAATAATATCCATCAGATAGCTTTCATAACACAAAAATAAACACAAATTCAACAATCCAAAAGTATCACAAAACAAAGCTCCTGAGTCTGATTCCACACAGATCAATGATAATAAAAAATTGGAATAAGAAAACAAGGAAAGGTAGGAACTTTCATTAACGAAGTAACACAAATACTTCTACAAACAAAAGTACCTGGGTGTGTAGCTGATACCACTGCCTTTTCTGATTAGCCAGAATCTCAGGATTGAAATTGAACCTTCGGTTCTCATACTGTGCGCTTCCACCCCACCGCCAAGCCTTAGATAACTGAGACTTCAAATTCTGGAAGCTATTGCTACGTCGATGAGACTGGTTTACAACTTCACTCTGACTTCTTTTATGTCCCGTCCAAACTGGTGATGTGTTCCCACTACCTAAATACTCATTTGCCACCCTAACTGCCTCCTCTGAAATCTGGTGCAGAACCCATAATGGCGAAGACGGTCTTTCTTCAAGAGAATCAACATCCTCTTTTAGGTCCATTTTCCTAAAATCTTAGCTCATTCTTCATCTTACAATTATCAATTTCTTAAGTATTGCCATCATATCAGTTTAAGGAAACCCAAAACAAAACGACACGATGTCGACAAATTATTACCGGGCCTATGATTTATGGCAACCTCGTTATTAATACACAAACCCACTAATCAAAAACTTCAATTCTTTCCAATATATCTCAACTGATCTTCCAACCAAAGAACACAGCTTGAATAAGAAGTTGCGCAAAGTTCTTATATTTCTTCCTCAACTTACACAATCAATATGCTGTTTCCAGAACATTGAAAAGGACATCACAACAATTCTCAGTCAAATGCGACGTTCCACAACAAAAATTAAACGAAAATTAATCAAAACCCAACCAAAATAATCATGCACCATATCAAAACCCAATACCCCCATCAAAAAGTTCAAGACTTCAAAGCTTCTTATAACCAACCAAAAATAGAAACTTTACAAGATTCACCAAAAGTGCAAATCAAGGAACAATACACAACCAAAAAGGAAGAAACAAATTACCCATTAAAAAATTTAACATAGAGTTAACTTTAGGGCGGGGGGAACAACATACCTTGTTCTGTAAATTACTGGGATTATTATGGTGATTTGCTTAGATATCCAGTTTGCAAGAGAAAGCCAGAAAAATATGGAGAAAAAAGATAGAAAGAGGGAAGAAAAGAAAGGAAAAAGTCTCCAAAAATAGTCGGAGGGGGTTATGCAAAAAAGAAAGGTCAAGAGTTTCAACAAAAGCAACAGGAAGACCCTTGGAATCATGGAAATACAAAGTTCATAGAGTTTTATGGTTTTAGATCAAAGTGGGAGTTGGACCCACAAGGATCAATGTGCTTGGTCACTTGGAAAGGGGGTCCAACATGGAAAAATCATACCATTTGGTATCTTATGATAAAAAGTTGCCATTTCAGAATACTCCGTATATAGTTTTGATGATGAATATTGAATGATGGTGTTAATGGGCAGATGAAACTGCTGTGTTTACTAAAATGGGATTCACTTTCTGGTATTTATTGGTTAGATTTTGTTGAATTGGAATTTGATGGCATTTTGTCCCTTGGATTCTACTAACTCTTGTATTATTTCAGGAGGGATGGTGTCATCCTTTGTTGTTATGACAAATATTAATTTTGCTTGTGCACCAAAGTCTGAATATTCTATTATTGTTGGTTGAGAGAAGATTGTAAACTCCATTGAATTTTTTTTTTTTTAAGATTTACCTAAATTCCATTGATTCATATTTATAATATGTATTCAAGTCAACTCCGTTAAGATCAGAGTAGAAGGTTGGCGTTCAATCACAAGTACGGCCGACCTATTTATAAATGAAAATGTTGCGTCACCTAGGGTCTAGCTTGTCTGAGAAGTAATTAGTTTAACTCATTACTCCTTTTGTCTCACTTTAAACACCGCATATCGTTTTCCTTTTTACAAAAATTTGAAACTTTAACCGCAAATATCTTATACTCCGTATTACATAATGAATTAAAACGTCACAGAAATATTTACTTTTGTTCTAGAATATTTTGTCATACAAGTAAATTTTTTCTAAAAAAAAGTGTTTATATATGTAAAAGCTAGTGGTTAAATTGGCGTCTTTAATACCGTAAAAAATAAAACGGGATGGTTTAAAATAGGATGGAAGTGTTGGAAATAAAACTCGAACAGGAAGGAGTACCATTTTTCAAGCTTACATTGTCTCTAAACAAAGGGGAAAAAAAAATCTTAATTTGAGCATTAGAAAAATCCAACACTTACCCTCAGAAAAAAATATCCAACTCTTGATAAAATAATGGCCATGTAGACCATAATAAGACGTTATGACTTATAAGCTTAAACTTATAAGTGCATTGACCATTTTTTAGCAATAAAGAATTTTCCACTCGTTAGGAATTGTTTGTATGGGGAGAAATACTATGTCAGCCAAAGAAAAAAAAAAAAAAAAATGGCAGATAGGTAATTCCAACTGTCTCCTTGATGAAACCAGTTAATCAACCAACCGTGGCGAAATTTGTGAGGATCGTGTGGGATTAGACTTGGCCTGAAAAGTTGGTACTCTAAAAATTACGACCCTAAGATCCGTAGCAGATTGAATTGGACAATTAGATTTTGACCCGAATCTTTAAATAATCAGATCTAATACGAAAATGAGTCTAATTTAGTTTGATTTGGAACTGATTTGACGCTTAATTAACCTCATTTAACCGCACCTGAAATGGATACTAGGACGTATAACTCTATAAACAAACCAATGAATTGAAGATAACTAGAATTATAGACTGATTTGGTATTGAGCTGATCCAAATTGACCTTGGATTGACCAAAGTCTTATTGACCAGATCCGTAAACTGGCTAGTGATAAGTTAGCATAGTAGAGCTACACTCAAATTGACTTAATTAACCTAAATTGAACTAAAAATATTAGCGAGTAGGAAGTGAATCGATGCTTATTTGATTTGAACGACCTTATCAAGTCTAACTAAAATAGCGAAAACCACAGCTCAGAATTTCCAAAAAAATGTAAATCGAATACTACAATGGCTTACAAAATAAGAAAATGTGAAATAGTAAATGTAGGTTGCACGTACATCTCAGACTACTAGTAGTGACTTCGCCCTACGTGGGATGATAATGATAATAAATAACGCTCGAACTAAGAAGAGTACCGCTTGTACTTTCAGAAAAGTGCTTCAAGTTTGACCGAATTCTTCCATGCAAAGAACATTATAATAAGAAGACATTTAGGCCGGCACGTGAAAGAAGCTCCTCAAAAACATGATAACCACTAACCGGTTGGTTCATTACAGTAACCGACAACTGTCTCTAACTTACATGTCGGTAAGCCTAATTAACTACGGAGTAACTGATATCGTTGACATCACTCTCCTCACAATTTAGGGCAATTTGGGAAATTTTCAAAAATTCCGTGGCGCTCGGCAAAAAATTTAAATCCCAATATGTCAAATTTTATATGTTTAGACTTTAAAAATCAAATAATTTTTTGCAACATTTTAAGTGGAGGCCCTAGGCACACGTTCGTCTCGCCCATGCTCATCCACACCACAACTTCACTCGGTCTTGATTCGATCAACCGCTGCCTCCAATAGGGTTAACACTGACCCGTCAAAAACTTACATGACTCGAACAACCCGAGTTTCATTGGCAACTCGAGTAGAACCCCACTCAGATTCATATATTTACTCCCTCCGATCCGTCCAAGAAAAACTTCCTCGTTTCCATTTTGCACATCAATCAATATACATACATAAACGAAGCTTTTTTCGTGGTCATCCAACGTGTCTAAAAGACTTTCGAATTTTTTTAGAGTTTTGTAATCTTTTATTTTTACAGATTTAGGTAAATGATATATAACTGATTATAAATATTTACAGATCTAGGTAAAGAATATATAAACATTTTGGGAAACAATAAAATGATGATAAGATGATACTATACGTTTTGGGAAATAATATATTAACACTATACGTTTTTGGAAAAGATGGTGCATAAACATAAAAATAGAAAAAAGTTACCATGAGATTATACGTGCATGTTTTCTATAATCCTTCCTGGACAAGCTTTAAGGAATTTATGTCAACTTGGGATATAAAAATATGCAAGATTGACTTTGCATGAATGGAAAATTTTGCATAAAAATATGCAAGATTGACTTTGCATGAATTTCTCAGATAAGTCCAACCTGTATATTTTTTTTTTTTTTTTTTTTTTGTAAGAAGTTGTTATTTTATTATAGGGAATAAAACGAAATCTTACAAAAATAACCACTATGAATCTCATTCTGTGGCTAATTCCTCAATCATTTCTCAAGAAATTGGCTCTCCATGCCAGGCATACAATCTAACACATACATTAAATTGATTTCTCCTAACTATATGATCCACAGTTTGCTCATTTTCATTGAAAATTCTACTGTTTCTCTCAAGCCAAATCTCATACACAGTGGCATTTATGCAACTTTTTGCCCACTTTGTAGTCCAGTGTTTCCTTCTATTTTTCTTCCCAAACCAGGCAAGCTCCCTGTGAAGATCCCAGCTTCTCTTCTCGATGCCTAGCCATTTCAAAATCCTATGCCACACTTCTTTTGAAACTTCACATCCGAAAAACAGGTGCTTGTGGGTTTCCTCAGCTTTTTTACATAATGAACATTTGTTTGTAAAGGGAAGCCCCCTCCTTCTTATGTTGTCAATTGTAGCAAGCCCTTTCTGCACGGCTAGAGCCACAGTAAAGCTGTGTTTAGGGGCTACTACTCCATCCCATACTGTTTTCCACCATGAAACTTTGCTGAATTTCTTCCTGAAGTGATTATATGCTGTTGTGACATGAAACTTTCCTCCTTTGGCCCAGCTTTTCAGCTTCCATTGTGAGATTATGAGAATATTGGAATGTATGTATATTATAAGGGTCGATAATACGATCATAAAATAAGTAATTAAATTATGATTACCCATCAACTAAGTACAACATGTATTATCGAGCAATAATCAAGCATACAGAGGTTGTTTAAATTCTAAAATTCATAGAAATTTTCATTTCTGAAAAGAGTTATTTGAACCGTGCAACACACGGGCTCAAAACTACTTTCTTTAGGAATAATAATACTCCAGAGTGATTCTACACTGGCTACCAAGTTTTTATAGTCATTGTAAGTTTGACCATATTTAATCATTAAAAAATCAAACTTAATTAAAACAACATTTTGTTTGGGGGCCCAGATTGTTTCGCGGCTCCCAACCAACGTCTTGTAATTTATTATTTATATTTCATATAGCAATAATAAATTATGCTAGCTTATTGAAAAAAAAAAACATTAAAACAAAATTAATTAATTAATCAAAAACCCAGCCCCACATAATTTTCTCTCTCCCCTCCCTCCTCCCCTTCTCTTCCCCCAATCATGTCCGTCGGCCACCACCATAGCTACGCCTCCGGTTAACACCCCAAACCACAACTGCACTTGAGGGCACCATACGTGGTCGGCGACGATGGCGATCTTGTCTGGCCCACCATCGTCTACCATCGTCTCACCTTTGTTATCAACGCATGATTCTCGCTCCTCCACACACTTCTCTTTACCGCCTTCTCCCCCTTCGATTCACGGCCCCCATCCCCATGAAAACCCGTTCCCGCCCCTCCCATGACCCCTATTAGCCTCCCAAGTCGCCGCATTCCTGAATTGTCGCCGCCCATGGAAAGAGTAGAGAAAGAGAAAAGGGTGGTGGAGCATACAACATCAGGAAGGGTTAGGCGCGTGGTTGCAAGCGACATTAGGTCTCAATGGTGGTCTCGGGAGGCAGTTTGGTGGTGATTAGATTTGGCCGGCGGTGTTTTCTGCGGTGGGGGAGGGGAGGAGAGAAAATATGGATTTAATAATATTAATACTTTGTTTTATTATTAGTTTTACTTAATAGTGAAGGTCAAACTAATCAACAGTTCAAATTTATCTAGTGAAATCAGAGGGCTATTATTGTTCTCTTTATAATGGTTACCAGGCTTTGGTAGCTATTGTAGAATTGGTATAATATTGGTGGGCATCCTAAGATTTAGTTGTGATAATTGAAACTAATTTTATCCGCTTAAACTTAATCACCCTACCATCATTTTTTATCTGACCACCACCACACCACCAACCCGCCATCAATGCCAACTGCCTCTATGCCGCCGTCGGACCCAATATAGGCCGAAAATTTTGGATGTGGACCAATTTTGGTTGCGCACGTGAGGGTAAACGAGGTGTAGACAAACGAGCTCATGCTTCCACAAATCATCGACGTGAGACAAGATGCCATTGTCGAGCTAAGTTCAAGCTAAGTTGTCGTCAAAGTGACAAGTATAAAATAAGCAAATTTGTTCCCGACCACAACCACAACTTGGCAACTCCAAGTAAGGCTCGTCTATTTAGATCACAACGAAACATGTCATTAGCTCAAGCTGCTCAAATAGATATGGTTGATGATTCTGGTATAGCTCCTAGACTTGGTTTTGAATTAATAGCTAAAAAAGTAGGAGGGGTTGAAAATGTTGGATACACTCGCGTTGATTATAAGAACGAATCACTTGCGGGCCAAACGTAGTATAGGCATGAAGTCAGGTGATCCAAGTGGTATATTGGAATACTTACAGCAAAAACAATCAGAGGACCCGAATTTCTTTATGCCATACAAGTAGATGAGGATGATCTAATCACTAATATATTCTGGGCTGATGCGAAAATGATGGCCGACTATGAGGTGTTCGGTGATGTTGTTTGCTTTGATACTACATATAGAAAACACAGATGGCAGACCAATTGCATTATTTGTTGGTGTTAATTATCACAAGTAAACATGCATTTTTGGGGTTGCATTATTATACGATGAAATCACAGAGACATTTATGTGGCTATATGATGCTTTCTCTAAGGCTATGGATGGAAAATTACCAAGAACCATGAGCACGGATCAAGATGATGCCATGGCAAAAGCATTGGTCTCTCAATGGCCTCAGGCATATCATCGATTATGTGTTTGACATATCTTCCAAAATGCGGCCAATCATTTTGAGTTTTGTGTTTTCAAAGTACAAAGAGTTTTCTCGAGATTTTAGCTCTTATGTTTACAATTATGAACACGAGAATGATTTTTTGGATGCTTGGAGTAATATGCTTATCAAGTATGATCTCGAATCTAATGACTGGTTGAAGAGGATGATTAACATTAAAGAGAAGTGGGCATTGGTTTATGGACGAGATACCTTTTGTGCAGACATGACCACAACACAAAGGGCTGAAAGTATAAACAAGCACATCAAACACTATGTTAACTATAAGCATGATTTGCGGAGATTTTTCTCAAATTTCGAACGCTTTCTTAAAGATCGTCGTTATGACGAGAGGACTGCTGATTTTAATGCTACTCAGAGTTCAGCGGTGTTACATTTGAAGGTAGAAATTTTGAAGCATGCAGCCTCTATCTATACACCCGCGGTTTTAAACATGTTTGAGCTTGAGCTATCTAAACCTTATGATTGTGTTATTGTTGAGAGAGATGAGACTAAAGAACTCATGAGGTATACAATTAGGCTGCATAAGAAGCAATACAGATATGTTGTCTCCTATAATATGTCAGAAGAGACTATTTCTTGCGGGTGTAGAAAATTTGAGTTTGCTGGTATTTTATGTAGTCATGCTTTGAAGGTTTTCTCTGATAGAGGTGTTACAAAAATTCCTAACAAGTACATACACAAGAGATGGACAATCAATGCCAAAAAAGCAAGTATAAGAAAGACTCTTGGACTGATGCCCGATGAAGATCCTAAAGTATATGCCATTTATGAACACGGTTAACTACAAGGGCTGCCAAATCCGAAGAAGCATATGTAGGAGTTCGCGAGGGACTTAATAAATTGTTCGAACAGTTTTGTTTAAACATAGGAGACAATAGCATTCAACTCACCACCAAAGAAAGTCATGTTGTTACAAATGAAAAAGGTGATAGTGTTATGGCTTCTACCGGGGTAATGAAGACTGTAAAAGGTCTAAAACTGAAGAAACAAACCGAACTTCAAGTAAGAGGCCAAAAGGAGCTCTTGAGACAACAAGGAAGAGACAATGTGGTAAGCAAAAGGTACCATCCTTAGACACATGAGGGGTCTCAATTACGTCCCAAGTTCTCCAGGTATGAATTAAAGAGTTTGGTATGATGCTTAGTACGTTGCCTGCCTTTTCCTCTCAAAGTAAATATTACAGGTTGTTATAATGTGTTTTGGTTTGCAAATCTAACTGAAATACAAAGCATTCTTTACTTACTTGAGCTAAACTTTGTGCACTTTTGTATAGTGAATAATTTTTTTGTAGGGGGATAACAAACTCTTTTTTGTTATCCTTATCTCAGATTGATCACCATTTTTTTTTTTCTCTTGAGAGTCTCAGGTTGGCAATTCATACGAATTTCAAACTCCAGGCCTATCATCCGAAACAATATTGCAACAAGAACATGTAAAAACATCTACTTTTCATATCATCTTAATCTCCCTGGAAATATCTAGAACATGAAATCCAGTACGTCCTTGAGCTATTGTTCACTTTGAATTCATTATAGGCAAGCCGACAAACCACTAGCTACCAAGAGTTGCTCGGCATGGGTTATTCGGCTGCAGAAAATTTACTTCTTGAATTTCTTGAGCCTATAGGAAGCACTAAAAAGGTAATATCAAGCCCACACTCTTTAAGTTAACTCTTTTTAAACAATGTTTCGACCTTGCTCCATTCTCTTATCAGGATCAGGCACAAGTACCACTCAACAAAGAAGGGGAATAAAGCTATCTCAGTAATTTGCTAAGGATTGATCCTTTCAATTATTCAAGACAATTTATTTACAACTCTTTTTTTTTTTTTTATTATTAATCAAGTTCTTCCCTTTTCATCACAATTAACAATGTGTCTCACAAAAGCACCAATACATTGAAAGAAAGCAGAGGATATCATGCATCAATATAATCAAGATAACTTAGCTATTGAATCAAGAAGAAGATCAGACAACTATACTATGATTACTCACAAAACATCGACGAAGAGAGACCAAATCTAGCTACTAGAGAACTTACAGCAAGTTTTTATGAAAATTACACCTTGTGAAATTCCAAGCACATCAAGGCCAGTACATGCATTGAATTAAAATTTGCAGATCTTATTATCTCCTCCATCACATATATATTCAACAAGCTTTGTAGTTTTCACTATTGGTACTGTGTTAGCTGAAAAAATACTGGTCGATGGTGATCTTCAACAATAAGAATTGGTGCCGATAAGGTATGTGGTACAGTGGTGGACTGTTGTGTGTGTGTTGCTGGATTAATGTTGGTGTTCTCGGGGGTGTTGGTGATGATCTACAGACTACAGTGAATGATATTCTTTTGACTTTTCAAAGATAAAGTAGGTGGCCTTTTAATAAATCATTATTTATTAGCCATGGTAATGAAAAGTGACGTTTTGTAGTTATGAATACAAGAGGTCAGCGCATGAATATCAGAGCACGGCTGAGAAGGTGGACGAGTAGTATATAATTTTTATTATAATAAATAATTTAAACGTTATACGTGGCAGTGTAAAAGGGGTGGGACAGGGGAGTGCGACATGAATTTGGCATAGCGGATCCGAACTGAAACTTAACCCTCTCTTAACACCGTCAACTTTTTTTTTTTAAATGATTAATATACGTGGTATCTAGTGTTTTGCAAATTTGTACTAAATACCGTCATTTGACTGTTTTTACATGATAACCTTACCTTTAAAATTCCGTTAACAGCGTTAATTGGGGAAACAAACCTCTTGATTTTCTCATTCATCACCGTCTCTATCTTCCATGCACCACTTTCATCATCACCATATTCATTTTTTCTACCATAATCATCAACATCTTCATCCTTTTACACCACCACCACCATCATTTCCACCCATGATAAACACCATAACCACCATTTTTTCCTTCTCCATTGAAATCAACTTATAAACGGCATTAACAGAATTTTAAAGGTAAGAGTACTATGTAAAAAGAGTCAAATCTTGAATGTATTTTCAAATTTGTAACACTGGACGTGCAAATCGGCGAAATACGAGGGTAACACTTGGATTAACCCACTTTTTTTTAGAAAAAAGTTGACGGCGTTAAAGGTAGGTTTAAGTTTAGGATACCGTGTGTAAACAGTTAAATCTCAAGGGTGTTTTGTACAATTTCACAAAACCCATAGCACATATAAAATCGGCGAAACACGAAGGGTGGTGCTAAACGCAGCAAAAAACCGCCTAAACGCAGCATAAAATAATAACCTAAATAAATATACCTTTTTAACTTTCCTAAAATACCCTTTTCCAATTTTAGTTAGGCAAACTAAAGCTATATAAAAACCCAAATAAATACTAATCAGATAATTTGTTCAATAATTCCATATTAATTTATCGTGATTATGACGGACGAGATTCCTAACGATTTTTTTGAGGTAAGAATGAATTTTTCAGAAGTGTCAATCGTTGCAATCGACACCTAAGAGAGACTGTCGGGCAGCCTGAACGACACCTTATAATGGGGTGTCGACTGTCGTGGTCGGCACCTTATAAACGGGCATCGACTGTTCTAGTCGACACCTTAAAAGGGGTATCGACTGTCGTGGTCGACACCTTATAAGGGGGTGTCGACTGTCGTGGTCGACCCCTTATAAGGGGGTGTCGACTGTCGTGGTCGACCCCTTATAAGGGGGTGTCGACTGTCGTGGTCGACACCTTATAAATTTTCATGTTGCTTTTGGATTTATGAGAAACAAGAAAACTGAGAGCTTTATGTGGGCCTTACAACAATTAAAACAGTTGTTTAACCCATAGCGACAACCAAGAGTTGGCTTTAATGAATTCTATGGACAAAAAATTTCCAAATGCTACTCATCTTTTGTGCAGAAGACATATTGGTAAAGATTGTAAAAATTATCTTAACATACGAAAACAACAAAATTTGAGTATGCTTTCAGATATAGATGGAAAAGGGTCGTGGAAGCAGCAACAAAGAAAGCATATGAATGCAGATTGAAAGAGCTCGAGAATAGCTTTAATGTTCCTATTTTTTTTACACTACTTGAGAAAAGAGTGGTTAGACCCATATAAGGAAAAATTTGTTTCTCTTTGGACGAAAGATGTCTTGCATTTGGAGCTTTGACGACAAACAGCTCGCCCTCGCCCGCGCAGACACAGTGATAGTGGAACGTTTTCTTCCTTTTATTTCTTGTAATCTACCGTCATATTTCTCATGCTCGGGATCTTGACTTAGGGATCTTTTTAGTCTCTCACCTCTACGTCTACCTCTACCTCTACATCTTGAGCCATCACCTTTTCATTCTTCTAAGCCAGACACCTACATAAAACGAACAAGAAATAAATCAAATGACATCAAGGAATAAATGCATAATTATTCATTTTTGTGCAACCCAATGCATGCACAGGTGCTCAAGGCTTCACAGAACCTTTTCAATGGGTTTGAAAAACGAGCATATAGATAAGCTTAACTAAAACTCAAATGACAGGCAGATGACTAAGTGTCACCTTATTAGCAGCAGCCTCAATCGGTGTAGTATATGCACACTTTCGCTTAGTATAGTACTAGCTTAGAGACTATAGTGAAACGGAAGGTGAGCCTCTACAGTTTTGCGCAGTAGAGCACTTGAAAGTTATAACAGAATAGGGGAAAGATACAGAGAAGTACATCATTGCACATCATAGATCGATCTGATAACACATAACTACAGCACAAGCATCATCACTTGGTACTACTCTTCAAACTAAAAACATAAACCCCAATTTCAATCCAAACTAAAAACATGAGCCCCAATTTCACGTCAATTTCAATTCAAACTAAAAACATGAACCCCAATTCAAACAAAAGGCATGAACCCCAATTTCAATTCAAACTGAGAACATCAAACAAAGGATAAATTTCAAGTAAACCAACTTGTTTCAGATCACTCTTCTTATAAAAAAAAACAGAGAGAAAAGAGAGTGTAAATTTACCCAGTATGGCGATAGGCGACGGCTGGTGGTGGTGCGGCATGGGATTCTGGTTGGGCAATCGTGGTGAAGGGTGTGGCGATCGATGGCGAAGGCGAACGTCGATTGTCGGGGAAGGCGAACGTCGATTTTCGGGGAAGGCGAACGTCGATCATATCGTCGGCGAAGAATCAATGTCAATTTGGTTTGAAAATGTAAAATGTATATTGAACAATGTTATTGAACGTCGATAGCTCTGGGGTTTTTGGGGGAAGGGTGAAAATGTAAAACGTAATTATTGTTTTTGATAATTATTAATTTAAATTATTATTTTATGCTGCGTTTAGGCGGTTTTTTTGCTGTGGTTAACGTGTTCGAACACGAATTACCACCTAAATTAACCCGTGAAACAATTTTCTCGCCAACATTTGTTGGAGTCAACAGCAACAGCACACTTCTCTTTCCTCCCTTTCCCCTTTCCCCTCTCCGCCCCTGTCCCCACTCCCCTCCTTTTATCTCCCCACAGATTTCCCCACTTCCCATATTTCCTATTTTAGGGTTTCCTTAATTCTTCCCTTTTCTTGTTCAAATTCAGTACAAAATTGCCCCCTAAAATTCTCACTCAACGCTCACTCTTTAACCAATCTGTTGATGGGTTCTTCAATCTGCTCAAAACCCAGAAAAACCCACGTTTTATTTTCCCCAATTTCACCCTATTTCTCTTGAAATCCCCGAACATTTCCCATGGATCAGCGAACCCTAGTTTTCGACATAAGTTCCGACGAAGAATTTTCCTTTGAGAAATCCTCCCCTACCGATAATTTCGACTGGATTACAAAGCTTCTGGAGGACGTGCCCGACATCCCTCCTGATTTTAGTTGCCAAGAAAACCCTAATTGTGACGCAATTGATCCTAAAAATGGTGGCAATGATAAGATTATTCAGGAGGATGATGACGAGGACGTCGTTGTGGTGGGTGAAGTGATTGTGAACCCAAAGAGGGCAAAAAGGTCAATTAATTATTATGATGATGATGATGACTGTGTGGTATTGGAGTGTGATCCGGATAAACCTCCGCCGTCTACGTTGGCGGTTGACGGTGTGAAAAACTGCGACGATGTTGACTCGGGTGACTTGGTTATTGTCGGCGAAAAGGGTCAGGTATGAAAATTCTCTTATGTAGCGTAAAGATGGTCGATTTTGATGTTTGGGTTTGTCAGCTTTTCCACAATTTCGTATTTCTTCATTTCTATATGAGATAAGCCTTTTTTGTTATTGTTATTCAGATGTTTTATCTGCAAAATATTAACTTGAAATTAGGTTAAATTGTCATAGGTGTCAAATAGTAGGGATTGTAGTGTAGTATTGACTATTGAGTGCATTTGTTAGGTGGGTGTTTTTTAGGAGGTGTAATTTTGGTAGAATTGTGGGCAGTGGATTAGTGCTTGTCGAGTAACTTAGGGAGAGACATAACAGGTTGCTGTTACTGTGGTTGGCTTTTTTCGTCTCTTTACGGAGGCCACGGTTAAGTTTTCCGGCTTAGCAATGACCAAGTTCGGCTACTCTGAAGGTTTTGGATTGTGATGGTGTAGACCAAATTGATCATCGAGTTATCGGCGCTCCTTATTAGTAATTAATCGTCAAATAGGAAATCGCTGTTTTGTTTTTCTGTTTCCTTGTAAAGCAAACAACCACTGGGTGTTAAATATATGGGGTCAAGGCAGTATATTTCAGTTTGACCTCCTTATCTTGCCTAGGCAAGAGTTTTTTTGGAGTCACTAGGGCACGGTTTTTCAGAGTTCTAGTGCCAAGTAAGCAAAAACTCTGTTTTGTGCTGTAGGCATGTTTTGGTTTTTCTTCCCCTGTTTTGGATAGTTGGAATCCTCTGTTGAGTGAGGCTTATGTTAAACCATGCTACCCATGTTTTGAGTTAGTTTAGTAATGGTGTTCTTGGAGATCATGTAGTTTCTGATGACAAGTCAGCAACGACGGATATTTCTAGTCCAGATATTTTCCATGAGATTTGGGCTGAATATCAATATTCTTTTTGGAGTGCTGGCTCATTCAAATCCAGCTCTCGGACTCATGCAGTTGTCTTCAGAGAGTTTTGCACGTGGGTGCATTGGTATGCCTTGAACAGTTTACACTGATTATTGTAAAGCTGCATTTTTCACTTATAGAGCTCATGCTGTGTATTACTCCGGATGTCCTAGCAACTGCCATGCATGTGGTCTTAGTTTTTGTAATTCTTTGTAAGTTTGTAGTAATGTTGGTTTATTCTTTCTCATGGAAACAACTACAGGAGCTGTATTTGTTTAAATGAGTCTCAATAGGTCTCTTTTTTTTTGTAACTTGTCCCTGCTGGGATCTCCTTATATTGCGTATTGATGATTATTTTTAATTTGTTTTAGGACACTTCTGTTATTGCCTGTTTGTTTGTGTCGTTTTTTAATGAAACATCTTCTGCTATTGTTTAAGCTTTTCTTTTTTTTTGGGGGGGGGGGGGGTAACTTGTGTTAAGGACAGAAGAAATGCTGTGTAAGTATCAGAGACAGTACGCTTATTGTTGGTTTCATACTGTTGCAGGTAGCATGCCGAGATTTCCCTCACTCACGACATCTATGTGCCAACTTTCCGTTCAGTTCTACATGTCACGAAACTTGCTGCAGTCTGGTTAGTTACATTTTTTTTAATCGTTTTATTGCAGAACTTGTTTGTTGTTTATGTACAGTTTGTGAGGAGGGCTATTTGTTTACTTCTGAATGCAGTGCCATTGTTATGTATGTGACTCACTCGCCCCATGTGCTTATTGGGGATCTGGAGCTTCAAATACTGATCACTGCCATGCCACTGATAAGGGAGGATATTGGCAAATTGAGAGGAGCAAAATAAGGCAGTTGAAAAACCCTCCATTGCTTACTCCCAAGCCTGTTGTTTCTCTGGCTCAATCCCCCAAATCACTACAAGCCTCTCCACGACCATGTCTACTTCCACGTGTAGCTTCTAGTTGTGGTGTGTCCTCTTCCTTTGGGGTTCCGAACATCATTAGCCAAGGTAGAAGCCACAGGCCAAGTGTTGCTGTAGCTAGGAATCATTATCAGCCACATCTGGTTTCTCGCCAACTTTTAAGGCCTTGCAACAGCAATATCCAAGGCACTAGATTTGCTCAATTATCTGGTTCAGTGAATTCTTCTCGTCCTATATTTAAGAGGTCTGGATCTGCAATCAGGTATGGTGTGGATCATCAGGCTGCTTATCGCTCGCCACATAATGTCAGTGCAGCATTGCCTCAGCCGCTGAATCAACCATTAGCAGTAACACCTATTGAAAACAGTTCTGCCAACTTCAGAGAAACTTTCCCTCGGGTGGTTTTAAACCAGAAGTCTTTTCAGTCAAACAGAAGAACGTTGCTTTCGCGCCCCAACAGATATGGTCTTTCTAGTCCGCACACACCCACATCAAATATTCAGGGATGTGGACCTGCTGCTGTAATGAGTGATAGCCAGTATACATATTCATCAGTGCATCAAGCTCAAACCCTTCCTCACCCGGTTATTCCCTGCAATACTAACAGTGCATTGAACAGAAATTCACAGATCATCCAACAACATTCATCTGTGACACAAAACATTTCCGGCCCAGATTTTGCTTGCCCTGGATCTGATACGCTAAGCAACATAATGCAGAGTAACCAGCAAGTTTCAGGAGTTGTGCAAAATTGCTCTAGTAATCCGTGTGATACTTTTAACGTATCAAACAGTGTTGCACAGAGCTGCCACGTGCATCCGGTTCAAAACTCCATAGTTCAAGGGGGAGTTCCAATGCCTGATTCTCTACCGTCTGCGGAAAAGGATTCACAACCCACTCTGGACTTTGATGTTGACAGTTGGCTGGAAGATAACGTGCCAGACGATTCTTTCTCTGATATGAACCACCAGCCTTCAATGACTGCCCCGATAGACACAGGTATGCTCTTTTTTGATTTTGAGACCTCATGGCACGGCCTGGCTCATTCATAAGCACAATTGACGTCGCTCTTGTTAGCTGAAATGAGAATGCACATGTAGTATGTAGCCAGGGTGTGTAGTTGCCAAGTGTAATGTATAGTTATTATTTATGGGATGGGATAGTTGAGCAGTGTTCTAAAGGCGCTGCAGAGTCGTTGTATATAGAGCATGAAAATGCCACGACTACTAGTTTGCCATGAATATTGGGTTCCTCCATAGTTTACACGATTTGCTTTCGATGATTCTATGGTGATTGACAGTTTTTGACAATTAGGATAAGATTTAACCATAGTTAACAATTAAATAATATAAAATATTACGTAATCTTTTGCAAATAATAATTTAGATTGTTAAACCATATGTCAACAATTACAAATGTATATCCTTAAAAAAAAAAATACAATTTCACTATCTCACACCTTCACGATTCTCAGAATTCTCGCTTCCTCCAAAAATCATGGCTCTCTCCTGTCTCCACCACCACCACCTCCAACAAATTCTTGAATAGAAATCTGACCCATAATCATGGTCTTATCACCCGTTCCGATTGGCAAATTCTAATTGGCATATTCTGATTTACGGTTCCGATTCCACTATTCCCGATTTGTCCGCCGTCAAAGGCTGTCGTGAAGTTTTTTGCTATATCATTTTGCACGAAATAAAACAAAGATTTAAGTTTTTTTTATACTGTTATACGATAAATTGTTTTGGTCTTCTTTGATGATAATCGGAATTGTTTTACCATTTGAGGCACACCAGGTGAATGATTGGCGGCGACTTGATATGGGCAAGGCCGCCTTTCAATGGTTGTGAATAGTTGCAAAGTTTCACCTGACAATTATCAATTATGAAGCAATGGGGGCGGCAGAGAACGAAGGAATTGAGTGATGTACGAAGTGTTGTTTCAAAATTACCAAAGCTGGGCCGAAATGCTAATTAATATAGTGTATAATACATTAAGTTTACAATTGAGTGTCACAATTGATGCGGGAGCCAAGCAAGAATCGATTTATGGAGTTTTCCTAAATTCATTCTAGCTTAGAGTTTTCCTTATTTACTTAGGGAGTCTTATAATTAGTTTCCGATAATTAGTTTTTCCTAATTCATTTGGGAAGTCTGATTATTTAATAAGTTTTAAGTTAGTTTCTTTATTCTGATATAGTTAGACTTAAGGCAAATAAGCTAGACATCTCTAACCTATATAAAGTGAGCAATGCTTACACCATGCTCCCGGGAGCACAAGGAGCATGGTGGTCCTCCTCACAATAGAGTAGTAGGGACCACACTTAAATATATTTTAAATTATTTTAAGTGTGGTCCTCACTCCTCTATTGTGAGAAGGACCGCCATGCTCATTGTACTCCCGGGAGCATGGTATAATTTGCGTAAGGTGAGATAGTCTCATGTATTATAGATAGATTTCAGATTACAGTTGAGCATTAATATTGAAGAGTCGAAGGGAGTTTCCTTCAAATTCTTTGTGTGGTTGCTTGCGGGTGACAAACTCATGCGTGAGTACTAAATCCTTTGCGGAGGATCGAATTAAGAGTTGCGACTCTTTGAATTCAGCAGGTTCAATTACTTGCGGGTATTGAATCATATCGTTATTGTTTTTCTTTAGTTTATTTCCATATAAACACAAAAACACAAAAATAAGTTCTTTTAGTTTTAATTCCGCTGCAAAAACTCTTAGTTTGTTAATTTTAGATTAGCATACGCATCAACAATTATCACACTAGCTAACTGGTAAGTTCTAGAACTTTCATATAACGGGCACATTATTTTTTTAAATTAGAAAAAAATACATGCATGAGTTTGCTGTCGTTGAGGTTCGAACCTGAGGTGTTGACATAAAATAGTTCCACGTTACCCACTATTCTAAAAGCTTCTTATTTTTCAATATTCCAGTACATATTTATATCTTCAGAGCCTCAGTACTCCGTCGTCTCCCTCCTTCAGTCTGCCATTAACACCGACTCCATTCTCAACGACGGGCCGGCGGGCCGCACCAACCACCAAAGCACGACCAACTAACGATCTATACACCGTTGGGTGCCCTCCATGAGGTCGACCCTCTCGACCACTTCCCTCCAGCGTCTAACTTTCACCGTCGGCTGGCTTTATACGCACAATTATGAAATTGGAATATTTCACACCATTGTGAAAAACAGATATTTCATTTTTTTATTTTTTGTTGGAATTAATCAAATTCAATTTCTTAAATAAACAAAAATTATCAATTAAGGAAAAAATATTTTGAGTACATAAAAAAATTATTATATTTTGTGATCCGGTGTGGTCAGGTGTATAATAGGAACTTTTTTAACTATGGTTAAGAAAAATTGAATGGCCGAAATTTATCGATTTCTAATTAAACGGTCCTGATTTTATTCTTTATTCTAATTGTCAAATACTAACAATTATAATAGAATTTTTGGTTTTGCTTAGGGAAGTTGGGAGAGCAATTTCAATTTGGAAGATTTGTAGCTTCTCTCGATGTTAGTATATCTTTAAGAGTATTATTCTGAATTCTAATCGCTGTCTCTTCTAAGGAGTTAGTTAATAAACTATCTCATTAATTTGTATTTTTTCACGGCTTCACTGATTCCATGCCAAATCTTCAGATACTTCTTTGTTCTTCATCCTCACTTGTATTTTATATGTAATCACTTCTCTTATCTGGTAGTGTGAGCTTCACGGATCCACTCTTCCAATCAGTATGTTTGGAATAAGGACGCAATCACGGCAAGATCTTGCCTGCATATCTTGAGCGCGGACTGAGCCCGGTTTCGGTCTTTGTGCGGCTTAATTGCAGAAATATATATGTTATTGATTGGGGAGTGCTTTGGTACACTTCTCTAAGAGAACCTTCTAGTGATGAGTTCTAGTTCCTTTAATTTTCAGAGGGAGCATGAGCCATGAGTGATGACTGATGAGTTCTAGTGTGTAATATGCCAAATTGCCAATGCGCTACTACAGTTTCGGGTGTGTGATAACTGCAATATTGATAAAATTAGTTAAGCTTGATATAAACAAGGTGTTATTAGCTTGACTCTAATTGATTTCTATGATCCAAAGTCGAACGTACTAGGACTAAGTTGCCATGCAATGATGCAAGTGGAGTTAAACACCAAAATGGTGTCTCAACTTTCCCAAAAATGTGAAAATGGTGTCTATCAACATTTATACATCAATTTGATATCTCCATTCACTTCCATCTAATTTTGCGTTAAAAATACATCTTTTTTTTTCTCTCTCCTCTCTTACTCTATCATTTCTCCCTCCCCTCCATCTCCCAGTAAGTCCCAACTCCCAACCAAAAAAAAAAAAAAAAAAAAAAACTCAGCGTTCTTCTAATTAAATGATGAACCCAGAAAAATCCTCAAATTAAACCCAGAAAAACCCCCCAAATCAAAATAAAAATCCCCAATTCAAATCCAGAAAAATCCCCAATAAACCCAAAAAAATCCCGAATCAATCCCGGAAAAATCCACAAATCAATCCCATAAAAATCCCCAAATCAAAACCAGAAAATCCCCAACTCATACCCAATTTTCATGATTAAATGTCAAAACATCACAATATTAATCCCACAAAATCATAGTAAACAAATGTCAAAAATCCTGATAAAATTTACCCCTCACCCCCCAAAAAAATAAAAAATTCAACCATAGTTATACCATTCATACTAATGTGCAAATAAAGGAAATGACAAAAACAAACATACCCACAACATAATAAACCTACAAAATCGAACTGGGCAGTCATTAAATTTCACAAATAATCCCAAATCAACAAGCTTTTTTTACAAATTAAAATCCAAACTCACCTCCCAAAAAAAGAATCCTATTTTGCAGATCAAAGAGTGAGTAATCTGTAATTATGATTGAATCCCTCTTCCTATAAATGCAGATTAATAGAGAAGATAATCTTTTATTACCCTCTATTAAGATTGGTGAAGAGAGAGAGAGAGAGAGAGAGAGAGAGAGAGAGAGAAGAAGAAGAAGAAGATGAAGAAGAAGAAGAAGAAGAAGAAGAAGAAGAGTTGGGCGCAGAAGAAAGAGTGAAGTGTTGGGAATAGGAGTGTGAGAGAGCTGAGAATGCTGTTGTGTCTTCTTCGTCACACTTCTTCTTGTTTTTGATTCGTGATCTGATCTCCGAGATGAAATTTTTTCCAAATAAAACCCTAAAAAATCCCCAAACAAACCCAGAAAAATAGAGAGTGGTTACGAGCCATAGATACGGGTGGTTGCGGTGGTGGAGCGCAGTGAAGATGATGAAGAATGATGAGCCATGATGAAGGATTTGTGATGAAGAATTTGGGATGGAGATGATGAGGAAGGTAATGATAAAGAGGAATGAGGGAAGAGAAGAGCATAAGGTGAGAATTAAAGGAGTTGACTGACGGAAGGAAACGGAGACGCCAAATTGGTGTCAAAAAGTTACCAGACAACATTTTCAGATTTTTGGGAAAGTTGAGACACCATTTTGGTGCTTAAAGTGGAGTTAAGCACCAAAATTGTGTCTCAACTTTCCCAAAAATCTGAAAATGGTGTCTATCAACTTTTATACATCAATTTGATATCTCCATCCACTTCCATCCAATTTTCCGTTAAAATTGCATATTTTTTTCTCTCTCCTGTCTTACTCTATCATTTCTCCCTCTCCTACATCTCCCAGCAAGTCCCAACTTCCAACCCAGAAAAAAAAAAACACTCAGCGTTCTTCTAATTAAATGATGAAGAAAGAAAAATCCCCAAATTAAACCCTTAAAAACCCCCAAATCAAACCTATAAAAATCCCCAAATCAAATCCAGAAAAATCCAGAATCAATCCCAGAAAAATCCACAAATCAATCCCATAAAAATCCCCAAATCAAAACCATAAAATCCCCAACTCATACCCAATTTTCATGATTAAATGTCAAAACATCACAATATTAATCCCACAAAATCATAGTAAACAAATGTCAAAAACCCTGATAAAATTTACCCCTCACCCAAAAAAAAAAAAAAAAATTTAACCATAGTTATACAATTCATACTAATGTGCAAATGAAGGAGATGAAAAAAACAAACATACCCACAACATAATAAACCTGCAAAATCGAATTGGGCAGTCATTAAATTTCACAAATAATCCCAAATCAACAATCTTTTCTTACAAATTAAAATCCAAACTCACCTCCAAAAAAAAAAATCCTGATATGCAGATCAAAGAGTGAGTAATCTGTAATTATGATTGAATCCATCTTCCTATAAATGCAGATTAATAGAGAAGATAATCCTTTATTACCCTCTATTAAGATTGGTGAGGAGAGAGAGAGAGGGAGAAGAAGAAGAAGAGTTGGGTGCAGAAGAAAGAGTGAAGTGTTGGGAATAGGAGTGTGTGTGAGCTGAGAATGCTGTTGTGTCTTCTTCGTCAAACTTCTTCTTGTTCTGTGATTCGTGATCTGATCTCCGAGCAGAAAATTTTTCCAAATCAAACCCTAAAAATCCCCAAACAAACCTAGAAAAATAGAGAGTGGTTACGAGCCATAGATACGGGCGAATGCGGTGGTGGAGCGCAGTGAAGATGATGAAGAATCATGAGCCATGATGAAGGATTTGTGATGAAGAATTTGGGATGTAGATGATGAGGAAGGTAATGATAAAGAGGAATGAGGGAAGAGAAGAGCATAAGGTGAGAATTAAAGGAGTTGACTGACGGAAGGAAACGGAGACACCAAATTGGTGTCAAAAAGTTCCCAGACACCATTTTCAGATTTTTGGGAAAGTTGAGACACCATTTTGGTGCTTAACTCGATGCAAGTGCCCAAAGCCCAAGTATTTTATGTGAAGTCTTAAATAAGAAACTTTGTAATGCTATGCAACTTGTACCTACGAGAATTCTAGATTCATGCCAGATCTCTGAAGTGTCTCAGATACTGGTGTCTCCGTAAGATATGTTAATTAGTCTGTAATTACCACGCTTTGTAGTAGTACGTAAGATATGGAGACATAGAGTGCCATTAGCTACAGATCTCAAGTATGTTGATTATTTGGTTTGTAATTACCATGCCTCTTATTAGTACGTAAGATATAGAGTGCCATTTAGGGATGACAATGAATCCAGGACTCGACCCAGACCTGCCAAACACGACCCATCTGGGTCGGATCTGGGCCCATTTTTTTGAGACCCGACGAATATGGGTCGGATCCAGACCCATAAATAAATGTATGGGTCGGATATGGGTCCTTCATTTGAGATTCAGACCCCACCCATGGACCCGCACAAATTTTATTAAAAAAAAAAAAAACCTTGATTTCTCACGATGTCCAGGAGTTTTCCCCTTTGATTTTCAATTAACTAGTTTAAAGCTCGTGCGTTGCACAGTGACATTAACAATATATTATATTATATACGCATATTTCATTACCGAAATCATTATAATTATTGTAGTTAAATAAATTTTTTTTAAGGTAATAACGAAATAAAGTTACAAATTATCTAGAACCATTGATTAATTCATGTTTTTAAAGTTCTCACACTGTATACTTACATGATATTAATGTTCTAGCTAATTAATTAACTAATTAATATATCAATATATGAAAATATTAATTAACTTTTTTAATAAAACCATTTACTTACATTACCTACTTTAACCAAGTTTTATCGTTTTACGTGTTTATGTCTAATGACAAAAGTATAAAGATGTTAATGCTAAACAAAACTAAACACAAATTATGCAAGATATATACATTTATTATTTCACATCAACAAATCTAAATAACAACTGACAAATGTTGTGCTATAGTGATTAAGATAGAGGTACCGAATATAATAAGTTTCAGTTTCGAATGTGTTCCCAATATTGTATACCGATTTCTAAGCTTATTACACTTGATGTTAGTAAGATTTTGTATGATTCAACTTATTCTTTTTAACATATTCGTATCACGAGAGTAAGATGTTGTAACTATAATGAATCTAGTAAAAAAATTGATTCCAAATGAATTTATATTAGTTCAAATCTAATAAGTTTAGTGCAAGTTCAATAAATTTAAATAAATCCAAATAATTTTATATCATAACTTACGAAATCGAACCAAAAAAATATATTATCTTAATTGTATGTTTCTTTTAAGTCATCTTATATTTTGTTTTGTTGAATCAATGACTCAAATTAAAGATTATACATCAGTTATTTTAAATTTTATAATTGCAATAATGCTTGCACGTTGTACATTACACATTCTCAAGATGAAAAACTGTGATTCGCACCAATGACTTTGCTTATGTGGCCATATTTCAAACTATACTAACAATAAAAGGTAATTTTAGGTTTGTGATAAATGGTTTTATTCCAGTTTGAATATATATAAATGCACTTTGTAAATGTTTGATAATCAAGAATTTATTTCTAGTTATTATTCAATTAAAGATCTTATATTATCATTTTCAAAATTATATATGGCTCGATGACCTGTCTAGACCTCCATAAAACACCTACAATTGTTTGCCTCTTCAATAAATAGACTATATTTATAAATCAAATATTATATTTTCTAGGATTATGTATTAAATTCCAAAACTCAAGATTACATTAAGGTAGCTGACCAAATAAATTTTGTTTGATAGTAATTGTTTTAGAGTAAAGAGATTTACACATTATGTAAAAATATTTGATTGCTCTCATAGAAATAAGTACATCGGTGACCTTGTATGATACAATTCAACTTAATTTTGCAACATATAAATACCAAAGCATATCACCTAAATTAAGCCATTTTTTAATTAATTTAGATCAACTGACATATGAACTGTTCAACAGTCAATGTCTCAGCTAAACAAACTAAAACAATCATATATTCTAAAAAGTGGGAGTATCCTATCTTTTTATGATTAGGAAAAAAAAAGACTTATAGAATAGCGCATATATAGAGAAACCAGTGACTTATACTCGTAGATATTAGTATTTGAAATTCACTTGAGTAAGTTGAATTGTTACCCACCTAAAAATATAAGGCAAAAAAATTAAAAAAGCTATAATAATATTATCAAAGAAGATACCTCACTAAATGAGTATAACTTTAAGTGTGCAAATCTTAATTTTTTTTTTTTTTTTTTTTTTTTTTTTTTTTTTTTTTTTTTTTTTTTTTTTGCGAAATCAACAGTCAATGTTCTAGCTCGCAAAATGAAATCGTCTTACATTTCTGAAAGGAGGGGGATATCCTATTTTTTTATGATTACAATAAATTTAAATTTGGAATATAATGTAATCTTTCCATTACCCATAATAAAATTCTAAATACAATTTCAATGTCTCTAGACGTACTATAAGCTTATGATTATATGCTGAATTCATTAAAAAATATAAACGCTATATTTATTCATAGTTTGTGGTCAATCTTTAATATATATACACTAAAACATAGGTTACAAAGAATAGACTTAAAGAATAGCACAGATATTAAAGCGAGTAAACAATTATCCTTTACTCGTAGTTATTACTATTGGGGAGTCCACATGAATAAGTTGAAAAGTCTTTTGTATAATCTTACCATTTCGTGATTAATTGCCATATACTCATTTCGGCCGTTTTATAATTTTATGTTTTGTTTGTTGCTTTTGACTATCCATGTTGGGGGCCACTTCTACACTAAATGAACTTATAAACGGACTTTTTATTCACAAATAATTGTATTAAAATTTCATTAACTATTGTAGACATTTTAAAAAAAAAAAAACATTTGGTTCTTATATTTTACCAAAATGTAGAAAATGTCGTATAATTTTCTCTTATATTAAAATGTAGGTTTGACTTATTATCGTACCATAACTTAAAAAAGAAACTTTTATATTGATGGATTTTTTCAAAATTACCTAAAACCTACATATGGTATACTAAATTTCCATAAGTAAAATATATAAATTTTATACATTATTACCATAAACTCACATATGGTATCAATAATTCCATAACATAAATTAATTCCTTATTCACCAGAAGCTCTAAGAAAATTCGAAAGTCTCTAGACCTCTTCAATGCCCCCGAAGAAAACTTCGTTTATAAATATACTAGTTGAATGCTCATGCGTTGCACGGACTTTAAGTTTAAACTCTAATTTAATATTTTAATTTACCCTTTAAAAAAATTATTTACTATTTGATCTCGTTGACAAAAAAATTTATTGGTATATATATACTTGTTAAAGTCAAATACAATTTGTAACAATGAATATTATACAAAATTTTATATCAGATTACTTATGTGGTTTGTTCAACTCTTAACTTATTGAAGAACAATTTGCATTACATATTTGATTGTAATCGAACAAATAATAATTTATTGGAACCGTGAGACTTATGAATTGACTTATTTGTAACACTCATTTTTTATAAAGCTCAAACTTTTTAATGATGATATGATCTTCTAACAAAATTGATATTGTAGTATTAATTTTGTTTATTGTTGAAAAAGTTTTGTAAGACATTTTCTTGAGCGATTATCTTTATATTTCTATTCTATTTACATATTAAGTATAAGATTTTCATTTAACTGATCACATGCAAACTTTCTCAAGTAGTCAAAGGAAATTGTATTTTTTTTGCCCGATTTGCATTATCAGTCATACACTAATGTGATTTAATATCATAAGATATCACCTTAATTAGCTTAAGTGATGACTATAGCAAGTTCGTAATTAAGCTAGGATTTCGTAATAAATGAAAGACATATAGTTTTGGAGATATCACTAAATCTGAAAAATATGATAAGTCGTATAATGGTTGTAGCCTTATAATGTTTGATTTGGATTGTTTGTTGATTTATGAGAGTGTTTCTAAAGTTTACATATCAGATTTTGAAAAAAAAAAAAAGTATATACTTTCCCAAAGAAATCCTAAGTACGTACAAAAGAATTAGTAGGGGTCTTAAATTTTATGATTATGATCTCTCTTAGTAGCATATGTTTTATTTGTTGTAGGACTTGTTTGTATCTAGATATAATAAAGTTTAGGATATTAGCCATTAGATCTACTAATAGAAGTAGTAGTATACATGAATAAACTAATCCTAGGGTAGGATTGTTTTATATTTTTTTCTTTTGATTATAGGAACACTAATTGAAATAGTTACTACTGACCATAAATCGAGAAAAAGGGTTCGATCCCAATAGACCTATCTTAGTTCTTGTGGGCTGCTAATTAATTAGCTAGTGCATATGATAGCTCTAGTTAACTTTTTTTTTTTTTTTTTTACTAAAATTTGTAGCAACACCAAAGCTATAAATTAGCTATCCTAGACCAATGCTTTACAAACTATATATTTTTGGTTCTCAAATATTATCATATATCAAAATATACAGGCAAAATTGGCTTGTGCATGTAGGAGTTGTGGGATCAAAACTTATATCAACGACAAAACTAATGTATATCAAATCAAATATATATTAGGTAATTTGGGAAATGGTAATTAGTATTTCGCAACCAAAATAATGATGATAAAAAAGGAAACTTTTTTACTACGCTAAGCAACAAATGAAATCATTAAGCACATTTTAGACACGTACATAGAAAGTTTGGGAGCAAACACATTATATAATAGAGAATTAGGCAAGAATACTATCCTACTACAAAAACATAATATACCATAGAACAATAGGTTAGAATATTTATCCTACTACAAAAAAACCACAACAACTACTACAGGAGTACTATTGATACTACTTCAACTAAAAATCTTATTATTACTATAACGAGTGACCGACTAATTATAATTCAAGTTCATACATAAAAATTTGATTAAAATGCTATTCCCTTTTACTATTGAAGCTAGTGACGATATTGATATTGATGCTAGTGACTATGATGAATGCGCTAACTACGAATATGATGCCGAAAATTGACCATTAGCTAAATACTACTACTATTACTATTCTCCAATTATCTATTATCTAATGCAAATAATTTTTTGTTTTGGACAACTACTACTAATTATACTCCTACTCCTACTCCTACTATACTAATACTACTACTACTAATATACTACTACCAGTCTACCACTACCACTACTACTACGACTACTACTACTACTGATATACTACTACTACTACTACTACTACTACTACTAATATACTACTACCACTACCACTACTACTACGACTACTACTACAATAATAGTAAAGCACAAAAAAACAACATAAAAAAAAATACAAAACAAAACAATAATATTTATTTAAACAAAACAACGCACTCTCCTAAGCTTGTACAAATTCCCAATTTTAACTTTACCTAAATTTCTACAATCCTATAATTGTTGGACTCTCTCTATGAGCTCCAAAACCTAATCCTTTAATATCGATTTCTATTTTGCTTTTCCTCATACATTCTATGACTTTAGAGAACCCGTCTAAGTAAGCGTAAATAATTTATGTATGCGCGGTACAGAGTTCAGGATACAGAACTTTTTAGTTCATTCTATCGGCTCTTAGTTCATTCAAAAGTTGTATTTGGGGAATCTCAAAAAAATGATTCATTTGTCTTTTTTTTTTTTATTCACCCATAATCCCAGCGGGACGTCGATTACTCCGGTTGATCGAGAACATACAAATATATCTCATACTGTAGTGTTTTTTTTTATCAGTTTTTATCATTCAATAAGCATCTTGTATTTCATAAAAACTGGGTACAATATAATCCTTACGTAACCTACCTAACTTTCGGGCATTAAAATACGTTTTAGGCGTGGGTGATTATCATACCAAATTCCTAACATATCATAAGATTCCCTTTCTTGAAAATCGGCGCTTTTCCAAACCCAGAAAACGGACGGAATTCGAGGATTACTCCTTGGAGCAAATACCTTTATACATACCTCTTCCGGTTGGTCCACATCATACTCTAGTCTCGTAAGATGATACACACTACATTATAATGTTTGATTTGGATTGTTTGTTAATTCATGAGAGTGTTTCTAAAGTTTACATATCAGATTTTGAAAAAAAAAGTATATACTTTCCCAAAGAAATCCTAAGTACGTACAAAAGAATTAGTAGGGGTCTTAAATTTTATGATTATGATCTCTCTTAGTAGCATATGTTTTATTTGTTGTAGGACTTGTTTGTATCTAGATATAATAAAGTTTAGGATATTAGCCATTAGATCTACTAATAGAAGTAGTAGTATACATGAAATAGATAGACTATATTTATAAATAGAATATTATATTTTCTAGGACTATGTATTGAAATTTTCAAAACTCAAGTTTACATTAAGGTAGCTGACCAAATAAATTTCGTTTGATAGTATGTGTTTTAGAGCAAAGAGATCTATACATTATGTAAAAACATTTGATTGCTCTCATATAAATAAGTACATCGAATACGGGAATGACCTTGTATGATACAATTCAACTTAATTTTGCAACATATAAATACCAAGACATATCACCTAAATTAAGCTATTTTTTAATTAATTTAGATCAATTGTCATATGAACTGTTCAACATCTAATGCCTCAGCTAAACAAACTAAAACAATCATACATTTCTAAAAGGAGGGAGTATCCTATCTTTTCATGATTAGAAAAAAAAAAAGACTTATAGAATAGCGCATATTTAGAGAAATCCAGTGACTTTACTCGTAGTTATTAAAAGTTGGAAATTCACTTGAGTAAGTTGAATTGCTACCCACCTAAAAATATAAAGCAAAAAATTACAAAGCTATAATAATATTATCAAAGAAGACACCTCACTAAATGAGTATAACTTTAAGTGTGCAAATCTGATAGTTTTTTGCGAAAAAAATAGTCAATGCCCTAGCTCGCAAAATGAAATCGTCTTACATTATTGAAAGGAGGGGGTATCCTATCTTTTTATGATTACAGTAAATTTGGAATTTATAAAATTTGGAATATAATGTAATCTTTCCATTACTCATGATAAAATTCTTTGTATTATCGTACCATTTCACGACTACAATATACTTGCTTAGAAATATTATCTTCCATAACTTATAAATGGAATTTTTTATAAACCAATCGAATTTTTCTTCACCTGAAAATGAAATAAAATTTCAATGTCTCTAGATGTATTAAAAACTTATGGTTTATATGCAGAAAATATCAGATTCATTAAAAAAATATAAACACTACATTTATTGGTAGTTTGTGGTCAATCTTTTATATATATATATATATATATATATATATATATATATATATATATACTAAAACATAAATTACAAAAAAAAAAAGAATAGTATTATAGAATTGCACATATATTAAAGCGAGTAAATAATTACCTTTACTCGTAGTTATTACTATTGGGGAGTTCACATGAATAAGTTGAAAGTTATTTTGTATTATCTTACCCTTTCGTGATTAGTTGCCATATATAGTCCTTTCGATCTTTTTATAATTTTCTGTTTTGTTTGTTGCTTTTGACTATCCATGTTGGGGTCACTTCTACACTAAATGAACTTAAACGGACTTTTTAGTCACTTAAAACTGTATTAACATTTCATTCATTGTAGATGCATTTAAAAAAAAAATATTTAGCTCTTATATTTTACCAAAATGTAGAAAATGTTGTATAGTTTTCTCTTATATTAAAATGTAGGTTTGATTTATTATCTGACCATAACTTAAAAAGGAAACTTTTATATATACTGATGGATTTTTTCAAAATTACCATAAACCTACATATGGTATACTACATTTCCATAAGTAATTTATATGAATTTTATACATGATAACCATAAATTCACATATGGTATAACAACAATTCCATAACATAAATTAATTGCTTATTCACAAGAATCTTTAAGAAAATTCGAAAGGCTCTAAACCTCTTCAATGCCCACGAAAAAAGCCTCGTTATAAATATATTAAGATTAAGATTTGGTTGAGAAATGAAAGAGATATGCGTAGTTGAACTCCTACAATCCAGTCTCTACGTGATAGACATGTAACACGAATTCATTTTCTTACTACATAGTTCCTGCTATTTAGTTATTTTTTTTTTTTGACATCACGCTATTTAGTTAATTTTAATAAATGTAAATGAGTCTAATTTTTAAATTATATTCGGTAGGAGTAGAATGGAGTATGAATACATACCTCCATAATGCCAAACTTAGAAATTTTTGACTTCGCATAGGACTTTCCTAATGCATGCAACGAATGTATCCCTCCTAATTTGATAAGCTTCTACTACTCTTTACTACGCTAAAAAAGAAAGGCTAACATTACGCATCAGTAGACTCTAAGGGGTCTTTTGGATAACATAGGAATTCAATTCTTATAGGTAATAGAATATCCCGGGAAATGAATTCCTATGGTAAATTCCCGGGAATTTGCCTTACAATGTTTGGATACCATCTAGGTACTTAGAATTCCTTGGAATTAATTTCCCATGTCTTGTTTGGTTACCATACAACAATTCCTTTGCTTAGTTATTAAAATGGCTAACTTACCCTCTATTTAATGTAGCTAAACAAACATAAAATAAGCAATTAAAGGGTAAAGTAGTAATTGTATATATTTTACACCATAGGAATTGTGAATGACCATGGGGGGCTAGGTAATTGAATTCCTATGCTTCATAGGAATTAGAAATTCCCAAGGAATTTCCAATTCCTTCACTTCTACAAAAATGGGTTATCCAAACAACCCCACAAAACCCAATTCCTAGGAAAATGAAATTCCTATGAATTTTGCAATGATGTAAGAGCAACTACTTTTTAGAGATTGATAACATATACTCTATCTGTTCAAGTGAGATGTTGGACTATTCCATATTTGCGTGTTTCAATATATTGTTGGTCTTTCCTTATTTAGGGGGTTTTGGGGTTTGTAAAGTTGCTATAGTGCCCTCAAGTGGTCTCACCACTACGCACCTTTTATTGGTTTTGTTGGGATTCTCTATTTCTCTCTCCTCTCCCCCACCTTTACCAGTGCGGATCACTTGTCTCACTTTTCCTATCTTACTTCATGTACCCCTCCAATCACGTGACAACTTTTTATTATATTATCTTTAAAAGATTATATTTTCTGGAAAGATTTATGAAATGCTACCTTTACCCCACCATATATTGGTTTTTGGTCCAAAGCAAAGTCCAAGATCACACTGGAACGGAGGGGGTAGATTTATTCGTTAAAACAAAATAATGAACATGAAAATTTGTCTAGCTAGAGTGTAATTCACCTATAGGTTATGAATAGGTCGATTAATTCCAATAAGATCTTTCTCTCGGTCATTATAAGAGTGCAATTTATATTTCTTAAGAAGCAAGTTCTATAACTTCAAAAAAGAAAAAGAAAATTGTTCTAATCCGCCAAATTAATTAAACAAAGGGCCAAACAATAAAAGCTAATAAGCAAAATTGTTGCCATCCTGCTCGTAGGAGCTTGAACCAGCTGATCTATGTCTTAGAAGTTAGAACTAATGACGAAGCAATTACAAGTTATACAAATTGTGATACAATACTATATATACTTCTTGTTTATTTTATAAAACTCATTAGACCCTCGGCATGCAGTGGCTGTGGACGATTCAAAATGTGAATATTAAGAAGTACATGCATTGGAGAAACTTATTACAGACTCTCATTGGACATGGAAAACATTAGACACAATTCTGACCTTTTACTTACTCAAATTGGGTTTCGTATATCATTACCTTTTGGTAGGAGTAGGATAAATGCAATCTCTAAGACATAGATCAGAATAGATGATTAGAATAGATCTACCATTGTGAAATTTTTTCAGTAGTATCAGAATAGATATTGAATTCTCCCCGAGTAGTAATATTAGACTATGTAATATAATGAAGTCTCCTTTGAGTACGATTAGAACATAATGTACCCTATCTTTGCGTAGGGTTAGAATAGGTATGTAGATAGTTTAGAAATCGATTGCGAGCTGTCTTGTTATTATGTAAGGTACGTAAGAATGACGTGATTTTGGTTTACAATTAGAATACACTAAATTTATCTTCACGTAGGAATAGAATTGGTCGATAACTTAGAAATCAACCCGTCTTGTTAATATTTGAGGTATGCAAGAATGACGTGATTTTGGTTTAGTAACAAATTATATACTTTGGCTTAGTTATTGATACAATGATAAATTTGTGATCAGCATTTTCTTTAATTAATTCTTCTTCTTTAATTTGATATTATTGTTGTAAAACTACTTCATTGTACCACACAAAAATTAAAGTTAGATACCAATACTACGATAATTGGACAGTAAGATTAACATAAACTTGTAACAACAACGAAAACCAATTTTCATAAGCGACAATGTATACGCAATGCATAATTACATACATAAAAAGTACAAAAAAAAAATGGAAAATGAAATTTTACGTTAAAAGCAAAGCATGCATGGATATTTATAGGTTTAGATATAGGTGTTACTTCCCACCCGGTACAGTTTAACTTGTATTAGTAAAACTCGGTTAGCATTGGAGTAGAATTTGATACCTTGCTTGTAACGATTTGATAGGACTCACACATATTATGGACAATTTCAGTATTTCACTCTAATTTCCTTACAACCATGGACTCTCTCACAAAGCAAGAAAACTAATTAAAATCTTGTGGTTAATCCAAAAAATAAACTTTAAACATAGGCTCATGAAATTATTCAGCTTTATATATATAATAATAATATGTATGTAATGTAATGCTACAATTGTTTATCTCCTAATCTTATACAAATTTTCAATTGAACTTTACCTAAACTTCTACAATCCTACAATAGTTGGACTCTCTCTATGAGCTCCAAAACCTCAACTTTCGACGTAGGCCCCTGAAAAATCCCTCCTTTATTATTATGTACTAGTTTTAAGCCCGTGAGTTGCACGGTACACATATTATATCGTAATTAATAATTCTTATTATACAAAATTTCCACGTTGAACATGTTTCTTAGATCCAGATGTAGTGTTTATATTTTGTTTGTTGAGTTTAGCTTAAGAATAGACACAATATCATTTTTGCAATTTTCGCTCGATGACTGCTGTTTAATACAAAACATATGTATAAATGGAACTCATTTTAGATTAAATTTCAAAATTGGTTTGATGAGTTATCATATGTATAAATGAAAGTTAGGACTAATTATGTCGTTTCACATCTAACTAACTTTCAACTTACAATTTTATGAAAGTGTGGACTCTGGTTAATAAATGTTGTGAGAATTTTCCATTCTTTGGACTCTCTTACCATTTCTCTTATTTTGGACTCTCTCTAAACTTTTTAAGAAAGAAAACAAATCTCTACTAAATGTACACGGAGTAACTGAATTGTTTCATATCGGAAAAATGTGTAAATGAATCTCAATTTGAGATACATCTCGAAACAAATCTAATGATATATGTTTTTAAATTTTTTTGATACACGTAACCAATGTTATGAGTGATTATATCGCAAATCTTTTACATACATTTATGAAAAAGTCTCACGAAAATAAGGATTCTACACGTGAATTATTAATTATTGTTCATTTGAAATTTATGAAAGAGTCTCATGAAAATAAGGATTCTACATGTGGATTATTAATTATTGCCCGTTTGAATTGTTAATAATAAAATGTGGGTATTTCTCATTTTTTAAACACTCTCAGTATCTCTTTTTTGTTGGACTCTCTCTAGGCTCTTCAAAAATCTCTCTTTAATAATAAAACTATCTTATATATATATATATATATATATATATATATATATATATATATATATATATATATATATATATATATATATATATATATATATATATATATATATAGGGGGCCTATCCAGTGAGAAGTGGTAATTTGGTGAGAAGTGAGAAGTAATCTCAGCCATTGATTTCGCATAACTGCAGTAACTAAACTGCATAACTCCAGTCGTTTAACTCCATGAACTAAATTAATTAACTCCAGTCGCATAACTCCATTAACTATTTTGCTTAACTCTAGTAACATAACTCTATTAACTGAATTATATAACTCCAATAATATTATTAACTTCATCAACTTTAACGTAATTCCATTAACTTTAGCATAACTCCACTAACTAAAACACGTAACTCTAACTTAACTCCATCAACTAAAACACGTAACTCCACCTTAACTCCACCAACCAAAACATGTAACTCCAATTTAACTCATTAACCAAAACACGTAACTCTAATGTAACTCCATTAACCAAAAAGTGTAACTCTAATTTAACTTCACTAACCAAAATACGTAACTCCACCTTAACTTCATTAACTAAAACACGTAACTCCACTAACCAAAACACGTAACTCCAACTTAACTCCACTAACTAAAACACGTAACTCCAATAACATCACTAACTAAAAGACGTAACTCCATTAACTCCACTTTAATTCCATTAACTAAAACACGTAACTCCACTAACCAATACGCGTAACTCCAACTTAACTCCACTAACTAAAACACGTAACTCCAACTTTAATAATAAAAAAAAATAGAAAAAAAAAACTGAAAAATGTACCCACATTTTTTTTTCTCTCTCCTCCTCTTTCCATCCACCACCACCACTCACCTCCCTCCCACCACTGGCCACCTTCACCAACCACCACCCCGATCAAGCCGACCAGCACCACCATGCTCGCCGCCCTGCCTCCAGGCCATCGGTGGTGGTCCATCCCCCCGCCGACCACTTCACGTCCCCAATCGACCAATTCTCTCTCCCCAAACTCATTTTAAACCACCACGAAATCTGCACTCACCGATGATCCGCCGCCCCTCCCCGACATCAGCCGCCCCTTTCCCGACGTTCTCCGCCTCTCGCATGACGTTCGCCGCCCCTCCCCCGACGTTCCCCGCCCCTCCCCCAATTTTCGAAGTGGAAAAAGGAGGAAATGGGGGAGAAGGAAGGGGCCGGCGGCGTGTGGGAACGAGGGAGGGGAGGTCGCTGCATCCCGCCGATCACGGTGGCTTGATCGTGGTCGGTGGTCGACGACAACCTCCGGCGGGGCTGGGTGGTCTCGGTTGAGTAGGGGGGTTGGGGAGGAGAGAGAAAATGTAAAGGGAGTGGGTATTTTTATTTTTATTTTATTTCAGTTTTTAATTTAGGCCACTAGATCAAGGTAAGATGGAGGGTTGAGATTACTTTTCACTTCTCACGAAATTAATACTTCTCATTTGATAGATTTCCTATATATATATATATTAGATTGATTGATTAAGATTAAGATAGTTTCTTACAACCCTCACCTCAAAACTTAACCACTTCAAGTTCAAACGTCATGCGGCGCCGCTTCTTCGAGTTACCGCCGTGGTCCATAATTATTTTGTCTTTGCCGCTTATTATTCAGAAAGTGTTCAAATTTAAGTTCGATTCATGTACTCCCTCCGTCCCTGTTCAAACGCCCCATATTCCATTTTGGGACGTCCCACCTCAAATACCCCATCTATTTTGAGACATATTTCTTTCTCCTACTTTTATTAAATTTATCAGATTCTCTCTCACATTATCTCTCTTACTCTTATTAATCCCCACCTTCTCTCCTCATTTTTTCCTAATATTTCCCCACTCAACTTATTATATCAATTTTTCTTATTCCACTACAAATAACGCCCGGGGCGTTTGAGCTGGGACGGAGGGAGTAAATAATATCACAATTAACCTTGTAAAATTATTAATATTATTGTAGTTGATGGCAGTTTTGGTGTAGATTGTTGGAATTTTTAGTGATATGTTGTTCTTAATTTGGTTACATGCATAAGGAATCACAGTGGAGTTCTCCGCCATTATAATCTGGGCACATCCCTATTATTTTATTTGCTATAAAATTTTAGAAGTTTCTCCATCGGTCATTGATTTAAACTAAAAGACTTTATTTTATAAAAGACCTATATTTGGGCTTTATTTGATGTAAGACCTATTTTGGACCCATGTCCAATCCAGACCCGGTGGGTCCTAACAGATTCGGGTCTGGATCTATAAATTTTGGAACCAATGGATCTGGGTCGGATATGGGCCTGCATATAAGACACAGATCTGGGCCTGGGTTCTAGTGGACCCGACCCAGACTTGACCCATTGCCATCCCTACGCCATTAGCTATAGATCAGATCTCAATTAAGTAATTTTGTACGTAAGACAAAGAGTGTTATTAGCTACAGATTCTCTAGTATTCAACGATTCACTAGCATTGTTAAACGACGCCAAGTAGATGAACTAACCAGTGAGTGGATCTCATCCATCGATTGGACGTAAGTATCAACTTCAGATATTTGATTGAGGCACACCCGCAGTAGGGTTATGACTATGATGAGTATTATCTTATAGCCGAATTTCTGAAGTAATTCTGAACGGTGTCTGGATTTTAATTGTCAAATACACAAAATTGAAAAACTGTTTAAACTTTATTTCGTCAAACGTAGAAGCTCAATGCTCCTCCTTCAGAAACTATTTTTCGGAAACTATTTCTAAAAAAATAGTTCTGAAGAAGTTGGATGTTGGCGAAACAGATACACTTAGGGTCCGTTCGGTATCACTGCCGTTTTCAGTTTTTGGTTTTTTTGCGTAAAAAGTTTAGCTAAATAAGTTGCAAAAATTAATTTAAAGTGTATGTTTCTATAATAGTCATACAGAAAATGAAAACTGACAACTGTTCTGGTTTTCAAAAACGGGACTTTAGTTTTCAAAAAACACAAAATTGAAAACAGAAAACGATACCAAACAGGTGCTTAGTTAACCTCCTTTGTTTTTTTGGATAATAGCCGCAATACGTAACAGATAAACGCTAACCACTTACTATAATCAGTGTTCCTATATCATTTCAGTTTAGGATGAATTAGCCGCCAAAATTCCTATTTATACAAGCTAAAACTACAATCAATTCACGACAACCCTGCTATTATTGATCTAAGCATTGTGCTTGTTAATTCCCTGCGTTAAACCTCTTCGATCACCATGAAACGCTTCTCGACCATCAAACCCATCTTTTTGGTTTTTTTACTCGCTTCTAATCTGCTCCTCCCAGCAACCAATGCTGCACCAGCAGCAGCACCATCAAGCCCTTCCTTCGATGCTATATATCAATTTGGCGATTCAATAGGCGACACCGGGAATTTGATACGTGAATTTGCAAGAGGAGCACTTCTTGGTTGCGGTAGGTTTGGACGTACTTTCTTTGGCCACCCTACTGGTCGTTGTTCTGATGGTCGACTGATCATTGATTTCATTGGTATGTTGTACTCCAATTCCAAAAACTTTTTCAATCTTGTATATTATGGTTGTTTTAATCAAGATTTAATTTGCTCTATCGTACGTATATAATTCTGCGACATGATCTCTTTAGTTACTAATTTTGCAAAACAACAAATTAACGTCGAACCTGCATGTCTTGTTGAATCGAATCTTGTGTATGTAGTCGAGCCTTAACGTAAATATTTGTGGCATGATCCCTTATTACAATAATAGTTCTATACTTCTATGATATATCAACACTCTAGCTTGAATATAATCTCGTGTATGTACTTAATTATTAGGGTTTGGAGACACTACGATCCGAGTCCCCCCGGGTTGTGTGACTAAGATTTGCTAGGTTTAATTATTCTGTGACACGATTACTGTATTTGACTAATTAGATGATCAAAGCTAAATTATTTTAGTGTTCATAAATTATTTCTTGCAAATTACAAACACAAATTAATTAAGCGTATAATAATCGATAACCAAAGGTGCATGCATGCCATATCAAAGATATATTTGCGTACTTCTCTATTTCGATTCTTGATGTTTGGTTTAATACTTTTTCTCATATTTTGAAATTAAACGTAAAAAAAAGAACCAATAAAACGATTGTTTGATATCACAAAGTCTCGTAAAAGACGGTTTCTCGATAATTTATTGAGAGACCATTACTTTGCGTTACAAAATTACTCTTATTATATTGCTTGTAACCATAATAATACTTTTAGTGATCGTATTAATTTACTATGATAAATCACATTATCTATAATTTTGGTAGATCAAATCATATAAAATTAGCTAAAATTTATAAGGTAATCCCTTTACAAATCTCAGATTAGGTGTCTAGGTCTTTGACTAAAATGCTTACCAAAAGTAGTATAACAGTCACTAATTTTATAAATAGGGTCTCGACGTAAATAACATAACTGGTCTCTTAATAATTTAATTTATTGAGAGACGGTCTCCCACAAGACCTACTCAATAGTTTTTTTTTTTGGAAGAAATTAACAATCCATGCCATTGTTTACTGATTAATGTTTTGTGCGTTTAAACAATAAACAGCTCAATCTTTTGGCCTCCCATTGCTGAATCCGTATCTGGAGAGATCAGCTGATTTCAGTCATGGTGTGAATTTTGCCGTAGCCGGAGCAACTGCACTTGATACGTCAACCCTAGCGGCAAGAAACATCCATGTCACAGCCACCCAAAGTTCTCTTCTAAGGCAGCTCGGATGGTTTAAATCTCACCTGGACAAAATATGCACCAATCCGTCAGGTATATTTTCGATGTCACTTTCATGTTATTATTGGATGATAATCATATCATATTATCATACTCACGTTGCTTCTCTGATGGTAGAGTGTAAGCTGAAACTGGAGAAAGCTCTTTTCCTCGTCGGCGAAATTGGAGGAAATGATTATAATGGCGGAGCTTTTCAAGAAAGAACTATGCCGGAGCTATACAGTTTGGTGACCGATGTTGTTCAAACCATATTAAAAGCTGTCGAAGTAATAATTTGCCCTACCTTAATTTCTCAACTGTTCTTTATTTTCATTTCGAAAATGTATACTAGTAATTTTTAAAGCTAATCAATCTTAACCATTACATTTTCAAAATATTGCAGGAAGTGATTGCCTTAGGCGCTAAACATATAATCGTGCCAGGAAATTTCCCCGTCGGGTGCATGACAATTTACTTGTCAACATTCACTACGTCAAAAATGGGCTTCCAGACCTAGCATAAGAGAACGCAATTTTGTAAAACCGATCTCTATTTTATATGAAAACGGGTTCGTTAAAAACCGTTCTAAAAGATGATTTGCGAAAAAAGGAAAATAAAAATAAAATGCCTAAGAGAACGGTTTCAGTAAAAACCGTTCTTAAAGACCCTTTTAGAACGGTTTTCAGGAAAACAGTTCTAAAAGGTTCACCTTTTAGAACGGTTTTTAGAAAAACCGTTCTAAAAGGTCTTTTTTTTTGTTTAAAATCATAAATCATAAAGAGCTCTCGCCTTGCTTTGTAATCTCCGCCTCCTCATTCTCAGTTTCTCTTTCCTTCCACATCTCTCTTCTTTCCATCTCTAACTGATTCTCCTCTTTTTTTCCTCTCTTCTCTTCTAATCGTCCACAAATTCTCGCCGCGGTTCACCTCTAGCGGTAGACGTGCTGCGAGTGCGTCACTCTGACAAGATCTGGTCTTGCTGCCTCGAAGAGTCGTGCTTTGGCGACCTTTTCATCACCTTCTCCAGCCGCCAAACACATCTTCGTACGGCTAGGGTTCGTCGGCCTCTTTGCCGGTAACTTTTTACATCTTTGATATATTGTTTGTGATTAAGTTATTTATAATCTAGTTTTTCAGATCTACTTTTTATAAGATATAAAATCTCATTTTCAAATTTCATTTGTCAATTATATGTTTTTTAAACTTTTTTTTTAATTCACTTTTTCTAATGATATTTGTTTTTATTTTTTGTGGTTAGAATGATAATGCAGAGGAAGTTGATGAACAAAGGCCCAAATTTATGAAGATGATGCCGTCAAAATTTACGTGAAAAATAGTGTTAGGTTAATCGATTTGTTAGTTTTTTTTTTTGTTTGTTTGGTGATTCTGTAATTTTGCGGTGTACCCATATTTAATCAAAGTATTGGAGGTATTTTGAGTGTTAGTTTTGTTATTGTTGTTGTTGTTGATGATGATGTTGTTGTTGTTGTTGCTCCTGCTATTGTTGTTGTTGCTGATCAGGGGTTGGGGATCGTGGATAGGTAAAGCTGAAAATTTTGCAAAAAAAAAAAAAATATTTTTAAAAAAAAAAAATTGGTACATATCAGAACGGTTTTGCTAAAAAACGTTCTGTAAGGCATCAACTTATTAGAACGGTTTTGCTTATAACCGTTCTTAAAGATCTTTGAGAACGGTTTTGTACAAAACCGTTCTCATACCCTTTAAGAACGGTTCCAACCGTTCTCTTAGCCTTTAAGTACCGTCGTCTAGAGAACGGTTCTACAACCGTTCTGCTTAGCTTTAGAGGAACCGTTCTTGAAGGTCGTTTTTGACGTAGTGATTTAAGAGCAGTGACCCGACTGATTATGATGAAGTTGGTTGCCTAAAAAATTGGAATGAATTGGCTGCATTCCACAATAATCACCTCCAACAAGCTGTCAAAAATCTTAAGCAGAAGCATCGACATGTCAACATTGTGTATGCTGATTATTACAACGCCTTAAGATCCGTCCTTAAAGAAGCTCCTACGCAAGGTTTGTAGTGCTTTTCAAGTTTTCATTATTTCTATTTCTAATTTAGTGTACGCAGACAATCATCTTATTGGTTACTAGGCGAAGTAGGGTGAAGATTTAATGACATTTTTTTTTACTTGTGTTGTTGTGTAACAACTACTCCGTATATGATATGCATGCACACAAAAACTACTACTAATTTACTATCTCTTACATATTAAATGGACAATGTTAGAGGTGTACAGTGTAGATACCCAAAAATGTCTACAATCGGTTATAATTTTACTACACTATCAAAATTTTACTACTCATACAACTAAAATTTACAACTTGAAATCTTCATTACAATTAATTTTACTACTCCGATCTCAATCTTAGTACTAGTAACTCAATGTTACATTGTAGACAAATTAATTATGTCTAAACTATAGACCTCTAGCAATTTGCATATTAATTACCTTAGTCTATAACATCATTTCTTTTTCGTTTTTTTTTTTTCAGGTTTTGATGGGAAAAACATTCACAAAGCTTGTTGTGGAATTGGAGACAACACCTACAATTACAATGCAGGTCAAACATGCGGATCATCAATTTTGGCGCGATCTTGCGCAAATCCTACTGTTAGACTCAGTTGGGATGGAATTCATTTAACAGAGCATGCTTACCATCTAATGGCGGATTGGCTCCTCAAGCACATTATTCCATCTCTTGGTTAATAATGCACCAACTTTAATGTTGTTCTAATATCACGAAGCTTGTAGTGAAATTGGAGACAACACCTACAATTAAAGCGCAACTCAAACATGTGGATCAATTTTGGCGCGATCTTGTGTAAATCCTACTGTACGTTAGACTCAGTTGAGATGGAATTCATTTAACCGAGCATACTTACCATCTAATGGCGGATTGGATTCTCAAACGCATTGTTTCATCTCTTGGTTAATAATGTACCAACTTTATTTAATGTTGTTCTAATAGTGAAAATTATCAATGTAACTTTGAATTGGATGTATATAGATAAGTTGTTGTTTTACTTCATGTAAAAATTAATTGTTTTAATTTCATTCATGCTCAGTTTAGAAATAGTCTTGCGTCAGAGTTCAGAATGAAGTGATAACTTCATCTACTTAATTACATACTTCACTAACTCTCATAGCTCGGTAACTCCACTAACTATAACAACTAACTCCACCACCACCCCTACCTCAACCTCCGTCCCATCTCATCAACCATTGACGGCGGTCAACGGGTGTCTGGCGGTGGCCTTTATAGTTTTTTTTTTTTTTTTTTTTTTTTTTTTTTTTTTTTTTTGGTAAGCGGGGACAAAGGAGGGGGGGAAGATTAGGTGACCCTTCTAGCCAGGGTATCACCCATCTTATCCGCATTAACGATAGTGGACAAACCACTACAGTCTATCCAAGAATGGCACTCTCCTTCATGCGAATTAAGGATTGAGAGGCGCGGATTAGCTAACCAGTCAGCAGCTCTATTTGCTTCTCTGTAGATGTGGTTGATCTCTCATTGCTCAAAATATGTCAGGATTTGTCGTATCTCCAAGACGAGGTAGTCGATCTGCCACGGGACTCTGACCTACCCTTGGACTGCTTCGATGACAATGCGGTTGTCACCTTCGATTTGGAGGTTTCTGTAACCCTTTGCTTTCGCCCGAAGTAAACCTGCTCTAAGGCCTTGCGCTTCCGCCAGTATCACCGAACATCTTCCCAAATTAATAGCTTGACCTTCCATGATTTCGCCATTCTTATCTCGTATAATAAAGCCTGCAGCCGCTTGACCGTCCTTCACCGATCCGTCAAAGTTGAGTTTAAGTTAATCTGTTGTTGGGGGGGAACCACCCAACTTCAATAAATGAAGGCTGGTGGTTCAGAGGAAATGTAGAATTGGAAGAAAGAGTGAGAGATGAAGAGTCGATACCGGTCCGAGCTTTCCACTCCTGGGAGTAACGGAAAGCACGGATAAAACACGCTAAAGGGTCATCCATGTGTCCTTGGAATAATAGCAGGTTCCTACTCTTCAATATGCTCCATAGGAGAAAGATCCTTTTGCATAAGATGACTTTATCTCGACTTTTGTAGAAGTTGAAGAGTTCCTGGATCGTCGAGAAATCCCGTTTCTGAATCCATCGACGAGTTCTGGGGTGATTCCGCACTTTTAGATGTGTCGGGCAGCTAAGGAAGATGTGGTCTTCTGTTTCCTGGGCATTATTGCAGGACGGGTAGTGACTGTCCATTCCCGGTATCCGGTAGTGGAGGTTCCCTCTTGTCGGCAGTCTACCTTGGAGGAGTTGCCAGGCGAAGAGGAGGAGTTTGGGGGGCAAGTTGAGTTTCCAGATCCAATGGAAGCTCCATTCATTATTCTCAGGGGAGATGCCTTGGGCGAGCCAGGTCGCCGAGCTTACAGTATAATTTCCATCCGCACTTAAACCCCATACAACTTCATCTCTGACTCATGTTGACGGGATGGGAATGGGGATGGCTCGTATTAAGTCTAGAATATGAGGTGAAACTAGCGTTTTCAACAAATCAATGTTCCAATTCCCTCCTCTAATACAGTCCTTTACGCGGAGATTAGGATTTTGAATCTCATTTAGAGTCATGTTGAGCATCTCGGCTATACTGCAGTTACTGCACCAATTGTCAATCCAGAAAAGGATTATATGGCTGTTTCCCATCTTCCATCTTATACCTTTTCTAATAAGTTCGCGTTGTTTTAAGATTTGCTTCCATATCCAGGAATCATTCGACTTCGGCTTATAATCGAAAAAATTTGTTCCTTTTAGATACTTTTCACGGATTAATCTCGTCCATGGGTTATTTGGCTCTTTTAAAATCTTCCAGGCTAGTTTTCCCATGAACGCCTCGTTAAGGGGCTTCATTTTTCTTAGCCCTAATCCTCCGTACCTTATCGGCTTACATACCGTATTCCAAGCTATCATGGGGATTCCCGTTTTAGATATGTCTGTTTGCCAGAAAAAATGTCTGTTTATTTTATCAAGTCTATCCAGAATGCTGGCCGGAATCGCCAAGCAGGTCATTGAGTAGGAGGGAGGGATTCCAAGTTGCTTTGAATCAGAACACTTCTACCTGCTTTGGAAAGGAAGGATGTCGTCCATGAGTTAAATCTATGTTCAGACCGATCTATGAGGTGTTTGAAATCTTCTGCCTTTGGCCGTGGGCCATTGAAATTGATTCCCAGGTATCGCCCTAGTACATTCTTTGGTGTCATGTGAAAATAGGCAGCTAAACTCTCCTTTTTCTGAGTCGGAACATGTTTAGAAAAGATAATTGACGATTTGTGGAAATTAATTAACTGTCCAGAGGAATCACAGAAATGATCCAAGATATTCTTTAAATTCCGGCATGCTGTAGGAGTAGCCTTGAAAAAAAGTAAACTATCGTCCGCGAATAGGAGACAAGGGATTCTGTTAAGAGCGGGGGTTAGCTTGATCCCAATCCCGGTTTTCGGTTGGTCTGCATGGATGGTCATAAGTCTACAGAAAACTTCCACGCAAATTAAAAATAGATACGGGGAAAGGGGGTCACCCTGGCGAAGGCCTCTAGTAGGGGAAAAGATTTCGCTGGTAAAGTTGTTGACAATTAAGGAATAGGAGACCGTAGTTACATAGCCTTTGATCCATCCTATCCATGTCTCCAAGAATCCTAAGAGGTGAAGACATTGCCACAGAAAGTCCCATTCGACTCGCTCATAAGCCTTTTCCATATCAAGTTTGAGAGTGAACCAACCCGTTTTACTCTTTGATGAGTTGAATTGGTGTAGTGCTTCCTGTACAATGAGGAGATTATCTTGGATGACTCTTTCTGTCATGAACGCCCCTTGAAGGGGACTAATGATTTTAGCTAGAATGGGACGAAGACGATTAACCAGGATTTTAACTATGACCTTGTAAAGAGTGGAACATAGGCTTATAGGCCGGTAGTGACCAGCATGCTCTGGGTTGTCATTTTTTGGGATGAGATGAATGAGCGAGAGATTAATTTCTTTAAGGAGGCATCCTGTAGTGAAAAAGCTTTTGATTGCCTTAAGAACATCAAGTTTGATTGTTTGCCAGTATGTGATGAAGAATTGGGACCCAAAGCCGTTGGATCCAGGGGCTTTGTAGGGGCAAATTTGTTTTAACGCTTCTAACACTTCCTGCTCTGTGATGGGTGATGTGAGGGTTTCATCATCTTCGAGGGATATCTTTTCAGGGAAACAATCGATAAAAAAACCTTCTATTTGGGTTGGCTTCTGTTTTGAAGCGTTTTTCAAAATCCTTCTTTAGAGTTGTTCTAATTGAGTTTTGGTCATAAATCCAATCACCCAGCTCGTTCTTAATCCTATGAATTGTATTTCGTTTTTTCCTCTTTTTGAATTTTTCATGAAAGTATCGTGAGTTCCTATCACCTTGAGTGAGCCAAGTCTTTCTGTTTAGACTGCCCCAATATTTTTGGTTGAAAAGCATTAGTCTTTCCCTTTGTTTTATTAGGCGCTTGAGTTGAAATTTAAGTGAGGGACTAAAAGGTTTCACTCTTAGAGCATTTTCGGTTATGCTGATCCTATTCGCATTGTGTCCCAATTGCTTACGGATGTTACCATATTTTGCGGAGTGCCATTGTTTGAGGGCGAATTTCAGTCGTTTTAGTTTCTGGGTGACCCTAAAGAAGGGGGTACCTATTATATGAGTCGACCAAGCCTTTCTAACAATATTAATTGTTTCTGGGTCCTTAGTCCAAGCATTTTGGAAGCGAAAGGGTGGGCCTTTTGAAGCTTGATTCGTATCAGTGATCAGGATGAGGGGGGCATGATCCGAGATCGTGAAATTTTCATACGTAATGTATGAGTTAGGATATAGGTTGTCCCAATCCGAGCTTGAAATTGCTCTGTCTAGTCTTTCGTAAACCGTATATCGCGGAAAGTCCCTCTTCCAGGAGAAAGCGGGTCCGTTACATGTTACGTTAATTCCATTGCAAGTGTTGATAAAACGGTTAAGCCTTAGCAAGCGTTGGGGTGAAGGGGTGATGCCTCCGAATTTATCGTTGGATGAGAGGATTTCGTTGAAATCGCCTAGCAATAGCCACGGGATGGTTTTGAGGCTGAAGTCTTGAATAAGTTCGTTCCAAAACTGTGGTTTGTCTCTTTCCTGGGCCGGTGCATATAAGCTTGTGACTGATACGATTTGATTGTTGGAAGGATCTTTTACAATGAGTTCTATGGTCCGGGCTGTGGTAGAAGTCCAAAGGACTTTGATGTTCGACTCCGACCAAAACGCCCATATACCTCCGGAGTGGCCCTGGGGAGGAACTATGTCGATCTTATCGAAGCCTAATTTATGCTTAAGGGAATTCTCATTTGAGTGTTGGGTCATTGTTTCAATCACAAAGAAAATATCAAGGTGAAATTTTTGTTGGAGGTAAATACAATCCTCAATAGCCTGGGGTCGTTTGCCCCCATGAATGTTCCAAGCAATTACTTTCATCTTATGGACATTTGGTAAAGGTCACCATCATAGAGAAGGTGGTTCATTAAAATTAGGCGTGAGATTTTAAGACTTAAACTCCGTACGTACATTTTGATTGTCGAAGGCTTAAGCCAGTCCGATGAGGTTACCATCGCGTGATGCCGTCGTAACTTGCCATTTTTTGCATGGGTCTTTTTACCCAAGGGCAGATAGGGGCTCGCTATCTTGATCCCGTAGTTACACATCACTATGATAACCTTATAAAGGCCACTGGAATGTCGTAAGAAAAACCATAAACAAGAATTGAAAACAAGGCAAGCATGAGGAAGTTCGAACTTATACGCCGAAATATTACAGAGATACAGAGAAATGAACTGGGCACTTCTCCAAAAAATTACATACCAGGGATTTTTGCTGCTGATAGAACTAATAAACAAAAAATACCCTGGTTTGCAGCAAAAAACACTCCTCCAAAAAATACCCAAATCGCTAGTACAAAATAAACCTAAATAATTATTACAAAAAACACCACTACTAGCAAAGGGGAAAGGGGGGGCGGCTACTATTTTAGCCAACTGAGATAGCAAAAAATCCGTCGCAATATCCATGTCGGTTTATTAGAAGGAAGAGGCACAGTCCTCCATCTCACCTCGCTTCCTCCGCTTGTTCTTATCCGACGATGCCGACATATGGTCTTCATTTTGAGATTGGCGTGCTAGGCTGCCCTCTGTCGCCATCGCGTTCTCTTTGAGGAGGTCATTGTCAGTGAAAATGGCATTGATTAAATCAGCCTCGTTTTGAAAGTACTTACCATTGAGGGAGGGTGAGTGGGTTTGTGGAGACGGAAGGATAAGGGTTTGAACTTCCATCCCCGCATTAACTGAGACCATTTGATGAGGTAGGAGAGGTTCCCTTGAGGGGGAGCTAGGAGGTCCCTTAGGGAGGTCCTCTTCTTTGTCAGATTTTGGGAAAACTCTAGCTCCTCTTCGAGGAGGGATGTTTCTGTTAGGTCTAAAATTTTTTGGTCGGAATTTCCTTAAAGGGGTTACCTTTATCCACTTAAAGGTGGCCTTTATAGTTAGCTGGAGTTATTGAGGTATGTGTAGAGTTACACAATTTAGTTTGTACACTTAGGGATGGAGTTAACCAATTTAGTATATGAAGTTATGATTTCTAACTTCTAACAAAAATGTAAATTGTGACTGGATGCGACCCCTATATAAGAAATGTGATGGCGTAGTATGATTACTTAAATAGCCAATTTAGGAAGTACACGAAACATATTTTAAACTATAACAATCTTCCAAAAAAAAAAATAGCCAATTGAGAAAGTACACGAAACATATATAAAAGAGACGAGCATTGGGGCATTGTAGAGGTTTACTCCTCCGTCCCAACAATATTGGTCATTGACACTACGCCAGAATTTACATATAACACCGAGTGTGAAATTAATTGGACACCGGTTATACCCGGTGTCTGGACTGCCGGTGTCGTATCCTATGACACCGCACTACAAGAAATAAGCTAAATAGAGACGGAAATTTGTGAAGGAAATCCGTCTCAAACTGCATTTAGAGACGGATTTGCGACGGAATATTATCCGTCTCTAAAAGGCTCGTCTCAAATTTATTAGAGACGGATTTAGGATCCGGCTCAAATTTGAGACGGACTTGTTACTCCGTCTCTAATATATTTGAGACGGATTTCAAATTGGCGTCTCAAATTAGAGATGAAATTAATAATTTTACGTCTCAAATTAGAGACGAAATTTCCGAAGATCCATCTCAAACTAGAATTAGGAATTTTACATTTTACCCATTTTTCTTTTCGTTTTAAGCCATATTATATAATCACATTAGTACCCAAGATCAAATATCACACATTTTTTTCTTCTCATAAGGTATATGGGATTCGAATCCACATCTTTATGCAAAACTACAAATGCACATGCTCTTCCACCTTGAGCTAATAGCCTTTAAAGAGTCGCAATCTCAACAATGTACTTACAAGTTACATTTATGAATCGTTAAATTGTATATCAAACATAGTAAGCACCGTGATAGTCAAAACCTTAAAAAAATTCATATGAGTCACATCAGTTTAAGTAAACGTGACTAACTAAAACCAAAAATTATATTAATCCTCTCCCATCATCCTTTACCATTAATTGGACAACCTAAAATATTTGACAACTACCAATTTTCAAGAAATTAGAACAAGTATGCACTAAAAATCTTCACAGCAAAGACACGGCGGAACATTAATATTAACCAAATAAAAAAAAATGTACACCAGCATAAGCGTTTACCTAAAAAGTCCCAATATAGTCAAGAAAACCTTCCGTAACTTATATGGCATTCCTACAGCATAGTACTATTGGGTGTCGTGGCCAGTCATGCAAAAAAAAAAAAAAAAAAGAGTCTACATAAGGGGCCTTAGTGCTACACAAAGAGAACAGAACATCAAACAAGTCCAAGATCCAAACGACAGCCTGAAGTATACGTGAACATCAAACAAGTCCAAGATCCAAATGACAGCCTAAAGTATACATGAATTTCAGGCATATTCACTTATAATAATATCCATTGGCCTAGTTATAAAAGTTGTCAACCTGACTCTCTATTAATCACAAGAGATACTGATCTAGACTTTATAACAATAGCAAGTCCGAACAAAAAAAAATACAAGAGGGACCATTTATTAACACATCAAAACATGAAAGTATTAGAACACCAAAGAGAATAACTTTGAGACACTGAGAGTCTGCAATAGCACAATAAGGCCCTCCAAACAAAATCATAAGCACATGAGACTAATAACATATTTTTATTCCAACAAGTTATTACGTTATACATTTAATACAAAGTTGAACCAGTTCAAGAGCAAGAGCTGCACTCCAACATATAAGGCTAAGGTTTGACAAACCACAAGAGAGGTGTAAGCAACCGCAGATTAGTAGTCAATGTATAAATTTTGAGCTAATAAAACTACATCCATCATTGAAATGGTCCATGGGTCAGGCTAATAACTTTAAGGTTCAGTAAGATAGCGAACTTATTAAAACATTCGCTAAGTTAAACTTCCAATATACTAACTAAAACATTCCAAACAACAACTCATGTATCATTAAAATATCCCAAAACTTATATGGACAAAATCGGATCATACCCACCTCAGAATAAAAGCGCTTAGTAAAGAGATGGTGAAAAGCCAATGTCAATCGGCTTGACAAGAATGAATCTAAAAGTCTACGTCTTCAGTTGGTAAAATGAAATGATAGCACAACTCTATGAAATCCAACCTTGGGACCATAATTGTTTATTCGTCAACCAATTAGTTTCTAATGAAAGCAAACATGATTTATGTGTTTACCATATATCAGGAATCTGGAGAACATTTATATGGCAAACCCTATTATTAATTGCTCTAACATTAGAACATACATGACATAGGAACATACATGACATTAGAACATTTATCTGCCCGACTTTTATTTAGTCTTTTCCGAGTCACTATGACTGTCCTTACCTTGCACTGCCCTTCAAATGCCACCATATCGGATCATCAAGTTCCCGTATAGATGTACAATAACATACCCACTTTTATCCTTAATTAGGTCATCAATTTACCAAAAACGTTGAATCCCAAACAAAACCCCAATTCACAAAAAAAAAAAAAAAAGCTGTGAATCCTAAAACAAATCAAAAAACTTATATTCAACTAGCTACCAGCAATTTCTAAACCAAATTCAATATCTAAGAACTGATATCTAATAATAAATAACTACACACTTCTATTGATTAACAAAAAATTAATTACTAATAAAACAAACAATAAAACAATACCTGGTCGTTGCTGGGCAGATATCGTATTTACTGGCGGTGCTGCGTCACAGAGACAATCAGAAGAGGGAGACAGTTAACGCAAATTTTGTACTAAGACAAAATAAGGAAACAAAATAAATTTTATTAATATCAGAAAAGTTGAATGTTTACAATCTCTAATGTAATCCTCTGAATTCTACTACGCAGTAAGGGGTATGTCGTACGATACACTACACTGGTAGCGTACGTGCTGTAAGGGGTGCGCGCGTCGTCCGCGTGCGTTGTTGTTGTTCTTGAGAGGGTCGCAGGGGACTTGAATCTCTCCTTGAACTTGGTTGTCCTGGTGGGCTTGTAGTCACGGGCCTTCTTTTAGGCTTTATGTGGACTTGGCCCAATTGCTTGTTTTATCCGGACCGCGATCCGTTTAACCCAATTTAGAAACTGGATTGATCCGAATATCATTTCGACGGGACATATTAATTAAATCGAGCTAAAATTTGATATTAGCTCAAATTATTTAATTAATTTAATTTACGGCACATTAACGAATTTTTAGTGCCAACAAATTGCCCCCTCGGTACCTTGTCTCGTACACTGCACAAGTGTTTGACGAGGCATGGTACCGACTCATTTGATTTTGACTTGGAAGTCGATGAACACTTAACTTGTCGTAATAGTGCTCAGACATTTTTATTCAAACTTGGAAGTCAATGAACACTTAACTGGTCGCAAGAGTGTTCACACATCTTTTTTAACGTCACCCTGTCATTTGTCGACTTGGCGGATGCCATTTTTTTGCCCCCAGTACTGCTAATATGATGCTGTCATTTGACTTGGTGGATAACATTGGAACAATTTACACTATCCCTGAAATTTCGTAACCTTGACGGATAACGTAATTGTGGGCGCTTAGTTAACGTCATTTGGTACCGTAGCAGGTTGACGTCCATCATTTGCAATTTGACATTCCCTATACCTTGTCATACTGACTTAGCAGGTAAAGGTAGTTTCAATTACCTTGATAGGTTACGTTTGGAGGTCCGATAATAGGACCGTTGTTTTTTTTGTTTACCACTATGTCGCTATTGAACTTGGTGGATTTATTATGGCAATTGTACCAAGGTTAGTATAATTGGACTTGTTTTCATCCGTGCATGGCTATTCAATTCTGAGAAAATAATGCTAGCCCATTTACTTTAATTACTAGTTGTCGCACGTCAGATTTGGAAATCATGATCAACTTGTGTACCAAGTAACTGTACCAATGGAAAGTTCATTCTTAGGAATAAGTGATAACTTGCCACGGTAGAAGGGGTTCATGGAAAACTTCCCATTACCAAATTTCATGCATGCAGCAAACTTAGCAAAACTTGGGGCCTAATTCCCTTATTCCGAAGTCCATTTTATGGTATAAAATCAGTGCTTTTGTTTCTTTACGCCCTTCAGCTCGGCTTCCATATAACCCCTGTCTCAAGGCCTTCTACGCACGCAACACAGTTTTCAATCGGACGCCATGCTAAACGACCCTTCGTACGTAGTTTGTCTTCTTTTTGTTTGCAAAAGTTTTTACAGTAGTTGTTGCAAGTTGGTACGTATGACCTTACTTAGACAAAGCTTTAGAGATCTGCACACTGTCTTATGTTTGTCGTTTTGCTTTTCTTTTTTTCAGAATCTGGTTTGCTTCACACTTTGTTTTGATTCTTTGTATGAATTTGCCTCGGCCTCACACAGAAAATTGGCCTTCTTTTAGCTTTGATTGCTTTCCTGCGTGCGGCTAGTTTATAGGAGTGATCAGTAAACATTCAAACACTTATGAACTTTGTCGCGTATTTGTTTCATTTGTGTCCAATTCGTGCGTCTTACAAAATCAACTTCTTCAGTTGTATCATATCACGAATTCGAGTGGCCTTTTTTTTTATGTCGTGCCTTGTGGGGAATTCGGAGTTTCATGTTTACTAAATTTCTGCTTTATGCTTTGTTATGATCATCGCATGATTGACTTCTGCCCTTCATTTTTATTCGATACGCCTGACTTTCCTGAGCTCGTACTCTTTCGCTTGGATAGGAGTACTGATAACCTTCAATTCTTCTTTTGTGCAGCAACTCTCACTCAAGTACTATTTTTTTGTTGTACCGTTGCAATCGGATGTGTTGGGGGATCATCATCGACAAGAGGCGAGGGTCGCACCTGGATACGCTGGGAACCTTGCTGCTTTCGAGCAGCGGAACCCCAGCGCGATGGTGCCGACACTCAGACCGAAATCGTTTGACGGGATCTCGCACATTCGGAACGCACGCGGGATGGAGGTGTATAGTTACTGCTACGCCTGATATCATTGGGAACCTTGCTACTTTTGAGTGGCGGGACCCCAGCGTGATGGTGTAGCTAGCTGGCGTCTGTCACTGACCGGCGGCGAGGGCTATATTTGGATACGTTGGGAACCTTGTTGCTTTCGAACAGCGGAACCCCAGTGCGATGGTATGGCACTCAGACCAAAGTTAATGCGACGATGCCACATGCTAACTGAACATCTTTTATCCTTGTCATAGCACAACTGTCGTTGCATAGTTTCCACAGTTCTTTTGCCACGGTCACTGAGATGCTCACTCACCCTTTTTTTTTTTTTTTAAGGTGTGGCTGCACCCAAGTAAAGTTTACTTGAGCTGCCTACGTACTTGCAGAGTGAGAGGGGTATCAACTTGCAAGATCAAGCCAACGTATTTCGATTGAGGGCACGCAGCTTAGACTCTTGCCGTGTAGGAGTGTAACTTGGGCAGCGCAGTTTAGACTCTTGCGTCGCTGGAGTGTAATTTGGGATAGGCAGTTTAGACTCTTGCTGTGTAGGAGTGTAGTTTGGTATACGCAGTTTAAACTCTTGCTGTGTGGTAGTGTAGTTTGGTATACGCAGTTTAAACTCTTGCTGTGTGGTAGTGTAGTTTGGTATACGCATTTTAGACTCGTGCGTTGCTGGAGTTAACTTGTGGTTCACAGTTTAGACTCTTGCGTTGTAGGAGTGTGACTTGGGGTACACAGTTTAGACTCCTGCGTTTATGGAGTGTTGTTTTCTTCGTTTGCTGTACAGTTTAGGCTCTTGCACTGTTGGAGCTTTGTTGTTTAGCAGTTTAGGCTCTTGCAGTTGGAGCGCCATTTTTTTTTTTTTTTTTTTGAAGGGGTGGAGGTTATTTTGTTGTTGGTGTGGCTGCACCCAAGTAAAGTGTTTACTTAAGCTGCCTAGGTACCCGCAAATTCAATTTGCAAGATCAAGCCAACGTAGTTCATTTGGGGTATGCAGTTTTAGCTTGTGCTTAGGAGCAGCTTTGTTTGTGGTGTTCAGGGATAGTATCGCTTCAGAAACGTCCCATTGATTGGGCCAACAGCCATCATGATCAACAATTTTGTATGCACCGTTAGTGTAGACTTCTTGCACCACGTAAGGTCCATCCCATTTGGGTTGGAATTTACCTCCAGTTTTGCGAGGAATGATGATTGGTCTTCTGACAGCTAACACCAAGTCTCCCACTTGAAAGGAACGCGGTCGCACCTTTTTGTTGAATGCGCGAGCCATTCGTGCTTGATAGCACTCAAGCTTTTGTTGCGCTTGCAGTATCTTCTCGTCGAGCGCTTCTAACTCGGCGAGGCGCAACTTGTCATTCTCATCAGTTGTGAGCCCTTCTTGGATGGCGATCCGTAGGGATGGGATTTAAAGTTCCAATGGGACCACTGCTTCTACTCCATATACCAGTGCGTATGGGGTTGCTTGAGTCGCTGTTTTGTATGTGGTACGGTATGCCCATAATGCTTCACCTATCTTTTCATGCCAATCGCGCTTTGACTTAGCAACTACCTTTCGCAACAAGTTGCAGAGTGTTTTGTTGAATGCCTCAGCTAGGCCATTCGCGGGGGCATTGTACATCGACGACTTACACTGCTGAAAATTGAATTTCTCGAACAAGGCCGTCATCATACGATTGTCGAAAGGTTTACCATTGTCGGTTATGATCCGTCGCGGTATGCCGTGTCGATAAATGATGTGGTTTTTGATGAAGTCGACGACATTTTGCTTCTTGACTTCTCGTAATGTGACGGCTTCTGCCCACTTAGAGAAGTAGTCAGTCGCTGTTAGGATGTAAGCATGCTGGCTCGATGCCTTTGGAGTGATAGGCCCTACAACGTCAAGTCCCCAAGCTTCGAAGGGCCATGAAGAAACAGTAGGATGTAGATGCTCTGGTTGTTGATAAATAAAATTTGCGTGAAATTGACATGGTTGACAACGTTTAGCAAATTCCATGCAATCTCGTACCATGGTCGGCCAATAGTAGCCCAGGTGTTTGATTCGGTCATAGAGCTTAGGACCAGACTGATGGGCGCCGTACACATCAGCATGATCCTCTTGCATTGCATCACTTGCTTCTTCATCGCTAAGACATCGCAACCATTGTCCTTCGAAACTCCGTCTATATAGAGTTCCCATGTAGTGGAAGAATTTTGGAGCTCGTCGACGTATCTCAACTTTATGCCTTAGATCGTCTGGCAACCTTTGGTGGTCCAAGTAGTCAATGATGGGTTGACGCCAGTCCTCCTTGTCAACTTGGTGTACACAAATCATGTTTGAAGACTGTACCACCTCTATTGCTTCTTCTTGTGGTACTACCCAACGACTACATACAGGGACTGTTACTGATTCTTCTACCCCCAGTGCCAAGTTGGCTGCAAGATTGGCAAGCGCGTCAGCCAGCTTATGGGCACTCCTTGGAACATGTCCCACTGTTATGGAATCGAATTTATTAAGCAATTGGATCGCTTGTTGATGGTAGGGGACGAGGTCATCCTTCCTAACTTCATAATCATCGAGGACTTGGTTTATGACGAGTTGTGAATCACCGTAAATGTCCATGTCCTTAACACCAATTTCAAGTGCCATTTGTTGACCAAGTATGAGGGCTTGGTACTCGGCGACATTGTTTGAGCATAATTCAGTCGAGACGAACGAGTATGGAAGAATGTGGCTTTCTAGAGAAGCGAACACTACTCCAGCTCCACCTCCGTCACGTCGTGCAGCTCCGTCGAAGTACATCTGCCATGGTGGGAGCACGTCGACATAGAAGATCTCTTCTCTTGGGAGGTTCACGCATAGCTCCCAATCTCCAGGGACGGGGTGGTCAACAAAGAAATCAGCTATTGCTTGGCCTTTAACTGCTTTTTGAGCCACGTACATGAGGTCGTATTGACTGAGAAGTACTGCCCATTTGGCTAACCTACCAGATAGAACTGGCCTTGAGAGTATGTACTTGATAGGGTCGGCTTTGGAGACCACGTGTACAGTGTGTGCTTGCATGTAGTGTCGCAACTTTTGGACCGCGAATACTAATGCAAGACATATTTTCTCGATAGGGGAGTAATTCAACTCAGCCCCTACCAAAGTTCTACTCAAGTAGTAGAGAGCGGTTTCCTTACGCTCGTCATTTTCTTGGGCGCACATTGCCCCCACCGAATTTTCTTGTGCTGCAATGTATAAGATAAGGGGCTTCCCTGGAATTGGTGCCCCCAGCACAGGGGGCGATGACAAGTATTTCTTCAAGTCATCGAATGCTTTGCGGAAATTGTCATCCCACTCGAATGGTGCGCCTTTCTTCATGAGATGACTGAATGGTCAACAACGACCAGCAAGGTTGGATATGAATCGACCGATGTAGGCTAGATGACCTTGTAGTCCGCGCAGTTGTTTGAGGTTCTTGGGTTCAGGCATTTCTTGGATGGCCTTGATTTTGTTTTGATTGATCTCAATGGCTCGATGAGTGACCACGAACCCAAGGAATTTTCCTGACGTGACGCCGAACGCACACTTGAGAGGATTCATTTTGAGTTGACATTTGCGAAACCTCTCGAAGACAGCGTAGATCACTGATGTGGTCTTCCCCTTTTCTTGGATTTGACGACCACGTCATCAACGTAGCACTCTATCGTCTTATGCAGCATGTCGTCGAAGATTTTCTGCATAGCTCGTTGATATGTCACACCTGCATTCTTCAGACCAAAGGGCATAACCTTGTAACAAAATATCCCTTTTGGGGTGCGGAAGGTCGTAGCTTCTTGATCTTCAGGCGCCATTAGGATTTGGTTGTACCCTGCAGTACAATCCATAAAGGAGAGGGCTTCGTGCCCAGTCGTTGCGTCAATCATTAGTTCAGTGACTGGCAAGGAGAAGTCATCCTTAGGACATGCTTCGTTAAGATCACGAAAGTCGACGCAGACGCGCAATTGTCCGTTCTTCTTCCTTACAGGGACAATGTTCGCTATCCATGTAGGATATTTTACTTCGCGTATGAAGTCGGCTTCGATGAGCTTGTTGACTTCCTTTTCAATTTCAGGGACTAACTCCGGCCTGAAACGTCGTTGGGACAGTTTCATAGGATTAACCCCTTTTTTGATTGCGAGACGATGGATTGCAATTTTGGGACTAAGCCCAGGCATCTCCTTGTAACTCCAAGCGAACATGTCTTTGTATTTGGAGAGCAGCGTGTAGTACTCTTTCTCTTCATTTTTAGTTAGGAGAGCACTAACGTAGATAGGGCGTGGATCTTCTGGAGTGCCCAGGTTTAGTTCTTTCAATTCATCCACTGTCGATTTAACTCCATCTTCAACTGTCGATTTAACCCCATCTTCAAGTGGCGCTGGAGCTTCATCAGCTTCGACCTCTTTGTTAGGGTCAGGTAATTCCTACACGGTGATGTGATTGGATGTTACTACTTCGTCGCCCTTTGAGGGTTCTTCATTTGGTGGGACATCCTCCTCTCTCACTTGACATTTGCAACGAGAACATGTAATAACTTCCTTATCGTCATGATTTGAGGACTTCGATTGGTTGGTCAACACTACAACGCGACTCTTTGCCACTAGAGGTTCGTCATTGACGATGTCTACCTCTCGTGAGCGTTTCATGCGTGAAGGCACGCTACTCCTGAGATCGGCGCTGAGTGGAGTCTCCTCATCACCTTGAGTCGCTGTGATAGGTTGGGAAGTCATGTCACCAGCTGTATCGTTAAGGGTTCCTAAACGATCAAAGGTCGTAGGAGGAGCTATACTGTCGAACACAGATCTTCTCCGAACTGGAGTGTTAGATGATTCATCCTCATTGTTAACTTGTAGTTCACCTAATCTGCCGAACACTGACGGACGATCTCTTGTGGGGAGTTGACGTTCTGCATATGTTTGTCCTCACCTTCGAAACACAGGAGGCATCCTCCTTATTGGTGGATTTATTCTATCGAAGACGGATGAAGTGCGTTGTGGGCTTTGTTCCACCTTTTTCTCTTCGTCGACTTCTTCCACAGTGATGTGTTGACAGGAGGAGGTATTCTTGCGTCGAACGGAAATCTTTATAGACACGGGAGGCTCATAACCCAAACCGGCTTTAGTGACTGCGAAATCACCCCCTTTCTTGAACAGTTTCTTTTGGGTTGCATTAAGACCGTACGGTTCCACCTCCACAACGTCGCCTAGTGGAGTTGGGTTTTGAAAGTCATATCCGGCCTTCTCCATCAACTTGTATGCATTGGAGTCGAACCTCCCTACGTTCTTCTCGTTTGAGGCGTTTTTTTCATTCGCCATTGTACCTTTGGTTGAGGGAGTAAATCCTGCAACTGGTGGCTTCACAACTGACGTTTGGTTGCTGCTAGGTAGAGGTGTGACAACTTTCTTCACCCATTCTTGTTTGATGGACTTCTTGGTTTTATACACCTCTATAGTCTTTGGCTTCAAGCTCTGACATGCCACAAAGGGTTTTGTCCTTCCTTGCGACGTGACTGTGGGATGTATCGCAGGACGACAATCGTAGTCTTTGGTATTGGTTGCTGAACTTTGACAGTTGGAACTGTAGTTGGCTTGATAACAACCTCCGATTTACTTTGCTGGTCGTTTGTTGATGAAGGGTGATTGAGTGGCGCCTTAGCTTGAACCACAACCTTATTCCTTTTTGCCCCTTTGCCAGTTGAAGAGATGGAAGACGGCAGCAACTCAGATGAGCAAAGGTCTTCGTCAAAAAACTTAGCGTCAGCGAAGTATGAATTTGCTTTGTTAAATGGCTTCGCATCCCCATTGATTTTTCTCTCACCTCCACGATAGTACTTCATACATTGGTGAAGGGTTGACGGTACAACTCCATTTTGATGTTGCCATGGTCGACCTAGTAACAACTTGTATGAGGCCTTGGCATCTATCACGTGAAACAGTGTATCCGAAGAGAGATCTCCTATCGTGAGGTTCACGCGAATAAGTCCGATAGCATGTTCAGCATTTGAGTTGAAGCCGTGAACAGTCATACGACTGTTAGAAAGTTCGTCCATCGTGATCCCCAACTCTGTCATGGTTGTTTTGGGCATGAGACTAACGCCAGAGCCTCCATCGACAAGGATTCAACGAACTTTATGCCCTCTTATGTAGCCTGACACGCAGAGCGGCCTATTGTGGGGTTTAGACCCAGTAGGAGATCCTCATCAGAAAACGTCACGGTCGTGCTGCATGAAGCGCACTTGGATGATTCTTCTTCAAAGTTTGTAGCATCTTTGGTCTCTTCTACGTACAACTTTGGGTTCTGGAGAACTTGGATTATGTGTTGTCGCGTCTCCTCTGACAGACCAAAGATTTGTTTCCACCCCATACGCGCAGGGAGAGTGCGTAAAGTGGCTGACACCCTCTCATCCTTTTCAGGGTTGGGTGGCTGGACTACCAAAACTTCATTAGTTGGGACTTCCTCCTCTTCATCCTCGCTTACTGAAGTTGACACTGTGCATGCAGTGACTCTGTCGAGGTATTCTGCTGGGAAGAACTCCTTCAAGGTGACAGGCGCCGATGGATTTTGTTCCAAGAGGTCGATTGGCAGCACATATAGCTTTACGACCTTCGTTGGCTTCTTATTTCCTTTAGGTCGACGGGGACCCTTCTTCTTTGGTTGTGTCCTTTTGTGTGACACAAGTTGTGGTTGAGCCTTCGCTTGCCTCCTTGACTTTCTTCTCGTCACCAACGTCCACCCCTCATCGTTATTGACATCTAAGGAGCCTGGTGATATGTTTGATTTCTCTTGCGCCTCTACCTTTGATGACACAAGATTTGGTTGTGGGGTTGGTCTTGGACGTCATACTAGCATAGGTTCAAGACTACCAAACCGAATGGAGTGGGCATACCACTCAGCTTTGCTATCACATGGACAAGATGGGAGTGAATCCTCCATTACTGTAGTACAGTTTGTTTCCACGACGTCGTCGTAGTCCCAAGCTACCACACCCCTTTTCTCGAGGTCCATCATTTTCTCTTTTGCGTCAACGCACTTTCCCGTGGGATGGCTGATCAGCCTATGGTACGCACAGTATCTAGGATGATCGGTTTCGCCTACCTCCTCAGGACGCTTTGCTTCAGGTAGCTCGATGAGCTTATTCTTTAGCAGCTGTTCCAACATCTCTGGCACATCAGAGTCGGGAAAAGGATATTTTTTGGCCATCAACTCTTTCGAAGAAGGCCTGTCGCGGTTGTACTCCCTTGTTGACGTATCCTTTTTCTTTTCGTACTTTGGTTTTGCAGAGATCTTGATTGGACCGCTGCTGGTGGTGACGGCCATAGCCTCCTTTGTCGTGCCCTTGGAGGTCTTGTCACTTTTCTTATACTCCTTCTTTTCAAATAGAGTTTTCACAAAAGAGGAGGTACGTTCCTTCTTACGCGCCTTTAATGTGAGCTCCATGTCATAGGCGCGTGTTGCAAGGTCTTGGAAGTCCTTAGGCTTATTTGTCTTTAAACTGTACATCACATCCGTGTGCATACCATTAATGCACATCTCTACAGCTGAACTCTGGGTTAGCCTATCTTTGCATTCAAGACACAGTGCACGCCAACGGCTGATGTAGTCAAGAACGGGTTCCTCATCCCATTGGACGGTATTTGTGAGCTCGCTCATACTAACAATGCGCCTAGCGTTGTAGAACATGTTCAAGAACTCATCTTGCATTTGAACCCAGCTGTCGATAGACTCGGGATCCAAGTCGGTATACCAGTCGAAGGCGATACCTTTGAGGGATCTAACGAACTGCTTGACCAATCGATCGCCTCCCGTTCCAGCGTTATTGCATGTTTCCACGAAGTGCGCAATGTGCTGTCTTGGGTTGCCCTTCCCGTCGAAGTGCTGGAACTTCGGCGGTTGATAGCGTGAACGCATCTTCAGTTTGTCAATCCTCTTGGTATAAGGCTTGACGTAGCGAAAGCTATTCGCAGAGCTTTCACCAAACTGATTCTTAACTGCATCTGCTATCAGCATCTGCAGCTGCTTTTGGGAGTAGGAGCTCTCCTTGGTTTTGATGATATCATCATGCTCAGACTCCTCCTCGTCATCCTCTTCTTCCTCTTCGTCGCTGCTACCCTCCTTTTCGGAGTTAAGTGTCTTCTCAGCCTTGCGCAACTCAGCTACCTCCTTTTGGAGATCCTCAATCTTCTTGTTCTTTTCTTCGTTCTCGAGCCTGAGCTTCTCGAAGTGGGCCTGCATTTCTGCCAATTGTTCTTCGACAGTCTTTGGTGTTATCGTCATGACAGATGCGACGATCGGCTTATACTTCTTCTCAGGGCTACAGGTCTTCACATCCTTAATCTTCTTGCGCTGAGAGGAAGCAGACGCAATTATAGCAGTAGCTGCCGCAGCGATGGAGGCAGCAGAAAATCTGCGAGACCGCTTAGGAACCTCGGCAGCACGCAGGCGAGCAGCGACAGCGTTGACGACAGCCTTCTTCGCCATCCCTCTGGTGCAGATGCCGGTGGGTTGTGCTGTAGTAGAGCTAGGAGAACTCTGCGTTACTTTGCTAGAGGTCTTCTTGGAGGAACGAGGAGTGTGCTGTTCAGCAGACATCGTCGTTGCAGTAGTTGGTACGTACGTAGTAGGGATGAGAGGTAGAGATTTCACGTCGGGTTCACCAAAATTTGTTAACGCAAATTTTGTACTAAGACAAAATAAGGAAACAAAATAAATTTTATTAATATCAGAAAAGTTGAATGTTTACAATCTCTAATGTAATCCTCTGAATTCTACTACGCAGTAAGGGGTATGCCGTACGATACACTACACTAGTAGCGTACGTGCTGTAAGGGGTGCGCGCGTCGTCCGCGTGCGTTGTTGTTGTTCTTGATAGGGTCGCAGGGGACTTGAATCTGTCCTTGAACTTGGTTGTTTGAGCTTGTGTTTGATCTGATTTGCAGGCGGCACAGATGTGCTTGTTGACTGCGTGTGGCTGGGAGTTTGAGAATTCCTCTGGGGGTTTTCTTGTCTCTGATTTTTCCAACCTCCAAATGAATGAGGGAGACTCTATATATATATAGTAGAAACCCTAATTCCTGGTGGGTTTGTAGTCACGGGCCTTCTTTTAGGCTTTATGTGGACTTGGCCCAATTGCTTGTTTTATCCGGATCGCGATCCGTTTAACCCAATTTGGAAACTGGATTGATCCGAATATCATTTCGACGGGACATATTAATTAAATCGAGCTAAAAATTGATATTAACACAAATTATTTAATTAATTTAATTTACGGCACATTAACGAATTTTTAGTGCCAACAGAGACGATTACCTGACCACGAGGACACGAGAGGGAGGCGAAGGACATCCACTAGAGGCGGAGAGAAGAGGACATGGCGTGTAGATTCGCTAACGAGGACAAGTGCTAAGATGGCTTTGCCGCGGAGAGAACGGAGACGGAGGGCAGCGCTGGGATCCAAGGAGATGTGAGAAAGAGAAAATGAGGAGGAAGGACTTAGATGTGGATGTGAGAGAGAGAGATAGATATTTGAGAGGTAAATGATACTCCCTCCGTTTCTTTTGTTTCTTTACGTTTCGTTTGAATTCCTCTCGCATATTCAAACAAAACGTAAAGAAACAAAAGAAACGGAGGGAGTATGACTTATGAGACTGGATTACTAATTCGGGCTGTGTAAAAATGAAGTCCTTTTGTAAAAAAAAAAAAAAAAAAGATGAGAGAGAAAGAGAGGAGAGAGAAACTCTGGAAAAAAAAAAGAAAAAAAGAACCCAAAGCCCCAATTCTTCTTGCGCAGCCTTCAAGCAATTTATTTATAAGATCAAAAATCCAATCTCAAAAATCCAAAGTCCAATTAGAAGATAGAAACAATCAAATTATAAATCCCGATCTTAATCATGTAAAGCTCAAACACAAATTCAATAGGGAAGAATCTCAATGTGTTCATCAATGCGACTATTCGAAACCATACGACAACCCAGAAATCGAGTGTGATGGCTATCAGCTTAGGCTATCAGTAGTAAAGAAAGATCGTATAATTACCTACTTGTTAGGCTGTGCAGAAGATCTCGTTAACTCTTTGCCACAAAAATCCTTAATTTATGTTCTGATATTTAGAGTGAGAGGCGAGGGAGTAGGAGCTGGCTATGGGCTGTTCCTTGTTTGTCGAAGAGCACAAAATTCTGGAGCATGGTCGATCTTTTTCGTCCACGCCACCTACTTCGAATTTGGGTATCAAAGTTTTAATTTGTTCATATGCCCTCAATTTAGTTTTCCATTGATTACTCAAGTCTAATTAGTCTACGTATTCTTATTTTGCCAAGTTTATTAAGTGCCTTTTGTAAATGTATATGCAAGATATTAATTCAAGTTGGGTTATGTTGATCGTATTGTCTTTACCTTTGTTGTTGGATTATTTGCCTACCTTTGGTGGTGTTTTTCTCTTATGCTCTCGCTTTTCGATCATGGGTGTTCCCCTTGATAGAACTTTCTTTGACTTGCCTTTTTGTGAAATCGATGTTCTGATGCAAACAAATTGTTCTTTGTTAGTACTCTTCTTAAACTTGTTTTTGGATTTCAATGCAAGTACTTGCAAGTTATATTCTTCTCTAAGTGGTTTGTGCAATTATTGGCTTTTGAGTTGTTGTCATGTCTTTATCTTAGGAGCCTCTTTGATGAACTCTTCCTTTGACCATCTTCCAGTTGATTGCCTTCTTGTTTCAGAAATTCATGTGTTTAAGATTAGGGTAGCTTATCCACATGTTAGGACCAATCTACATAGCTCACTGCTATCAAGCTGGTATCTTTACCACCTTCTTTTAAGTAATAGTTCATGGTTTTCATTCTGTTCTCTTATCAAAATCAATGCAATCGTAGGTTGGCATTGCTCTTGGTATCTTAACACTAATTTTCAAAGTTCAGGTCGATTTTATGAGTATTGGTACTTCTGGCAGTATTCATTGTACACCCCTAGTTGTATGACTGGTATTGTCTCTAGTAAGATCCCTAGTTGGGGTATAAATGATAATCTTGTTGGGAAAACCTGTATAAACACTTATCTTGCCGATTATGCTTGTGATGTTGTATGCTTTTTAAGACATTGGCTTCCGCCCTCAGAGTACTTAAAGAAACTATTCTTATTCAATCTAGGCCCCAGAAGCTATTGGATTGAGTATAACTTGTTTCTTTTAAACGTTAATCATACTATTCTATACTCTACAAACGCATTCCAGGTTCCAGAAACCTTAAGAATGGTGATTTCATGGCTTTTTTGTGTGTGCCATCAGAAGGCTTTTTTTGAACTTTGTCCTTTAAGCAATCTGAAGTCAGGGCTGGGTACATTACGTTCAGCTATGCATCATGAGAGACAAATGACCCAGACACGACTTTTAATTTGTATTCTCTTTTTTAAGATCATTATAGAATATGTTCTTGTTGGGGGTGTCCATACTCATTGTTGTTCTTCTTTTAAGTTCATTGGTTCAACTATGCGGAGGGGTGAATTGATCAGAATGCTCCGTGTTGGCTCAACCGAAACTTGCTTGGAGTTTAGGTTTGCCAGGGCAAATTTGATTTCAAGTAAATGTTCGGCCAAGTATTTTTTTCAAGAAAAACTGTCCCTTTTGTATTTTTTTTTATTAAATGAATATTGCTTATTGGAATGCAAGAGGTGTTGGCAGGAAAATTTTTGCAGAAGAACTTTCTTTCTTCTGTTGTCAAAATTCTATCTCTGTAATTGCTATTGCTGAAACAAAATCCTCTAAAGAACCGCCGCAACTACTGAAGTGCAAATTTAATAATGCTATTTTTCTTCCTTCAGAGGGCCTTGCTGGAGGCCTATGGGTTCTATGGAAAAACGTAGGCCATTTTGACTATGAGTTTGTCCTTGAGAGCTCGTTACCAAGAGCTTTCAGTTTTAAATTATTCGATAAAATTCGTAATATTGATTTCTTTGTGATATTTGTTTACGCCCCTCCCCAAGAACAAGATAAGTCAGCCTTTTGGCTTCAAATCAAAAACTACATACACACCCTCACTCTTCCTTTTATGCTAATCGGGGATTTAAACGAAATAAGATGTTTTTAGGACAAATTTGGTGGAGCACCAACTAAATCTCAAAGATTTAAGAGGTTAAATGACTTTATGTTTGACTGTAATATCATTGATATTCCTTTTCAAGGTTCATCTTACACTTGGAGGAAAAAAAAGTCGGGGTTAAATAACATATTAGAACGACTTGATAGAATTTTAATTTCTACCGATTGTTTAGCTCTGTTTCCTCAAGCGTTTACTATGCATCATGTTTTTACTTCGTCAGACCACTGTCCCATATCAATTAATTTACAGGATCGGAAAAATTTTAAAGCACCGCCGTTTCGATTTGAAGAGATTTGGACCGAAAGAAAAAGTTATGAAGTGTTGGTTCGGAGAGCTTGGAAAGAAAATATTGTTGGATCTAGTATGTTCAGATTAGTGAAAAAATGCAAAATTCTCAAAAAAATTTCTAAAGAATGGAATAGGTCCAATTTTGGCAACATTAATAGACAAATAGAGCAAGTTGATAGCCAGTTGGCTAAGATACAATTAGATATGAACTTGACTAATTCTTCCGCATCTAAGCAAGATCGATTATTGACAAAAAGACTACGTCTTATCAGTTTTCGGAAGAAATTCTGGCAGCAAAGAGCTAAGACAAGGCATATTAAATTAGCAGACACTAATGTTAAATATTTTCATTCTATAGCTACTGTTAAGAAGAACGGATCTACAATTTCTCAATTTCTTAATAAGGATGGGTTATTTATCAACGACCAAGAGTCTATAAGAACTGAAATTGCTTCTGAATTTAAGTCTAGATTCGTTAAAGATAATATGTCTGGAAGGGGCAATCTTAATGACATTTCGGAAATTAATACAGAAATCACGGAGGATGATAATAAGGATCTTATTAAATGCCCAAGTTCATCAAAGATTAAAAGAGCAACCTTTGATCTTGCTCCATCTAAATCACCAGGTCCAGATGGTTTCAGTGCAATTTTCTTTCAAAAATATTGGCATATTGTAGGCCACTCGGTTATCAAAGCAGTAAAAGCTTTTTTTCACTCAGGAAAGATGTTAAGAGAAATTAACCATACTTTTATAGCGCTTATCCCAAAAATTCAAAATCCCAAAACAGCAAATCATTTTAGACCTATCAGTTTGTGTAGCACAATTTATAAAATTGTGTCGAAAGTTTTAACTTCTCGACTAAAGAGAGTTCTATCAAAACTCATTCATCCTCTCCAAGGCGCTTTCACACCTGATAGAGGTATTAGTGATAATATATTAATAGCCCATGAAGTTTTTCATTCTTTCAAAAAGAAAACTGGGAAATCGGGCTGGATAGCAATAAAACTAGATATGGAGAAAGCCTATGATAGATTAGAATGAGACTTTATTGAGATGGTTCTCAAGAAATTTGGCTTTCATTCTAAATGGATAAACTGGATTAACCAATGTATACGTACGGTCTCTTTTTCAGTTTTAGTCAATGGCATACCTTCTAGCCAATTTACCCCATCCAGGGGCATTAGACAAGGAGATCCTTTATCTCCTTACATATTCATCCTTTGTGCAGAAGTGTTAGCAAGAAAACTCCAATTAGTCAGTTAATTGGACAAAAAGTCAATTGGTATTCAGATCAATAGGGGCGGAACTAATATCCCCTTCTTAACTTTTGCAGATGATACCATTATCTTTGGGAACGCAACGAGGTCTTCTTACCACACTCTTAAAGATGTACTCCATAATTATTGCAAGTTATCTGGACAAATGATTAACTTTCATAAGTCAAGTTTTTACTGCTCTAAAAATATTCCGATCTCTGATAAAATCAGCTTTCGAGGAATTCTTGAGATTAAAGAATCGAACTCAATGGAAAAGTATCTGAGATGTCCGCTTATCAATAAGAAGGTAGACCATGACACATTCGATGAGGTTATCCTTAAATCTAAAGATCAATTATCTAAATGGAAAGCTAATTCTATTTCGTAAGCTGGACGAGCAACTCTTATTCAAGCTAATCTTTCGGCTAAACCTATGCATGTGATGCAAAACTTTTTACTCCCCAAAAAGATGTTAAATGATCTAGATAAAATTAATAGAAATTTCTTTTGGAATAAAGATATAGATAGCTCTTCTCCTAATCTTATTGGTTGGGATAAGATCTGTAAGCCAAAAGGGTTGGGTGGTCTGGGAGTGAGAAAATCGGAAGCGATTAATCAGGCTTTTCAACTTAAGGTGCTTTGGAAAATTATAGAAAACCCAAATAATCCGTGGGTAAAAATCGTTTCAGAAAAATATTTGAAAGGGCAAAATTTATTAGAGTATGTAAAAGGTAGAAACTCAGCGAGTTCTTGGCAGTGGAATAAGATGATTCAATTGAAACCTCTTCTTATGAAAGGTATTAGATGGAATGTTGGAAACGGAAATACTATTAAGTTTTGGTATGATAATTGGGTCCTGGACAAGCCACTTCATGAGTATGCCTTGGCAGGAGTCTCTTTTGAATATGAAGAGAAGGTTAGTAGCTTAATTGTTGAGCATAATAAATGGAATGTTGACAAGCTTAAAATGAGGTTACAACCCCAAATAGTAGATACTATCTTGAACGTGCGTCTTTCTAGCAACTCAATAGATGATCGCTTCTTTTGTTATCTTAACTCTAACGGTTTATTTACTGTCAAATCAGCTACTTGGCTAGCTCAAGGACTTCATACTAGAATTAATGAAAAATGTAATTTTGGGTGGGTGTGGAAAATGAACGTGCCTAATAAGGTTAAAAATTTCTTATGGAAAATTTGTGTCGATGGATTACCAACAAAAGAACGTTTGATGCGAAGTCATGTTGGCATTCCGTTGGCTTGTCCTTCATGCTCTTTCCATCTAGAAGATTATTCTCATTTTCTTTTTTCATGTCCTTTTACTATTAATTCTTGTGTAAGATTATCCTCTAATGTAGCTAAGGCATTGTCTTCTCCTTCTGATTTTTCTATTGACATATCTTTACAGCTAGATATTATTAGACTGAAACTTTCCTTCATAGATTTTTCAAATTTCTGTTTTCTCTGGTTGCATCTTTGGTTTAATAGGAACAATACAATTTTTAAAAATGAATCAATGTCTAGTGAAACTATTTTAGAGAATACACTTAGATCCATCTCTCATTGGAAGTCTGAAAATTTAACTAAGACAATCCTTCAGCCAAATCTTGTTCAAATGAAGGATACTTACTGGAAAAAACCTCCTAAAAGTTTTGTTAAGTTAAATTTTGATGGATCTCGTAGAAACAATGGAGAGGCTTCTGTTGGCTATGTCCTCAGAGATGATTCGGGTAAAGTTCTTTTTCTTGGTGCTAAGGCTATAGGTAAAGTTTCTATTCTGGTTGCCGAAGCTATAGCTCTTAGGGAAGGCATTAAAATGATTAAGAATTTAAAGATTAAAAATGTTATTGTGGAAGGTGACAATTTAATGGTTATAAATGCAATGAAAGATCCAAATTCCATTCCTTGGCAAATTGAAATGATTTTAGCAGATTCTAAGCGTGATTTAATAGACTGTGATAGGGTCATTTTTGCTCATTGTTCTCGCGTTCTCAATGGGGTTGCAGATTTCTTGGCTAACTTAAGTTACCGTCAATCTGTGTTTACCTCTTCTGCTGATGGTTTTCCCCATCATGCTTTTCTTGTCCTTCTTCGTAAGGACAATCTAGGGTGGAGTTCTCTTTTTCAACGAGAACCGAACCCCCCTAGTTACTCTCTTTCCTTCTGAAAAAAAAAAAATTAATTCGGGCTGTGTAAAAGGACCCTTGAGACGGATTATAAGTATCCGTTTCTGATCTAGAGACGGAGTGTGTGATCCGTCTCTAAGTTAGAGATGGATCACAAAGCCCGTCTTTATTTAGAGTCGGAACCTCACAATGGGCTAGCCGAGGTTTCAAATCGGGAAGTGAAGTCAATCTTGGAGAAGACCGTGAATCCAAGCCGAAAAGATTGGAGTTTGAGGTTGGATGATGCTCTTTGGGCATATAGGATGGCTTTCAAAACACCGATTGGTATGTCCCCGTATCGGATGATGTTTGGAAAGCCTTGTCACCTTCCGGTTGAGTTAGAGCACCGGGCTTATTGGGCCGTAAAGTCTTTTCATTTGGCAATGGGTGAGGTCGGCATTCATCGGAAACTTCAACTCCAAGAATTGGAAGAGTTACGCCTTGAGGCATATGACAATGCTACTATTTACAAGGAAAAAAGCAAGGCATGATAAGTTGTTGGCAAGAAAGAAATTCAATGTGGGAGACAAAGTCTTATTGTTTCAAGCTAGATTGAAACTCTTCCCCGAGAAACTTCGCTCAAGGTGGTGTGGTCCTTACACCGTTTCTAAGGTATACCCTTATGGTGCGGTTGAAATTTTTGAGGAAAATGAGGAAAACGCATTCAAAGTGAATGGTCATAGATTGAAACCGTATTTTGAGGGGTTTAGAGTGGAGACCGTGGAGGAAATTTCAGTTTTTGAGCCAAGAAGAGAAGATTAGGGGAGTAGGCTCCGCGTCGAGCCCACGACGTTAAACAAAGGCGCTAGTCGGGAGGCATCCCGAGTCATTTGTATATAGTTGTGATATAATGTGTTTGGAGGAAATTCGGTTTCGGTTTTGACTCAAGCAAGATATCAAGGAAGGAGAGGAAAAGGGCAACCCCCATCTCGAGAATGATAATTCCCGACTCGAGGGTCGGAAACAGTAGAGTTCTAGAAATTGGGCAAATCCTCGACTCGAGAGAGAGGGGTCTCGTGTCGAGAAGGAACGCGCTCGAGTCGAGAATCTGGCCTCTTCTCTCTCTCTTCTCACTTCATTTTCTTCATTTTTCCTTCACCTTCTCTTCCCCATTTTCGACCTTCACCCCCAACCCTCACAAAATCATTCAAATCCTCACCAAATCACACAAAATCACTCATAATCTTTTAATTTCTTCACAAAAACCATTCCATAAACAACAAATCAACCCCAAAAACTCTTATTTCATAAAAAATAACTCAAATTTTTCAAATTTTCTCAAGAAACCTAGAAATTGGGGGTTTTGTTTTTTTGGAGGTTTTGGGTCGATTTCAAGGTTGGAATAGCATCTTGTGGCAGTAGTGAAGCTATTGGGAGCAATTTGGAGGATCGACTTTGCTCAAATATTTCTTTTTGAGCCCAATTTGGTAAGAATCACCCCTAAAGTCGAATTTGGTCCTTGTAGGTTTTTGGTTGTTTGTTGTTAGCTTGGTGATAGTATATTGGATTGTTTGATCTTTGTGAAGAATTATCGTGGTTTGAAACGAGTTGGGTGGAGTAAATTTTGAATTTTGTAATGTGTATTTGGGTGTTGGAGAATTGTTGCAAATTGTGTGTTATTGGTTGTTTGGGATTGGATGGTGCATTGTGAAGTAGAATTTGATTGTGGTAGTATTGTGATTGTGCGAAAATGGGTAGAAATGATGGTGAAGCCGGCCCCTCCAAGAAGCAAAAGAAAGCTAAGGATCCCAAACATTGGGAAGCCTTAGGTGTTGAGGGGTTGGATGACACGGATCGGAGAAGGAGCGCTTTAATGACTTCTATGAGCGTAAGATGCTCGTGGTGACCAAATTCTTAGATGTGCCCGCTCTAGTGCAACTCGGGTTTGATGAATCCGTGCGCTACCACATGGCTAAAGGAGGCATGGTTGACTTCCTTGGAAAGTCGGCTCCCACCTATAAGAGGTGGACCTATGAATTCCTATCCACGCTCAAGTATGAGCCAGTAAATGAAAGGATCATCTTTCGGATTGGGAATAAAGTGGGCAAGTGGAGTTACGGGGATTTGGAGCAATGTTTTGGTTGGGAGCATCCAGAGGATAAGAGAAGGCCAAAGCCTTACAATGTGTATGGAGGATTCGAGTCCAAAGTGCTTTGGACCAAACTCACCCGAGATTCGGTAGTTCCCCCTTCTCCTAAGATTTCTATGGTACCTCACCCGGCTATGCGACTCATCTACCGGGTGATTGGGATGTGCGTTTTTGGGCATGGCGAGCCCAATAACGTACAAAATATGGAGATGGGTTGTCTTGCCTCGTTCATCCCGAACGAGAATGGTAGACCAAGGTGGGCAGAGTTGTTTGTTGAGGCATGCATGGCGTGCCAATTGTTTCCCACTAGGTCTATCGGGTTAGGGGGCATGATCACTCTCATTGCCCGTCGTTGTCAAGTCACGGGGGTGGATGAGGAGGTAGCCTTGGAGGGGTTTTCGACCTTGAGCATTCAAGCCCTGCGCAAGATTAGATGGATCCTCCCGATTGTGAAGTTGAGAGAGTATATAGGCCGATACCATTGGACGTTGGGGACGGAGGCACATAGCTATTTGTTGCTCCCCAACGCCGATCGCCTGAGGATCGACGATAGTCAAGACGCGGAGGAGCTATTTGTTGAGGAGCAACGGGTGCTTGTCGCTGAGGGGCAAGCTATGATAGAGGAGATCCCGGGACCTTCACGAGTGCATCTGGGAGGACCCGGCTTTGTGCCCTAGATGGCGTTTCCCCCTAAGTTCGAGGCTTGGAGGACGGGAGTTAGCCATCGGTTAGATGGCATGGACCATAGGATGATGGTCCATGAGGCCCAGACGGAGCGTATGATGATGTTTCTAGAGGCTAACCATAGCCTCCACATGAGGGCCCAGACTTCGTAATACGAGTCTCCCGACTTCACGGAGATCGATGAGCGTCTTCGCCTTCTCTCCATTCGTGGGCAGCAGTTCCGCCCACTTGGCCCCCCTAAGTGAGTTTCCTTTCCACCTCCCTTTTTATGCTTTATTTTGATGACTAGACATATGTTTTAAGCTTGGGGGAGGGGATTTAATCTTGCTTGTATATACATTTCATTTGCTAACCAATTTCCTAGTATTGTTTGCTTTGTTTGTTTGTTTTTGTGTTTTATTCTTATTTCAATCGTGACATTTGCCATTCGTCTGGAAAAGCCAAGGTATGAATACATTCTTCCCTACTCTTTCTTCTCATCTCATTTCTAGCCGAGTCACTCCATCACCCTGTTTTATCCCATATTTTATACCATCTCTCTTAATATTGACTTCCCTCGTCTGTTCCACATGCTTGTTTGTCCATAAACCACTGACATTTGGCCCGCAACTCACAAAACATTCACAAATGGCCTTCTACCGGTTTTTGGACAACTTTTGGTGTGAGGTCATTATGCTCCAACAAACACACGAGGGAGATAGGAGTTTGTAAGGTGATAGGAGGCGACATATCTTGAGGAAGACGGGAGTTGTGAGATGAGGGAGTGGCTTTTCTACCGGTCTTTTGACCATGAGCCACTTGCGTTGACGGTAATTGAGGGAAATGGAGCTATCACGAGGTATGATTTCTTTTCCCTTAACTTTTCTCTCTGAATCTCGATTCAAGCCTCTACTTCCCCACCCGTTTCATTAGCTGTTTCTATACCATCTCTCTTTGTGCCCCACCGTGTTTGTTCCCCCCGGTATTCTTGCTCCACCCACCCCATTTTACCCTTTAAACCAATAAAATAGCCTTGTTTGGTTCATCTCGGTTGGGTTGTTTTTGGATGGTTGATTGTTATTGGAGGTTGACGCGTACTTGATAACGTTCATGAGGGAGATGGAGTAGTGAGACGAGGGATGGACTCATTTTCGAGGAAGATAGGGGAAAGAGGTAGAGTGGGTGTCTCTTGACCCGAGAGCCCGTTATTTCTTTACTTGATGAGATGAGACGGTTTGTATTTATTTCTAGTTGTATGGGATGCTTGCGGATGTTTTGATAGTTCTCCCCCTCCCTAACCCGTTGTTGCCCAATCTTTCGGTTGGTGTTGATGGTCATTGTGGGCAATGACGGGGTTCAAGCATGGGGGAGACACTTGGCATGATATTGTAATTCGGTTTGGCGTTTGTCATTTAGGTTGTAACATATGTGTGCTTTTATTTTCCGTTTGAAAAAAAAAAATGAGGTAATCCATGGTTGGCGGCATAAGAAGAGGAGTCGGGGCGTAACGGGTTAGGATCACTACGGGAGTTATAAGGAGGTTCGGTGATAGGAATTGGTGGTCCTAGTATTAGAAATCCTCTTGCATTATGATGATAGGGGCGCCGATGGATGGATAAGAGGTGAGTCGTGTTCAATGGCTTCAATACGAGCACGGCTTTGAGGGAGTCGTTGAGCCAAGTAGGGGAAAACGGGATTTGTTAGTTCCCCTTAACTTAGAGTGTGTGAGGAGGGAGGATAAGATGGTTAGAGTTGGGGTGTCGAGTATTTCATTCACTTCAACTCTAGCAGGCACCGTTTGAGTGTTTTGGTTTGCTTGCGATTCTTTGTTTTGGAGGAGTTTGATGGTTGTGACTCACCCCGTGCTACAAGAGAGACCAAGGTGTCAAGTGAGGAGAATTGGACAACTCGAGCACGAGTAATGGTCTAAGCATGGGGGAGTTTGATATGGCGTAGGAGTAGTGTGTTATTTCGCGTGATTTAGACGCCTTAGGGTCGATTTTAGCATGGTTTTATCGTGATTCGTAGACCACACCATTTAGCATGTGTTCGCTCAAGACCCGTTGGAGAGCTTTAGGCGGGATTGTGGATCGAGTTGGAGTCGGATAGAGGTTCGAGAGGAGCTTACTCGGGTGCACAAGGGGAATCACACTAACTCGAGCCATGGAGGAAAGAAGCGGAGAAGGTAGAGGAATTCAACTTCCTCGACTCGAGAAGGAGTATTCTCGAGTCGAGAATTTGCACGCTCGACTCGAGAAACCCTTTTCTCGAGTCGAAAAAACGGATGCTCGACTCGAGAATTCTCCTCCTCGAGTCGAGAAAGTCTCTTTCCGGGAAATTTCTTTGAAGCTTATGGCGATTTCTTTTTGCTTAAGAAATATCTATTTCGTCTTGTAGTATCTTTTGTACTTATCTTCAATAAAAGGGGCATGAAACCCCTCTCTAGTAATCATCACGTTTCATATTATTTTTCATCTAGTTTTCATTTTAGAGAGAGAAACTCAAGGAGAATTAATATTTTTATTATGAATTTCATCTCAAATATTATTGTAATAATTAGTATGGGAGGCTAATCTCCCTCCTAGACTCTTGATGTAATCAATTCTTCATCCTATGTATTAGTAAGTATTTTTCTCTTTATTTTGCCTTTAATTTCATTATAATTAATTCCTTGTTCTTTAATGCATGATTTATCCTTATTTTATCTAATTAGCTACTAGATTAGACTTGGGTATTTCATATGCTTGATTGATAATTGGTGGTCGTTGATTATTAGCCTAAAAGGAAGCAACTTTCACATGATTGGTGTCGCGGTTGCTGCTAATTAGTGATTTAGGGATTAATTAGGCAACTAATAGATTAGATTTGATTAGTGTCGCGGTTGCGGCTAATTAGATACTAATTTGAGTTGGTCTCAATCTTTTATTAGTCCTTGATTTTCATGCCTTTGGTTGTGATTTGTTTGAATGGTCACTAGACAAATTAGGACTAAAAGAAGGGGAATTTGGTAGCGGTTGCTCAAATTCCCCATAAAAGAGGATTAATTGGTTAAAACCGGGATTGTTAATGAATTGGTAATATTAGAGAGAGGTAAAACTTACTATACTAGGGTGTTAGAAGAGATTATCACCGAGAGTCGCTTTAATCAACTTGACATCTCGTTTATTTCGCTTTAATCCAACTTTCAAACCAAAAACCCCCCATTTAATTGCTTTATTTCATTTGTTTTGCTTTTTCCGCACTTTAATTGCATGTTAGAGTTCCCATCTTCCTCGTGGATACAATACCCACTTACCCTTGCTAGTTTAGTAGGAATAGTGGTAATTTGACTAGGAATAACGACTTTCTAGCTTGTCACCCTTAATTTCGAATTTATTTCTGGTAAATCAAAATACATACTATACTTGAAAAGAAATACACCAATATGAGAAAGTATTGTATATATAGATCTTGAAGTACACCAATATCCTTATACAAGTAATTATTTACACATTCGAATTAAAGCTGTGAAATTTATTAACCTACAAACAATGAACTACTTCTAATGTTCCAAGTTCATCAGATCTAAAATCCTGCCTACATCAAAATAAAAAAAAAAAAAAAAAAGTGGTTAGATCTAAAATACCCAAATCAGAAAAATACAAATAATACTTCTGAAATGAAGGATATCAAATCGAAAATACAAGAAAATTGTAATGTATACGTTAAAAAATAACACTGCCAAATCAAAATTCGAAAAAACAAAAATCTAAAAACGAAAAGATATATAAGCAAAAAGAATAGATGTAGATTGAAAACGCTAGATCTAGAATAATTATGAAAATCAAACCCAACATATATTGTGTAAAACAATAGTGAAATATGTTCACAAGAGATACTGACATATCGAAATTGAAAAAAAAAAAATTGAAGAAAATAAAACCAGTATTTTAATTAGTAAAATACAACAAGACTTGGATTGAATTACAAAATACAAAAATATGAGCAAAGATAGATCTAGAATAACAATAGGAAAGTAAGAGGAGAGATTTTGAGTGTAAACAAAAGATCTGTAATAAAAAAAATGGACAAATCGAAAATCAATAAGTTAGATCTAACCTTTAACGGAAGAACATAGGCCACGTTCAAGAATAGTGATGTGAATGCTCTACCGAAAGTAAAAATTTGAGTCTTGTAGTGTTAGAGGAACAAAGGAGATGAAGGATGAGGGAGAATGAGATGATAGAAATGGAGGGAAAAAAATATGAGAAATCTGTGTTAGAGAGAGTAGGTGAGAGAAGATAAAGATGAGAAAATTTGAGTGAGAGACTGAGAAGAGAGAGAAAAAAAATGACTGAAGGGACCCGTGCCAATAAGGCTAAAGTAAAAGAAAACCCTAACAGCCACCTATATATTGTGGCCCAATTAAAAAAAAAAAAGGAATATTAATTGGTCGCAAATTGGTAGCTAATTAGCAACCGAATATTATTGGTTGCTAATTAGAAACTAATTTTTGCTACCGAACTTTACATGGTTGCAGTTTTGAAACTAATTTTGGTTGGTTGCTAACTTAGCAACCGACTTAGCAACCAACGAAAAATTGGTCGCTAGTTTGCAACCGATGTAGCAACTAACTGAGCATTGGTCGCTAATTTGCAACCAATGGATAGTTGGTAGCATTGGTAGCAAATTTGCAACCAAATGCACTCTCATTAGACATTGGTTTGGTGGTTTTCAATATGCTCAGAAAAGGCACATGATGTTCTACCATGCACCGACTTTTGTGACCCTTTATTTAATAATCCAGAACTTCTTTTCTTTGTAGTCTCATGTAGAATTTGCCCTCTGCCTTGTATTTTACAGGTTAGGCTTGTAATGTAGACTGGAAGGGTAGTGCCGGAAGAAAACATGTGAAACCTACTAGAATGGCACGACTTGAAGAGGTATAGAAGTATTGTAGCGTGCTTGTCTTGTAGGTTCAGAGGAATTCAACCTCCGACTAATTGATCGCATTTGAATAGGATAGGTTCAATTGAGCTCTCATTTTATGTTTCTTTACTATGTTGTCTGTGTTTTACTTTTATCCTATGCTTGTTTGTGTTCCATGGTCATTCATTTGATGCCTCCTTCTTTGTACATTACACTCGATAACGTTGCATAAGAGAAAAGAGAAAAATGATAAGAGTATAGTCCATCTTTCGAAGGTGGTGTTTTTAGTAAACACATTTCTTCTTATTGTCTCGAGCTTTTGGTATGTGTGATGTGTAGTTACTACTTACTACATTATGAATCTTGGGTAAGAGAAAACTCCTAAAGTTTTCTTAGTTTGAGTCAATAATATAGGATATTAGCTTGATGGCTGAACTAAGTGCAATCTTGCACAATGTTTTGGGTTCAAATCCCAAATAGCCTAGAGTTTGTAGAAGTATGTTAGACATCGCCAAATATCGTAAAATGTTGGGGGACTTGTTTTTAGGTTAATCAATTAATTGCTTATTGGACTCCTCTTCTTATAAGCTATTAGCTGCTCAATGGCAGAGCAATGTGCAAACTTGCACAATCTTGAGTTCGAATCCCAAATAGCCTAAATGCTTTATGTACGCGTATTGTTGCTATTATGTTAAAAAGTAATACTACGATATATTTAGGAGTTTTCTAGCTATATGGTCGACGTTTATGTATTCGAGCATATTAATCATGCACGGTGCCTCCATGATCGCCAATTAATTACAAGCAAAAGGAAAGAGGCATAACTAAGACAATATTGGCCATGCAATGGCGACAATCACATGTATGTACGCTATCGATCATCTTCGTTTATGACTTTGCAAAAAGAAAAACGTCCATGGAAAATTGCCCATTGACACATAATGTTGGGGGACCGCGCGCACCGTTTTCCTAAAATCTGGACTTTGCATTGTAAGGACCCTCTCAATACAACAACAGCCTAACCAAGCAATCATGATGGTGTGTACGAAGCTACTATAACTTAGAAACTACGTTTTTGAGTTGTAATTTGCACATCGCTCCAGCGTTATCACATGAATGTAATGTACCATAATTCGTGATTATGTTCTTTGTTTTTAGCTTCATTAGCATCAAACAATGTTACTTAAGGTTATGTAGGTGGGCCGTATGTGTTGGGCCTTCCTCATAACTAAGACAATATGGCCATATAATGCCATCCATCATATATATATATATGCTATCGTATTTGCTTATACGTCTTTTCAAAAAACCGACGCCAAAGGTTTGCCGTCGATTGCATAATGTTAGGGGACCGCGCGCCCCGCGTGCGGGCCAACGACTAATTATAATAAAAGACATAATAAATCCGAAATATGTGACTACAAATGAAGTTACTCTTGGAAAAAGTACTCATCTGGTATCGAGCTCTCCAATCTATCGATCCTCGCATCCTGCCCCACAATGAGGTTCTCGAGATACAACAGTTTCTCCGACAACAAGTTTTTAAGCTTGATACGTTAGGATTTTGAGTGCTATTTTATACGATTTACACGATGATTCGGAGATGATTATGTTGATTATTGGTCCACATTTCATATTATTGGTTTTGTAACGTTTTGATAAAAAAAAGGTGGCCATTGGAAGCAATTTTGAGCTGGTTTGCGCAAGGGTCAACTTTGAAGATTCATATCTCTCAAGCTATTTGGCAAGTGGTCATAAGTCTTATTTGGCCAACTAACGAGGGAGAACGTCTCGTTTGAAAATCGCCTGACGACCCAGTTTCTACCGCGATCGCGACCCCGGATTCGCGAACGCAAATGGAGAACAGACTCGATTCCCGCGATCGCGGGGGATGGACCCACGATCATGGCTGCTTCTTGCCGGGCTTTCCCAAAGCCTTTTATTCCTAATTTAATTCCTAAGTTCTTATTTAGTATAAATAGAAAATTCATGACTCTTGTATATTCATTCAATCTTTCAGTATTCTTGTAACCGTCGGTACACTTTTGCATGGAGAACTAATCGTTCCGTTCTTGGTTGATTTAATCTAAGATGCGATTCGACCCAATTGTGAGTTCTTAATTCCTTTAGTTACTCTTAATTATTGTTAATCCTCTCGTTTATATGTCTATGAATTGTTTGTTCTAGATTGATCACCTAGGGTTCACAATTCTACACTTAGTCTCTTTAATTAGCGAGTGTTTAACTAATTTTATAAAAGTAAGAAACTTAATCTAGTAATTTGTATGCTGATCATCGTTATCAGATTAGGGAGATGATTAACTTAATCGGCAAAGCATAGACTGAGTTGGATGTGCGCCCCATGCCCCCATTCTCTATTGATATTGATCTCAACTTAATGCTGTTATTGAATTACATCTAAGCGAGTGATTTAGGTTGTTCATTAATTAGAGTTATTAGGAGAGTGCAGATCATGCCTAAATAGTATCACGTAAGGATCAATAGGAACTTATAATTCCACAATAGAGTAATTAAGAGGATATAATTGAGTTAGAACGAGGACAAATTGTTAGAATTGCTAGCGACGATTAGATCTACCAGGCTTTCGTTTAATTGATAAAACCACTTTAATTCGTTATTTCTATTAATTAGTTTAATTAGTTATAATCACAACACAATCAATCAATCAAAACCCTCCAATTGTTACTTATTACTTAATTACGCACTTAGACTACGAATAACTCAATAATTCCCCGTGAATTCGAACCTTATTACTTCTTTGCTACATTAGTTTTAGGTTAGTATTGTAATTGAATTTGGAGAGTGATACGACTTAGCTTCACCAAAGCTCGGTCACCCTATCCTTTGTTTTGAGCGTAGCCATCGTAACGGTCACCGAGGGACTAATGGATCAAGTGGGAGCGGAAAAATTACGTCGTACAAACCTAGCCTACGAGGCAGTGTCACGGTCCTGGAGATTAGAGTGACCGTGATACGCCCCTCATCGGTTATCCGGACTAGAGAACAATCAAATATGGATTTGGGGACATGTACTCAAAGGGGATCGCCCACTCGGTATAAGCCTAGTGTTCAGGACTGCGAGTTGAATGACTCTCGGGACCGCTAGTCTCGTACAGAGCACAACCCATCACACATTCGATATCAAAGAAGATCAATGATTATCACAACAATGACATTGATATTGAGCATCAACAAGGGTAAAGTTGGAATTAAGAGAAGATTGATTTTCATTGACTACCCCCCTAAAGAAATAAATTTAGTTTTACACATCGTGTGACCGGCAGTAGAGCGCATATGTCTTTTACGAAGAAAAGACACCTAAAGACATGCTAAATTCATTACAAGAAATACCAAAAAACATGAAAAGACATTACAAGAAATAACCAAGGTACATGAAAATAAACTAAGTTACAAGACTTGGATTGTCACACCCAGCACCTCTCGTACCTACCTCGACCCACCAACGTCCACCACTAGCCCATTATGTCTTCATCCCCAACCACCAACACTCACCATTCCGACAAAACCACTAGGTCCTTATTTGATGACCAGTGAACCCAACCAAGCTACCATCAACCATCGTCAAGGCCTCCTCCGCCCCTCATCGACACTTCTCTATCCATAAAAATAAATTAATTGATTTTTGGGAAACTGACCTAAGCAATTAGGCAAGACAGTGGGCGTGACGACTAGCTAGTGGGACTTGAGTTCCGGGCAGCTACATGTTGTGTGGTGAAAAATCGATCGGCAGAGCAAAGTGAAGAGAAGAGAATTTGATTATGGTGCATGGTGGTTGTATGTATGTTGGCGTGGGTAGGTGATGTGTTAGTTTGCTGGTCGGGACTTGGGAGTGGTGCAGGGGAGGGTATGGCAGCCCAACAGTGGTGGTGATAGGATTGGGCTGGATGGTGGTGGTGTTACGGATGGAGTAGAGGTGATAGGTGGGTGGCTTTGGCATTTGGGAGTTGTTGAATGATGGTTCTGATGCACATTCTATTTTTTGTATCTGTTTTTAACGGGTAAGGATTCTCTACAGTTTTTTTCATGGTGGAGTTGGTAAAGTTTACCAATAAAGGAAAGAAATAAAAATAAAGAAGTTACTTAAATGCACAAATAAAGTATTATATATTTAATTCTTTTCTTTATTGGTAAACTCTACCAACTCCACCATAAAAAAAACTCTAGAGGATCCCCACACGTTTTTAACACTTCCAAGTCAATCACATAGATTAATAAAAGGCTTATGTATGATGATTCTCATACACCAGATGTATGTGTACCCTTATCTGTATATTATGAATTCATGGGAATATTTTGGGACGCTTAATAGCGCAAAAATTGGGGCGCTCATAAGCAAAAGTTGGGGGAAGATATTAACATACACCCAGGTGTAGTACCCCCAATGCAGATCTCATGCTGATGTCATCACTTATTTTTTTGAGATTGGCAGTAAATTGTTAAACAAAATAAAAAAACTGCGTACTTTGACCACTCACCTATTCCATCGCATAACTGCATAAGTAATATATGTTTTCCTTTCTTTTTTATTTGGATTTTTAGAATTTGTTAATTGTCATACTTCTATGATCAATCAGTATAACTTGTATAAGTGTATAAATATACATCTTAATTTGTATTCTCATCAATCATTTTCACCTTTTAGATCTCACGAGAGGATATTCGGGTCTAAGAGGTGATTTTCCATCTTATTGGATTGTGGATCGACGTATGATGCGTCGACCTGTTACAGAAATTTTTAGTACAAGTCGAGTTACAACTCCGCCTGTGAGTGTTTTTCGGCATTCACTGCCGGTCTCAAGCCCGGATAAAGGAGGAGAGTTGCGGTAGGTTTGTGGCGGCCAGCGTAAAACAACCCACATCTTATGGACATGAATCGAAAAGACGCGCCGGTTAGAAGAGTAGAAGGGTGGGGAAGTGATAATATTAGTAGGGGTCGGGGAAGACCCAAGATGACTTGGATGAGGGTGATTAGAAGTGATATGAGCTTCCTAGGGCTTGAAGAGAGTATGATGTTGGATAGGGCGGCGTGGAGAGACGCTATCCATGTGGAGGACTAAATTTGACTATTTTTAGTTTCTTTGTTTGGTTTTCCTAACTTGTTCCAAAACTTTTCCTTACTTGGTGTTCAAAGTTATATGTTTTCGCTCATTTTCAAACTTTTTACTTATTTTGAGGACTTTCTAAAACTCTTTCCGAAAGTGTTTCAATGTTTCAAAATGGTTCACAACGTTTTTGAAATTTTATGGCGCGCATAAGACGGTTCTTAGACGACGATTCATGTTAGCCGACCCCGAATCATTTTGGGAATAAGGCTTGGATGTTGTTGTTGTTGTTGTTGTTGTTGTTGTTGTTGTTGTTGTTGTTGTTGTTGTTGTTGTTGTTGTCGAGTTACAACTTTCGATTAAAGTGTTCAAAGATTGTCCGTGAATATACGTCGTTTGCGTGTCTCGACCACGTACGAAGGACATGTTCTTGTTAAGCATAATCGTGTAAATTTTTTTGTTGAGTATTTGATTACATCTATTAAGCATTGATGTTCAAAAGTGGGGTGTTTAAAAAAACACCTTGAAAAGGGAAGCGGAGTGTTCAAAGAAAGACTATGAAGGGATCAAAAGTATTTACTAAATACAATTTACTGATAGGCTAAGAACTCGTTTATCCTAATCAAATTAGAGCTAGACTCACTAAATTAGCAAGGGTGAGAGGTATCGTATCCACAAGGACATGGTATTAATCTACCATGCAATTCTAGTGTGGAGAATAAATAAAAATAAAAGATAAAGCAAGTAAAAATGGGATTTTTCCCTATCTGGCTTGCAAAGAATATTATTTCTAACACACATTTTATGCAGCCAGGCTTATCCGATCACTCTCCTGTACTGGTGGATATAAATCTAGGAATTAAGGAGCTGCCAAAATGCTTCAAATTCCTGAATGCTTGGAGTGAGGATAACAAATTTGAGAAGATTGTCAGACATGCTTGGAGTCAGAAGTTTAAGGGTACAAAAATGTATAAAATTATGGAGAAGTAAAAGGTTCACTACGCCATAAATTGGATTCAACACCGATTTATACAACACCGGAATCTTAAAAACCGGTGTTAAAAAAGTGTAAGACACCGGTTGTTAGTCACCCGGTGTGTTATGTATTAAAAAAATGAAGATATATGACTGCTGGAACATTTAACACCGGTTGTAGAGAAAACCGGTGTCTTATGTGTCCCCAAGAAAATATAAAAAAAAAATTAATTGAAAACTTTAGACACCGGTTAAGCCTAAAACCGGTGTCTTATGTAAATTTTTTTTAAAAAAAAAATCTATATACTCTTGGTATTCTCCGGCACTCCTTCTTTGTATTAAATGCACTCCTTTGTATTAACTGCACTCCTTTCTCTCACCTTCATAGAAAATACAACCCAATTGCTTTCTCAACTCTTTCTTTCTCTCAAAAAAAAAAAAAAAAAAAAAAACCTTCTCTCTCCATAAAAATCTCCCACAGAAACTCCATCTTCCTCAGTTTTCGCCTCCTTCAATTCTCTCTTTAACTTCTTTCACATTTTGAAACTTGCTCAATATTTCATCCACTTTTTCAAAAACCCAATTATTCTTCCCTAAAAACCCAATTATTCCTCCATTTTGAAGAAAAAACACAGCAAGGGGCTCTCCTAAGGAAGAAAATGATGATGTGCAAATCGACATTTTACTATGCAAGTTTATTATTTTACATATGTAAGTTTTGTTAGGGTTTTTAGATCTAGTTTTATTGTTCATTAAGCTTTGTAATTTTTTTATATTGAAATCAAGTGTACTCGAATAAGATCTAATTTATTAGTCTAATTTCGGATCAATGTCAAAATATGCTCTAGATTGACATCTAATTTTTTTGTCCACTTTCAGATCTATAAGTGTGCGGATCTTTTTTTTTTTTGCCCAATCACTTATGCTATTACTAGTTGTATTCTTAACCGTGCAAGGTAAGTTGTTACGTACTCTTGTTTGGTGACTTTATTTTCCTTCGTTGTTTGTTTCTCCTTCTAATATTTCTTGTAGTTTAGTTGAATTTCCATCGTCGTCTTCTTGCGTAATATTTATAGTCGTATTTATGAACTTTTTTTTTTTTTGAAGTCTCGTATTTATGAACTTGTTCTTTAATTTGTTTCTAATTAGTGTTTAATTAATAGATTATACACGAAGTTTTGGCTTTTTTCGAATTTGATTATGGTAAATACAGATTTCTGGCATTATCGAATCATTCATTTATTATATATTTTTTTATTTTTTTTTGGTGAACATAAGACACCGGTTTTAGTTACAACCGGTGTCTAAAGTGTGAATATGATACGCGTTGACCATAATGTAAGACACCGGTTTTGGCTCTAACCGGTGTCTTATATTTAACTTTTGACACCGGGTTTTTTGGCGGCAACCGGTGTCTTAGGCTAAGACACCGGCAGTCCAGACACCGGGTATAACCGGTGTCTGATTGATTTAAGACCCGGTGTTATATTGTATTTTTGGCGTAGTGGTTGTTCGAAAAGAGCTGAAGGTCATGCACAAGAATTCCTACTCAAATATCTCAAACAGAATCAGAAAATGCAGAGATGAGCTGTATGGCTTACAAGGGAGCCTTCATCTCCATCCCCAAAACTTGGCTGACATGAAAAATCGAAAGCTCGAACTAGAAAAACTGGAAAAGTTTGAACTTTGCTTTATGTACCAGAGGGCAAAAATCAGAGATTTAAAGATGAATGATGCTGGTACTCATTATTTTCATGCTAAAGTCAGAGAAAGAAGAGCCCTTGCTTACATAGGAAAGATTCATGACGTGGACAATAATCTTCAAAAATCCCCTGAAGATGTAAATAATGTTTTTCTTGAGTATTATAAGAAGCTGCTTGGTACAAGTAATAATGTGGAAAGTTTTGAAGCATGCTGGGTTAGTGGAGCAAAGATCACTGAAGAAGAAAAAGTTAATATGACAAGCTAATGAGTCGTTATTCCTAGTCAAATTACCACTATTCCTACTAAACTAGCAAGGGTGGGTACCGTATCCACGAGGAAGAGGGGAAGTCTAACATGCAATTAAAGTGCGGAAAAAGCTAAAACGAAATAAATAAAGCAATAAAATGGGGGGTTTTTGGTTTGAAAGTCGATTAAACAAGAAATAAACGATTTATCAAGATTACTAAGGTGACCCTCGGTGATAATCTCATCTAACACCCTAATATAGTAATTTTACTCCTCTCTAATTACACCAATTCATAGATAATCTCGGTATTCACAAATTAATCCTCTTTTATGGGGAATTTGAGCAACCGCTACCAATTTCTCCTCCTTTTAATCCTAATTTGTCTAGTGACCACTCAAACAAATCAAAACCAAAGGCATGAAGAGCAAGGATTAATAAAAGATTAACAACAACCCAAATTTGTATCTAATTAGCCGCAACCGCGACACTAATCAAATATAATCTATTAGTTGCCTAATTAATTCCCCAATCACAAATTAGTCATAACCATACACTAAACATGTGAAAGTTGCTTCCTTTAGGGTTAATAATCAATGACCATCAATTAAAAACCAATCATAAGAAATACTCAATTCAATCCAATCAACCAATTAGAGAAAATAAGGGTAAATCAAGCAATTGAAGAACAAGGAATTAATTACCATGAAATTAAATGCAAATTAGAGGGAAGAAAAATCTTACTAATACATAGGATGAGAGAATTTGATTACACCAAGGATCTAGAAGGTGATTAGCCTTCCATACTAATTATTACAATAATAATTGAGATGAAAATCATAATGAAAATATTAATTCTCCTTGAGTTTCTCTCTCTAAAATGAAAACTAGATGAAAAATATAATAAAAGGGTGATCATCACTAGGGAGGGGTTACAAGCCCCTTTTATTAAGGATAAGTACCAAAAAGACACTACAAGACGAAATAAACATTTCTTAACCAAAAAGAAACCGTCAAAAGCCTCAGGAAACTTCCCGGAAGCTGGCTTCCTCCACTCGAAGAAAGAGATTCTCTAGTCGAGCGACGGAATCCTCGACTCGAGGGACACTCTCATCGAGTCGAGCGAGGAAATCCTCGACTCGAGAAACTTGAAATCCTCTCTCATTTTTCTCCTTTCCTCCGTGGCTCGAGCTCTTGTGATTCCCATAGTATAGTGCACCCGAGCTAGGTTCTCTCGAACCCCGATCCGACTCCAACTCGATCCACGTTCCCTCCTAAAGCACTCCAAAGGGTCTTGAGCGAATGAAAATCCCGTAAAACCCCCAAATAAGCTCCAAACAACTCCCAATGGTGTGGTTTACGAATCACGATAACACCATGCTAAAATAGACCCTAAGGCGTCTAAATTACGCGGATTAGCACACTACTCTAACGCCATATCAAACTCTCCCATGCTTAGACCATTACTCGTCCTCGAGTTCACCAATCCTCCACGCTAAACACCTAGGTCTCTCTCAAAGCACGGGGTGAGTTTCAACAATCAAGACTCCTCCAAAACAAAGAACCGCAAGCCAACAAAACACCCAAACGGTGCTAGCTAGAGTTGGAGTGGATGAAATGCTCGACACCCCAACTCTAACCATCTTATCCTCTTTTCTCACGCACTCTAAGCTAGAGGGAACTAACACACAACGTTCCCCCATGCTTGGCTCAACGACTCCTTCAAAGCCGTGCTCACAATGAATTTATCGAGCACGACTCACCTCCTATCAATCCACCGGCGCCCCTATCATCGTAAAGTAAGAGGATTTCTAACCTAGGACCACCAATTCCTATCACCGAACCACCTTATAACTCCCGTAGTGATCTTAACCCTTTACGCCCCAAACTCCTCATCTTATGTCGCCCGCCATGGATTACCTCAATTTTTTTTTTTTTTTTTTTTTTTTTTTTTTTTTTTTGCAAACGGAAAATAAAATCACACTTATATTACAAACAAAGTGACAAATGCCAAACAAAATTACACTATCATGCCAAGCGTCTCCCCCATGCTTGAACCTCGGCATTGCCCACAATGACCATCAACACCAACCGAAAGATTGGGCAACCACGTGTTAGGGAGGGGGAGAACCAACAAAACATCCGCAAGCATCCCATACAACTAGTGCAAATAGAAACCGTCTCATCTCATCAAGTCAAGAAGTAACGGGCTCTCGGGCCAAGAGACACCCACTCTACCTCACTCCCCTATCTTCCTCGAAAAAGAGTCCTCCCTCGTCTCACAACTCCATCTCCCTCATGAAAAATGACAATAACGCGTCATCCTCCAATAACAACTAACCATCCCAAAAACAACCCAACCAAGATGAGCCAAACAAGGCTATTTTATTGGTTTAAGAGGTAAAATGGGGTGGGTAGAACAAGAATAACGGGAGGGAACAAGAGCGGTGGGGCACAAAGAGAGATAGTATAGAAACGGTTAGTGAAACGGGTGGGGAAGTAGAGGCTAGAATCGAGATTGAGAGAGAAAAGTTAAGGGAAAAGAAATCATACCTCGTGATAGCTCCATTTCCCTCAATAACCTTCAATGCAAGTGGCTCATGGTCAAAAGACCGGCAAAAGAGCCACTCTCTCCCCTCACAACCCCGTCTTCCTCAAAATACGTCGCCTCCTATCACCTTACAAGCTCCTATCCTCCTCGTGTGTTTGTTGGAGCGTAATGACCCCACACCAAAAGTTGTCCAAAAATCGGAAAGAAGCCGTTTTGTGAGTTGCGGGCCGAATGTCAATGGTTTAAGGATCAACAAGCATGTGGAACAAACGGGGGGGGGGGTCAATATCAAGAGAGATGGTATAAAATATTGGACAAAATAGGGTGATGGAGTGACTCGGCTAGAGATGAGATGAGAAGAAAGAGTAGGGAAGAATGTTTTCATACCTTGGCTTCTCCAAATGAATGGCAAATGTCACGATCGTAATAAGAGTAAAACACAAAAAAAACAAACACACAAAACAAAAAAAAATACTCGGAAATCGGTTAGACAATATGATACAAATATACAAGCAAGAACAATAATCCTCCCCCATGCTCAATATATGTCAATAAATGCAAATCAAAGCATAAAGAGGGAGGGTGGAAAGAAAACTCACTGAGGGTGCCCGGGTGGGCGGAACTGCTGCCCACGAATGGAAAGACGGCGGAGACGCTCATCGATCTCCGTGAAGTCAGGAGACTCGTAGTACGGAGTCTGGGCCCTCATGTGGAGGTTATGGTTAGCCTCCATAAACATCATAAGGCGCTCCGTCTGGGCCTCATGGACCATCATCCTATGGTCCATGCCATCCAACCGATGGCTAACTCCCGTCCTCCAAGCCTCGAACTTAGGGGGAAACGCCATCTGGGGCGCAAATCCGGGTCCTCCCATATGCACTCGTGCAGGTCCAGGGATCTCCTCTAATACAGCATGCCCCTGAGCAACATTAAGTCGCAGCCCCTCAACAAAAAGCTCCTCCGCGTCTTGACCCTCCTCAATCCTCAATCGATCAGCGTTGGGGAGCAACAGGTAGCTTTGCGCGTCTGTCCCCAAAGTCCAGTAGTAACGCCCCACATACTCTCGCAATCTCAACACTGGGATCCACCTGATCTTCCGGAGGGCTTGGATGTTTAATGTCGCGAGTCCCTCCAAAGCCACCTCCTCATCAACCCTCGCTACCTCACACCGACGGGCAATGAGGGTAATCATGCCCCCCAACCCGATAGAACGCGAGGGAAACATCTGACACGCCTCAGCAAAGAGCTTGGCCCACCGCAATTCGGTATGAATGAGGCGAGGCAACCCATCTCCATAAACTATATGTTATTGGGCTCTCCATGCCCAAAAACACACATACCGATCACCCGGTAAATAAGCCTCATGGCCGGGTGGGGAACCATCGAAATCTTCCCCGAGGGAGGAATCACCGGCTCCCTCGTGAGCTTTGTCCATAAGACCTTCGCCTCATACCCCCCGTACAAATTGTATGGCTTACTCTCCTCCTCCTGAGTGTGCCACCCAAAGCACCGATCTACATCGCCATAACTCCACTTACCAAGGCGATTACCAATGCGGAAGAGGATCCTCTCGTTGTCCTGCTCGTGCTTGAGAGTGGACAAGAACTCATAGGTCCACATCTCATAGGTGGGGGCCGACTTGCCCAAGAAGTCTAGCATGCCCCCAATGTCCAAGTGAAAAAGCACGGACTCGAGGAAACCCAATTGCTCAAGTGTGGCCGCATTGAAAAATTTAGTAACCACGAGCTTCTTGCGCTCGTACATATCATTAAATCGGGCTTTCTCCGTATCGTCCAACCCCTCGACACCCATGGTCTCCCAATGCTTAGGATCCCTTATTTCGTCCCATTGTCGCACAAGCACGATTCTACCCCATTCAAATTCTACTTCACAATGCACCAACCAATAACACACAATTTGCACAAATACACCCAACACCCAAATACACACTACAAAGATCAAAATTCACACTACCCAACTTTTTTCAACCCACAACAATCTTTCACCAAGTTAAAGCAGACCAATATATCATCACCAAGCCAACAACAAACAACCAAAACACCTATAAAGGCCAATTTCAAATTTGGGGATGTTTCTTACCAAAATGGGCTCAAAAACGAAATTTTGAGCGAAGTTGATCCTCCAAATTGGTTCCAATAGCTTCATTACTACCCCTAGATGCTATTCCAACCATGAAATCGACCCACAAGCTTAAAAAAAAAAAAAACAAAAACCCCCAATTTCTAGGGTTCTTGAGAAAAATTGAAAATTTTGGGTGAAATTTGATGAAATAAGGGTTTTTGTGGTTGATTTGTTGTTTGTGGAGTGATTTTTGTGATGAAATTAGAAGATTGGGAGTGATTTTGTGTGATTTGGTGGGGATTTGAGAGTTTTTGTGAGGGTTGGGGTGAGGGGGTCGAAAATGGGGAAGTGAGGATGAGGGGAAATGAAGAAGATGAAGTGAGGAAAGAGAGAGAGAGGTCGGGTTTTAAAACTGAAGAAAAACAGAAACTGCCAAATCCTCGAGTCGAGAAATGGAGCCCCGACTCGAGGATAACCCCGCTCGACTCGGATGGAAAATCCTCGAGTCGAGGATTTACCCTCAAAATTGTTCCTTCTGCTAATTCTCCTCGACTCGAGGAGCACTTCGCTCGACTCGAGACAGCACCCATCCGACTCGAGGATATCTCTCCAAAACTGAACCTTCTGTTCTTTTTCCTCGAGTCGAGGGTCCTTATCCTCGAGTCGGGGATCATCTTTTTCCCTCCTTTTTCGATCTCTTGCTTGAGTAAAAAACCGAAACTAAATTTCCTCAAAACAAAATATATCACAACTATCAACAAATGGCTCGGGTTGCCTCCCGAGTAGCGCCTTTGTTTAACGTCGTTGGCTCGACAAATGAACTCCAATGCTTCACTCTTCAACAATTGGCTCAAAGATAGCCATTTCCTCAACGGTTTCCACCTTGAATCCTTCATAATACGGCTTCAACCTATGACCATTCACCTTAAAAGATTTATCCTCCTCTTTCTCAAAGATTTCGATCGCTCCGTGAGGGTATATCTTAGAAACGGTGAACGGGCCAATCCATCTAGACCTTAGCTTGCCCTGGAAGAGTTTCAACTTTGATTGGTAAAGTAACACCTTGTCTCCCACTTCAAAACTTTTCGTTGCAATCAATTTATCGTGCCATGCCTTGGTCTTCTCCTTGTAGATTGTCGCATTGTCGTAGGACTCCAACCGTATTTCCCCCATCTCATGTAATTGGCGGCTCGGGTTGACCATCTTTTCAAGAATAAACTTAATTTCCCGGTTTGACACCTCGGCTTGCCCATTAGTTTGGGGATGATATGAAGTGGAGACCTTGTGAACAACATAGAACTTCCTCAAAAGAGCACTCACCGTCCGGTTACAAAAATGCGTCCCTTTATCGCTAATTAACGCCTTTGGGATATCGAAACGGGAGAAAATACGGGATCGAAGGAAATCTGAAACAACTTTGGAGTCATCAGTTCTAGTGGCTTTCGTCTCCACCCACTTGGAGACGTAATCCACCACAAGTAAAATATAGTAATGGCCGTGGGAATTCGGAAAAGGGCCCATGAAATCAATGCCCTAAACGTCAAAAATTTCACAAAACATAATGGGAGTTTGAGGCATTTCATTTCTTTGTGAATTATTGCCTACTCTTTGACACTTGTCACATGTTTGACAAAACTCGTGAGCGTCTTTGAAGAGTGAAGGCCAATAAAATTCACACTTGAGCACTTTAAGCGCGGTTCTCTTTGAACCAAAATGGCCACCACATGCATAAGAATGACAAAATGTTAGGATAGAACGTACCTCATCGTCGGGAATGCATCGACGTATAGCCCCATCGGCTCCTTGTTTCGATAGGTACGGATCATCCCACATGTAGAACCGTGCAACACTCCGAAGTTTCTCCCTTTGATTTTTAGTGAAACCGGGAGGGAATTGGCTAGATGCTAGAAAGTTGACAATATTTGCAAACCACGGTTGCGGGATCATCTTAGTGCTCAAAGAGTATAATGCCTCATCCGGAAACCTCTCTTGAATTCTATCCTTGGCATAAGAGGTGTCCTTGTCATGTGCAAGCCGGCTAAAATGGTCCGCAACGAGATTTTCCGCACCCTTCTTATCCCGTACCTCTACCTCAAATTCACTCAAGAGGAACACCCATCGGATGAGTCGTGGCTTAGCCTCTTTCTTCGACATTAGGTAACGGATGGCGGCATGGTCACTATATACAATTACTTTCGTTCCCAAGAGATATGATCGGAATTTCTCTAAAGCAAACACAACCGCCAACATCTCTTTCTTCGTGGTTGTATAGTGACGTTGCGCCTCATTCAACATCAAAGAGGCATAATGTATGACATGACTTGCTCTCCCCTCCTTTTGGTCTAACATGGCCCCGACCGCGTAGTCGCTCGCATCGCACATAATCTCAAAGGGGAGAGACCAACACGGTGCTCTAATGATGGGAGCGGAGATAAGTCGAGTCTTTAGCTCATCAAATGAAGCTTGCATTCCATGGAGAAGTTAAAATCTGATTCCTTTTGAAGGAGCTAGCACATGGGAGCGGCAATCTTCGAAAAATCTTTGATAAACCGGCGGTAGAAGCCCGCATGACCCAAGAAAGATCGCACCTCTCTCACATTAGTCGAATAGGGGAGGGTATAAATCACATCCACCTTAGCCTTATCAACCTCAATCCCCCGTTCCGAGATCACGTGGCCTAGCACCACTCCCTCCTCTACCATAAAATGGTATCTCTCCGAATTGAGGACCAAATTAGACTCCAAACACCGATCTAAGACCCATTCTAGATAACCCAAAGCTTGCTCAAAGGTGTCTCCATGCACGGTGAAGTTGTCCATAAAGACTTCCACAAACTCCTCGATGTGATCGGAGAATATGCTCATCATGGCACGTTGGAACGCAGCCGGGGCGTTGCATAACCCAAAAGGCATCCTTCGGTATGCAAATGTACCGAAGGGACAAGTAAACGTGGTCTTTTCTTGGTCCTCCGGGGCTATTGCTATTTGGAAATACCCGGAGTAACCATCCAAGAAGTTGTAGAACTTATGCCCCGCTAGTCGTTCCAAGATTTGATCGATAAACGGCAAAGGAAAGTGATCCTTTCTTGTTACGGCATTGAGACGACGGTAGGCAATACAAACTCTCCAACCCGTTTGAAGCCTTGTAGGGACCATTTCCCCCCCCCCCCCCCTTATTTGCAACCACGGTGAACCCACCCTTCTTTGGGACGACTTGTGTGGGGCTCACCCATTGGTTATCCGAAATGGGGAAAATCATCCCCATTTGCCAAAGCTTCAAGATCTCTTTCTTGACTACCTCCATCATTGGCGGGTTGAGCCGTCTTTGAGGTTGCCTTACGGGTTTCCCCCCCTTCTCCAACATGATGCGATGCATACACATGGAGGGGGAAATACCCCGAATGTCGGCAATAGTCCAACCAATAGCTTCCTTATGACTCGTCAAAACCCCAATCAATCGTTCCTCTTGACCTTTGCTCAATTGACTTGAAATTATAACGGGGAGAGTTTCCTTGTCTCCCAAGAATACATACTTGAGCTTGTCCGGAAGAATCTTAAGTTCAACTTGTGGGGCCTCAACGGTAGACGACTTGGGTCGATCAAACGGCTTCTCAAGAGTTATCCGCTTGGAATTGTTGTTCATCCGAAACCGTTTACCGATCTCATGAGTCATTTCTTGCGAGTTAGTGGACAAAGAACCAAGCAAAGAATTCTCTATCCTACTACATTCAATTTGACCAAGCACGTCATCAAGAACATTAGCTTGTGAATCAAACACGTCTTGCACAATAGGATCAAAAACATCAATAGAAGAGATTGAATGCACATCCGAGGGGTATTTCATGGAGTTAAAAACATTAAACTTGACAACTTTACCCTCAAATTCCATTGTTAATGATCCACTTGCAACATCAATTTTTGTTTGAGCCGTCTTAAGAAAGGGGCGCCCTAAAAGAATAGGGGCCGCATGCAATTCGTGTTCCATTTCAATCACATAGAAATCGGCCGGGAAAACAAGTTTATCCACTTCAACAAACACATCCTCAATTATGCCCTTAGGGTACACATTCGATCTATCGGCTAATTGAACTATGATATCCGTGTCATCCAATTCACCAAGTTTCAAAGATTCTAACACGAAATAAGGCAAAACATTTATACTAGCACCGAGATCTAACATGGCCCTATCAAACTTGGCACCCCCTAATGTACAAGGGATAGAAAACATTCCTGGGTCCCTACACTTTTTAGGCAATCTATGTTGGAAAACCGCCGACACATGCTCACTCATTTTAACTTTTTGTTTCCCTTTTTGCTTAGGTGATCGTCTAGGTGTGACTATGTCTTTAACAAATTTCGCCACCTTAGGAACACTCTTAACAAAGTTGAGGAAGGGAATGTTTACCTTACAATCTTGAAAGAGGGCATACATGTCGGAGTTGTGCTTGTACTTCCGATTATCCTTGAGTGCTTCGGGAAACGGAACATTAACCTCTATAACCTCATCTTGTAATATGGCAGAAGGGCCAAGCAAATCATCCCCGAGAACAGAATTCTCGACTCGAGGAGAGAAGCTCTCGACTCGAGGAGAGCGATTCTCGAGTCGAGGAGATGTATTCTCGACTCGAGAATTGCTTTTCTCGACTCGAGACAATTTCTTCTCGACTCGAGGCGTGAGATCAGAGAGGCTATTTCCAGGTATCAGATCCTCGACTCGAGGGTCTCCTCTCTCGACTTGAGGACCATTTTTCTCGACTCGAGGGACTTCCTTCTCGAGTCGAGGATGAAAAACAGAGGTATTGTTTTTGTGGCTCGGTTTCTCGAGTCGAGGCAATGACGCCCTTGACTCGAGATTCTCTCCAGTAGAGTGCTCTCCACTCCTACTTCCCTCGACTCGAGCTGGATGCTCCTCGAGCCGAGGTTGCTCATTTCCGGACACATTGTTGCTCTCATCGTCCACGTCCTCAACCCAAGCTTCATCCTTTCCCCGATCATCCGGCTCATGTGGCTTCCTACCACTCCGTAGACTCACGAAACTAACATTCTTCTTGGGGTTGACTTCGGTTTGAGATGGGAATTTGGTGGAACCTCTTGATTCTAGTCGATTCACCGCACTTGATAGTTGGCTCATTTGACCTTCAAGGTTTTGAATGCTTGCCTTTGTTTCTTTTTTATTTTGAGCCATAGAGGCTTGCATTTTCGTGACATTGAGGGTCAATGCCTTAATCATTTCTTCCGCGGACATTGAAGATGAGGAACCACCTTGAGACTGTTGGCCCGAGAGAGGTGGTTTAGCTTAGAAACGACCATTTTGAAAGTTATTTCCACCCCCTTGGCCATGATTGAAGTAACCTTGACCTCCTTGATTGTAGTTCCCGTCCCTAGGCCCTTGAGAGTTGTAATTTGCATTGTTTCCACTACCTTGGCCTTAGAACCGGTTACTCTCTTGATTGTTGTCATACCTCAAGTTAGGATGATCACTCCAACCCGGGTTGTATGAGTTTGAGTAAGGGTCGTATCTCCTTGTAGAATTTCCTTGAAAACCACCCACGACATTGACCTCTTCGTACTCCCTAGGTGGTGAGTTCCTTGATTGATTTCGGACGATTTCCTTCATCATACTTGTCAATTCTCCCACTTGAGACTCATTGGAAGGCAACTCAACCATATTAACTCTCCTCACACACCTCTTGGACTGTCGGTCGCGTGAGTTTATTGTCAATTCCTCTAACAAGTCCCAACCCTCAACTGGAGTCATCTTGTCCAACCCACCATTACTAGCGGCTACCACATGCCTATAGTCTTGGTCATCGAGCCCGTGGTAGAAGAATAAGATTAGATCTTGCTCCTTGTAGCCATGGTAGGGGCACCTAGCTACCAAATCTCGGAACCGGTCCCAATAAGAAGCAAGCGACTCTCCCCGTTGCTCAATCGTAGATATCTCCTTCTTCAAAGCCGAAGCTTTAGTGTTGGGGAAATACTTAAGAATGAAGGCCTTTTTCAATAATACCCAAGAAGTGATACTATTGTGGGGAAGAGTGTAGAGCCAATTCAAGGCACGATCTTTCAAGGAAAACGGAAATACCTTAAGAAAGAAGGTGTCTAAATCAACCCCGGGAGGTTTCATGTTGCTACACACCAAATGCACCCCCATGATGTGCTTATTAGCATCCTCCGTGCTAAGACCGTAGAAGGTGGGTAGATGGTGTAGAAGAGCTCCCTTGATCTCGATTCTTGAAGTAGCCTCATCATCGGGGAAGACAAAGCATGAGGGTTGTTGTGAGAGATCCGGGGCTGTGAGTTCCCGAATACTCATGGTGTTAAGATCAACAAAGTCAGAAGTTGCGGAAGTGTAAGAACCGTCCTCCCTAAACAAATCAAAATCGGCAAACACGTTCCCTTCCTCCTCAACAACTACTTGATTCACTTGCTCCAGTGATAACTTTTTCCTTTGCCTCAATGTTCTCTCAAGTTCCCAATCTATCTCAAAATGACTTAAATCGGGATTAGTAGTACGGGTTTGGACCATAGGCTAGTGGCCCAAACACCGCAAAGGAGAAATAAGAACCAGCCTCACACACACTTGAAAGAAAATGAAAAATAACAAAAATAACAAACAGAAAAGCACACAACAAAGATATAAAAAAGCCACACAAAAATAGCAAAAAAACTAAAAACGCCTCATCCCCGGCAACGGCGCCAAATTTGACAAGCTAAGAAGTCGTTATTCCTAGTCAAATTACCACTATTCCTACTAAACTAGCAAGGGTAAGTGGGTATCGTATCCACGAGGAAGAGGGGAAGTCTAACATGCAATTAAAGTGCTGAAAAAGCTAAAACGAAATAAATAAAGCAATAAAATGGGGGGTTTTTGGTTTGAAAGTCGATTAAACAAGAAATAAACGATTTATCAAGATTACTAAGGTGACCCTCGGTGATAATCTCATCTAACACCCTAATATAGTAATTTTACTCCTCTCTAATTACACCAATTCATAGATAATCTCGATTTTCACCAATTAATCCTCTTTTATGGGGAATTTGAGCAACCGCTACCAAATTCCCCTCCTTTTAATCCTAATTTGTCTAGTGACCACTCAAACAAATCAAAACCAAAGGCATGAAGAGCAAGGATTAATAAAAGATTAACAACAACCCAAATTAGTATCTAATTAGCCGCAACCGCGACACTAATCAAATCTAATCTATTAGTTGCCTAATTAATTCCCCAATCACAAATTAGTCATAACCATACACTAAACATGTGAAAGTTGCTTCCTTTAGGGTTAATAATCAATGACCATCAATTAAAAACCAAGCATAAGAAATACCCAATTCAATCCAATCAACCAATTAGAGAAAATAAGGGTAAATCAAGCAATTGAAGAACAAGGAATTAATTACCATGAAATTAAAGACAAATTAGAGGGAAGAAAAATATGACTAATATATAGGATGATAGAATTTGATTACACCAAGGATAAGGTGATTAGTCTTCCATACTAATTATTACAATAATAATTGAGATGGAAATCATAATGAAAATATTAATTCTCCTTGAGTTTCTCTCTCTAAAATGAAAACTAGATGAAAAATATAATGAAAGGGTGATCATCACTAGGGAGGGGTTACAAGCCCCTTTTATTAAGGATAAGTACCAAAAAGACACTACAATACGAAATAAACATTTCTTAACCAAAAAGAAACCGTCAAAAGCCTCAGGAAACTTCCCGGAAGCTGGCTTCCTCGACTCAAAGAAAGAGATTCTCGAGTCGAGCGACGGAATCCGACACTCTCCTCGAGTCGAGCAACGGAATCCGACACTCTCCTCGAGTCGAGCGAGGAAATCCTCGACTCGAGGCTTCTTCCTCTCGAGTCGAGGAACTTGAATTCCTCCCTCATTTTTGTCCTTTCCTCCGTGGCTCGAGCTCTTGTGATTCCCATAGTATAGTGCACCCGAGCTAGCTTCTCTCGAACCCCGATCCGACTCCAACTCGATCCACGTTCCCTCCTAAAGCACTCCAAAGGGTCTTGAGCGAATGAAAATCCCGTAAAACCCCCAAATAAGCTCCAAACAACTCTCAATGGTGTGGTTTACGAATCACGATAACACCATGCTAAAATAGACCCTAAGGCGTCTAAATTACGCGGATTAGCACACTACTCTAACGCCATATCATAATATGATCAAGCCTTTCACAACTGATGATGTTAAAGCAGCCCTATACTCTATTGATGACATAAAAAGTCCAGGGCCTGATGGATTCACAGCAGCTTTTTATAAAAAAGCCTGGAGCATTGTGGGTGATGTAATAAGTGATGTTGTTCTAGACTCTTTCTGCAATGGCAAGATGATGAAGCAAGTCAATTCAACATTAATAGCCCCGATCCCTAAAAATGCCACTCCTCATTTTGTTGCTGATTATAGGCCTATCTCCTGTTGCAATACAATCTACAAAATAATCAGCAAGATGCTTGTGAGCAGAGTGCAACCTGTTCTTGACTCAATAATAGGAGAGGAGCAATCAGCCTTTGTCTCTAAATGGTCTATTTTTGACAACATCCTCTTATCTCAGGAATTGATCAGGAAGTATGAGAGAGCTAACATTTCACTCAGAGCTACTATCAAAGTTGATATCCAAAAAGCATTTGAGTCTGTCTCTTGGGAATATCTCAAGAACCTCCTCAATTGTTTAAACTTCTCTGAAAAGTTTATCAACTGGATTATGGCTTGTCTAAGTAGTACTCACCTCTCTCTCAATATAAATGGTGCTCAAGTTGGTTATTTTGCTGCTGAAAAGGGTCTAAGGCAAGGTGATCCAATGTCACCCTACCTTTTTGTTATGTATGGAGGGTCTCTCAAGAATGCTTAGGAAAATCATAAACTCTGATAACTTCAAGCAGCACCCAAAATGCACCAAAATCTCCTTGAATCATCTCCTCTTTGTTGATGACTTGCTGATTTTTACTAAAGGAGATAAGAAATCTATTAGTGTTTTAAACACTCTCAACAAGTTTCAAGCTCAATCGGGCCTTGCTGCTAATCCCATGAAAACTAGCATCTGTTTTGGAGGGGTGAAGGAAAGCACATCAAAGAATATATCTGAAGCTACTGGTTACTCCATTGGCTCTTTCCTCTTCAGGTATCTGGGTATTCCTCTGCATTCAGCTAGGCTTAAAGCTCATATGTATGCTCCTTTAATTGAAAAGATTAGAGGAAAGCTTAAGCATTTGGCCAACTCTTTCATTTCTTATGCTGGAAAATTACAACTGATTAACTCAGTTATTTTGGGCTTACAAACTTTTTGGGGCTCAGTTCTTCTTCTCCCAAGATCTATACTAAAGAAAATCAGTAGTCTTTGCCGTGAATTCTTTTGGGGAATCAATGATGAGAAGAGAAATATGACTTTCATCAAATGGAATTTTCTCTGCTCTCCAAAGCAAGAAGGGGGTTTAGGCAAAAAAGAAGTCCTGAGTTGGAACAAAACTTTGTTCTCAAAATGGCTGCTGAAACTGAGTCAACATCAGTAAGATGCCTGGACCAAGTGGATGAGAGCTTATTACATGAAAGGGAGAAGCCTCTGGACCATAGTTGCTCAAGTAAATTGCTCTGCTACTTGGAGGAACATCCTTCAGATTCGAGATGAAATCAAAAGTATTGCTGAAACTGAAGTTAATGCTAATCTGCTGGTAGGAAAATGGCTTGTTGCAGATGGAAGCAAGATGGCTTATGATTTTTTCAAACAAATTGGGAACAAAGTCGCTTGGTCAAAAACTATATGGGACATTTGATGTCTCCCAAAGAGTGTTGTAATCACAACTCTTGCCATTCACAACAGCCTGCATGCCCACTGTTGACAACCTGAAAAGAAGAGGCATGAGTATCCCGAACTGGTGTATTCTTTGTAAGTCTGATGAGGAGAGTGTAGCACACCTCATGTTCAAATGCAACTACCTTAAAGAAGTTTGGAGGAATGTGCTTGAATGGCTTAGCTACAGAAGACAGGTTTGGACACTGAAGCGCGAGATAAACTGGTTCAAAATAATCTAAGGCAAAGGAGGTAAACATCATATGCTTAGAAGCGCATTTTCGTGCACAATTTATGAGTTTTGGAGAGAAAGAAATGCGCAAATCTTTTGTGGAAACAACTGATCAATTAGCTAATCATATCAAATATATAGTTTGTGTAAGATCTATTGATCGTTTTAGCCATTGTTTTCCTAATTGCTAAGAGCATTAGTTAGTGGTCTTTTATAGGGTGGCTCTCCGCCCCCCTTTTGGTGAGTGCTGTAATTTGTTCCTTTTTTTCCCAAAATCGAGGAATAAAATCTAATACTTTCCAAAAAAAAAATGGGATTTTTGGTTGGTTTCGGAAATTAATGAATTAAGCAATAACAAAATTACGATTTGCAACAATAATAGTAATGCGACTCTCGGTGATAATCTAGTCAAGTACCATAATATAGCATATCAATGCTCTCTCTCATTCAACCAATTAATCCGCTAGTGGGTAATTTGAGCAAACGCTAACAAATTACACTCTTTTAGACCTAATTTATTTAGTGACCACTCAAACAAATCATAACCAAAGGCATGAACAACAAGTATTAACAAAATATTAAGAACAACCCAAACTAGTGTCTAATTAATTAGCCGCAACTGCGACACTATCTAATCAAATCTAATCTAGTCTATTAGTTGTTTAATTAATTCCACAAACACTAATTAGTCATACGCATACACTAATCAAATCTAATCAAATTTGTTTCCTTTGGGTCATTAATCAAATACCATCAATGAAATAACCAAGCAAATAAAATACCCAAATCAATCTAATAACCAATTAGAGAAATAAAAGGTAAATCACCGTTTTGTATAGTTACTTTGTGAATTATTTCATCAAGTAATAGGATTCACGATTTAACACGTATATTTTTTCATTTACCTAACAAAATCGTGGTTTATAGTTATATTAACATATATAAACTTTTACCGCGCAAATATTAATAGTAAAATATAATGACAGTAATCTTTAAAAAACCCGTCATGATAGTAGGTAATTTACTAAGCTATAGTGCTTTTTCCAATTATAAATGACACTACAGATGAATACAATCACTAGATTAGATTATCGTAATCACAATATCCAAGTACCATAAATTATTAATTTTATATTCTCAATCTTTAATTAAAAAAATGTATTTTATATTGTTTATGCATTTTTTTATTTGCGTTTATTATTTATGTAAATTTTATGGCATACAGAAGGCGGTTATTGGATGACGATTCATGTTACCCGACCTCTAATCATTTTGGGAATAAAGTTCGGTTGTTGTTGTTGTTGTTGTTGTTGTTGTTGTTGTTGTTTATTTATGTCTAACTTACAAATTAAATAAACAATATTAAACTTTAGTAATGAATTGAGCTTTTTTTTGTATATTACATAATGAACAATAACATAGAATATTTAACTTAATATCATACAATTTCCTGGTAGTCTTTAATTTCTTTTCCAAAGTTCGCACACAAATTCCACATTAATTTCTAAACTCAAATTTACATATTTTATAATATTTAGATGAGTTGAATAGTAGATTATTTAATGTTTAAGCTAGTTATTCTTAATGATCCAACCCAACTTTATATAGAGATATAACATTATATGAAATTACATGAGAAAAAGGGCTTCTATGGCCCGTTATTTATAGTTTAGAAATGAAACACTAAAAGACAAAAACGAAAATCAAATTGATATCCAGATAAAAAATTGGAATATTCCCGAAAAGAGGCTCACCTCAAGTCGAGAAAGGGGTCTCTAGTCGAGAGACCCACAATTCTCGACTGGAGACCCCTTTCTCGACTCGAGAATTATGTTTCTCAAGGCGAGACACTCACTACTCTCGACTCAAGATACCCTCGTCTCGACTCAAGATACACACGTTGCTAGCTAGCTAAAGTTGGAGTGGATGCAATGCTCTATACCCAACTCTAACCACTATATCCTCCCATCTCACACACTCTAAAATTAGGGGAACTAACACATCCTAAGTTATCCCCATGCTTGGCTGACCAACTCCCTCAAACGCAGATATCTGGGATAGTGCCATCAGTTATAACTCACCTCTTTTAAAACTACAGACGCCACTTATATCATCAAAACGTAAGGAATTTTTTTATCCAGGATCCACCAATTTCTAAACACTGAACGTCCTAATAGCTACCTTGATGGTCCTAACTCGTATCGCCTGCAACTCCTGTACTTATGTCGCCTGCTGTGGTGTCCATGAATCACAATGTTTTTGTTTTAACAATTGCCAAAATCGAGTTATAATACAATGTCAAACATGTCCCCCATGCTTAAATTCCGTCATTGACCACAATGACAAAATAACATGATAGGGTTCAAATATAGTGTGTTAGTGCGCATGGTTTAGGCGCCTTAGTGTCTATTTGGGCATGGTTTTAACGTGATTCGTATCCACACCACTCGAAGTATTTTTGAAGATTATTCATTGGTTTTACCAGTTTTTGGTGGCCTTAGACCCTTTTAGTGAGTCTCGGACAACATTAGGGGATCAAGCTACAAGTTGGAGCAAGATTCGAGGAGAAGATCGCTTGACAACACTCCGAGAACCACACACCATCACCTCCAACTTCATTGGATCATAACTCTCTAACCAGAAGATATTTTGCAGAAATTCCAATTGGAAAGGAAAGTTCATTGTCTTAGCTTTCCAACGATATATTATTAGCTCAAAATAAAGTTCGGAGGTGAGAGTTATGCCCGTTCGAAGATTGCCCTGCGCACAGTCCCTCGACTCGAGGAGCAGTAACCCCAACTCGAGGGCACTAATCTCGACTCGAGGATTACTTCCATCGAGTCGAGGAGAGTTGACAGGACAGGTATTTTGAAGAACAAGATTCTTGACTCGAGAGAGGGTATCCTCGAGTCAAGAATTTCCTCGCTCTACTCGAGGAAGGTGTTCCTCGAGTAGAGGATTTCGTTGCTCGACTCGAGGATTTCGTCGCTCGACTCGAGGATTTCTTTCCTCGAGTCGAGGAAGCTAGCTTCCGGGAAGTTTCCCATGGGCTTTCCACGGTTTCTTTTTGCCTAAGAAATATCTATTTCGTCTTGTAGTGTCTTTTGGACTTATCTTGAATAAAAAGGGCATGAAACCCCTCCTTAGTAATTATCACTTTTTCATATTATTTTTCATCTAGTTTTCATTTTAGAGAGAGAAACTCAAGGAGAATTAATATTTTTATTATGAATTTCATCTCAAATATTATTGTAATAATTAGTATGGGAGGCTATTCCCCCTCCTAGACTTTTGGTGTAATCAATTCTTCATCCTATGTATTAGTAAGTATTTTTCTCTCTATTTTGCCTTTAATTTCATTATAATTAATTCCTTGTTCTCTAATGCATGATTTATCCTTGTTTTATCTAATTAGCTACTAGATTAGACTTGGGTATTTCATATGCTTGGTTGATAATTGGTGGTCATTGATTATTAGCCTAAAAGGAAGCAACTTTCACATGATTAGTGTCGCGGTTGCGGCTAATTAGTGATTTGGGGATTAATTAGGAAACTAATAGATTAGATTTGATTAGTGTCGCGGTTGCGGCTAATTAGATACTAATTTGGGTTGTTCTCAATCTTTTATTAGTCCTTGCTCTTCATGCCTTTGGTTGTGATTTGTTTGAGTGGTCACTAGACAAATTAGGACTAAAAGGAGGGGAATTTGGTAGCGGTTGCTAAAATTCCCCATAAAAGAGGATTAATTGGTTAAAACCGGAATTGTTAATGAATTGGTAATAATAGAGAGAGGTAAAACTTACTATACTAGGGTGTTAGAAGAGATTATCACCGAGAGTCACTTTAATCAACTTGATATCTCGTTTATTTCGCTTTAATCCAACTTTCAAACCAAAAACCCCCCATTTAATTGTTTTATTTATTTCGTTTTAGCTTTTTCCGTACTTTAATTGCATGTTAGACTTCCCATCTTCCTCGTGGATACGATACCACTTACCCTTGCTAGTTTAGTAGGAATAGTGGTAATTTGACTAGGAATAACGACAATCGAGCCTGTTAAATTTGGCGCCGTTGCCGGGGAAGAGGCGTTTTTAGTCTTTTTGCTATTTTTGTGTGGTTTTGTACATATTTTTTTTTGTTGTTGTAATTTTTGTGTGTTTTTGTATCGTTAAGTCTATGTTTGTATACACCATCACCTATGGTCTAGACCCATGTGATTTTTTTTTTTCTTGTGTTTTTTGTATATATTTTTATTTATTTATTTTTTTTCCTTTTATTTTTTTTATTTTTTTTATTTATGAATCATATCTATCTTTCTCGACTAAAGGAACTTGATAAAACTTCTAATGTTTTCTCCGGGTTGGACTTAAATTGGATTATTTTGAATGGTATAAACTTTGAAACCCGAGATTTGGCCGATTATATGAGTAATGGAAGACTTTATGACATGGAACCTTGTGAGATTTGGGATTTTTGGCACTTCATGGCTTATCAATGTTCACAAGTTGCGGATTTAGACATCCGGGAGCCGTTGCAAAGTTCTCTACATGATACCCAAAATTTCAATTGGTTTCAATTTAATGATGAACCCTTTCATGAGTATTTTTCGAGATTAGAAACTTTTGTTGATTATCTTGGTTGTCGTGGTCAATTTTATTCTGATTTTGAACTATGTGATATCGTCACAAAGGGTATGAACCATGAAACCTGGAATTTGGCACAGTATATGAGTAATGAAAGAGTTTTAAAAATGTCAACTGATGAGTGTTTTGCTTTCTTTAAGTTCATGTCTTCTCAATGTTCAGAGGTGGAGTTGAATGCTCCACCACCCTCTTATTTGATGAGCAATGATGAGTTTAAGGTGGCGGAGGAAACTATTTGTGTCAATTTTGAGTCTAAAGGAGTTTTTGAGCCGCATATTTCTTCTTTTGAGAGTGAGGATGATGATATTCAATTGAGAGAGGAACTTGTCTTTTGTGAGGATGATGATTATTATGTGGATTGGAATGACTCTTCTTCTTCTTTGATTGTATCGACTTTGTCCATTAATTTTGAGATTTTACCTTTGGAAGTTTTTGGTGATCTCACATTGACTCATGTTTTAATTGCTGATTCATCTTTTAATATTTCTTTGAACAAAACATTTTATGAGTCGGAGAGTCTTGTACTTTTCAAGAAGAATGGGAGTAGAGAGACAATGACCAAATCCATTTTGAGTTTGGTAGCGGTTGCTCAAATTCCCCATAAAAGAGGATTAATTGGTTAAAACCGGGATTGTTAATGAATTGGTAATATTAGAGAGAGGTAAAACTTACTATACTAGGGTGTTAGAAGAGATTATCACCGAGAGTCGCTTTAATCAACTTGATATCTCGTTTATTTCGCTTTAATCAACTTGACATCTCGTTCGGTATCACTGTCGTTTTCAGTTTTTGGTTTTTTTGCGTAAAAAATTTAGTTAAATAAATTACAAAATTAGCTTTAAATTGTTTGGTACTATAATAGTCATATGGAAAATGAAAACTGACAACTGAAAACTGAAAACCACTTTTTCTAGTTTTCAAAAACGGGACTTTGGTTTTCAAAAAAACAGAAAACTGAAAACTGAAAACGATACCAAACGGGCCCTTAATTGTTTTATTTATTTTGTTTTAGCTTTTTCCGCACTTTAATTGCATGTTAGACTTCCCCTCTTCCGCGTGGATACGATACCCATTTACCCTTGCTAGTTTAGTAGGAATAGTGTTAATTTGACTAGGATTTGACGACAATCTTCGTGTCATAACACTCACCAAAATATTGGGCAACAACGAATTAGCTAGGGAAGGTACAATCACAACATACACTAACCCACGAAACAATAAGCAATGAATACACCGTGTCATCTCATCAACCAAGGAGGAAAAGGGCTCTCGGGCCAAGAGCCACCCAATTTATCTCACTCCTCTTTCTCCCTCCAAAGTGTATTTATCCCTCGCCTCAATACTCCATCTCCCTCATGAACAATATCAACAACATGTTCTCCTCCATCAAACAACCAACAAACCAAAACACCCCAACAAAAAATGAAGCACGACAAAGGATATTTAGAAGTGGGGCGTGGTAAAAACAAGCATGCATTTAGGGGGAAGCAAACGCGGCGGGGTATAAAGAGAGATTGTATAGAAACAACTTAATGAAATGGGGTGGGGAGTAGTAGCAAAAGTAGAGAGAGAGACAGAGACAGAGACAGAGAGACAGAGAGAGAAGAAGAAGAAGAGTTAAGGGAAACAGAAAATATACCTTGGATTAGCTCCAAAATCCCTCACAAACCGTCAAAGCAAATGACTCATGGTCCAAGGACCGGCAAAGAGTCACTCTCTCCTCTCACAACCCCGGCTTCCTCTAGAATATGTCGCCACCTACCACCTCTAGAAAATTCCATCTCCCTCATGTGTTTAAGAAGCATAATGTGCCCACTACTATGGTTGTCCAAAATCAATACAAACGAGGCCATTTTGTGATTATTTTGAGAGTTCGGGGCCAAATGTAAGTGGTTTGGGCAAACAATCATGTGGAACAAATTAAACGGGTGGATCGATATGAAGAGAGATGGTCTAAAACTTGAATTGGGATAAAACAAAGTGGGGTGTGACTTGGTTAGACATGAGTTGAGAAGAAATGGTAGAGAGAAGTGGTATTCATACCTTGCCTTCCTCCATGAATGGCAAGCCTCACGAGCTAGAAACGCAATAAAAGCACACCAAAACAAGCAAAATCACACACAACAAAAGCTCGGATTGCCTCCCAAGTAGCTTCTTTGTTTAATGTCGTTGGCTCGATTCATCAATATTCCAAACCGATCAACCAAAACCGGATCCTAACACATGCAAACCACGAAATGCCCTTTCTCTTTACACCCGCCATCTCGGGATACTCTTGACCCCAACTTTAACGGTTTTTCTCATTTTTTTGTTCGAAGCCTTAGAAATGGTATCTTTAGCTTTCGGATATCAGTAAAATCGATGCCAAAGACTTTCCAAACACTAGGGGTAACTTAGTTAGCGCAGAACTCATGCCTTTCATGTTACATTAAACATTCCTTACTCAAATTAAAGATATGCATTTAACACTTGCAATGATGGGATTGGGGGGATCATGCAATGGGCATTTCAGAACACAAGAAGTAATAGAGCGAATTGAAAAATCATCAACATATCATGCTTAGAGTCATAAATATGTCGCTCTATTTATGGCCATTAGCCTTTAAATCAATGACACCGGTAATATCAATATTCACTCTAGTGGTCTTCTTGAAGGGACGTCCCAAAACGAGAGTGAGATCATGCTTATTATGATTCATATCAAGTACATAGAAATCTGCAGTAAATACAAGATTATCTATCTTAACATGCATGTCTTTCACAACTGCTTCTAAATACATGATATGTCGTGTGCGATGTGAAATAATTACTGGAATTTATCTCATTTTGGGTGCGTTTGTGCACGGAATTGTAATATTTTAGCCTAATTTAGTATTCAGCACTTTGGTTACTATTTATAATAATTAGGCTAACCATAGACTTAGGAATTATTCCATATTATTTTGAGGCCGAGATTCATGTTCCAGTCCCGAGCCAAGATAGACGGAAGAGCATCCAGCACCCGTTTTAAGGCAAAGCTGAAGATTTTGATGAAGAGCATCCAGAAAAGGCTAGGTCTCGACTCGAGATAACCCAGGACGAGTCCATAGGAACATGTCGAGAGGTAATTTTTTATATGGTAAATCTCGAGTCGAGAAGCTTCTGCCTCGACTCGAGGTGACCTATCTCGACTCGAGATAATCTGTCTCGAGTAGAGAATACTCTGTTTCGGGTAGTTTAATTTCTAGGATTCTCGACTAGGGTCAATTTCCTCAAGTCGAGAATATGGTTTTCCGAGTATTTTTAGTAAGGTAAATTCTTTTATATTTTTAATTTAATTTATATTTTTAGTTTGTATAAATAGAGGGAGGAGAGAGGAATGCAGCCTCCATCATTCATACAACTCATATTCATCAGCCTCCATTTTCTTCAAGCTCTCCATCTCCTCTCTTAGCTTAGCTTCCCTATTTTCTTTTGTTCATCTTTGTAATATGGAGAGCTAAACTATCCTAACTCTAGGTGAAGCACTAATAATCTTTCGGTTATTAATGTAAGTTATCGTTTTTATATCCTTTACGTATTTGATTGGTTGTTATTCCTTGCGTTTATTTATAATCTTGTCTCGTTTTATCTAGGTCGCTACTAGATTTAGCTTGGTTTGATTATTAGCTTGTTTAGATAATTTGGTGGTATCCGATTATCTAGATTTGTGAAGCAACCTTCGTTTATTAATGCGCGGTCGCGGTTTCTAGACTTAGAAGGAATTAACATGATAATTGAAGGTTAGGATTGGTTAATGCGCGGTCGCAGTTAATTAGTTACTAAACTTGTTATTCTTAATCGATATTAGTTCGTTGTTATTGCTACCACTAGGTTGAACCGAAGACAGTCGTTTAGGTTATCAAGAGTGGTTAGGGTGAATTTAGAGCGGTCGCTTAAATTCACTAATCTTAAGAACTAATAGAACTTTGTTCACGATTAAGCAATCAAAGTGAAGGAATAATTTGATTTCTTACGGAAATAACTCGTTAGTGATAGTTGTGGACCCAAGACTTGTCCCTAATTACAAATCACCACTTATTTTCTTGTTTTATGCTTGTTACTTCGTTACCAAATCAAATGAAAACCCCCCTTTGTGACGTTACTTTGCATATAAACACCGTTAGAATTAATCCTAATTCCTCGTGGATACGGTCCCTACTTCCCTAGCTACATTAGTTAGATAGAAGGGTTATTTGGTGGATATCGCAACAATATCTTCGCACCAATACACCCTAGAACGATCAACTAGCCACAACACCGGTTTCATGCATATGTTTAAGTTTCATGGAATCATAGCATGAGAGTGGCAAGACAATGATAGATGCTCCAAGATCTAATATGGACTTATAGAAAGAAGTTTACCAATAGTTGTCGGAACGGTGAACATATTGGGATCACCAAATTTCATTGGTAACCATTGTTGAAACACGGCCGATACTTGTTCACTTATTACCTTTTCTCTTGTCTCTGGCTTTATGCTCCCTCTTAAACCTGCATATGTCTTTCACAAACTTAGCTAGCTTCGGACCACTCTTCACAAATTCGAGAAATATTAAATTAACTTTGCAATCTTGAAAAAGGGCGTACATCTCGAAATTATTGGTTTTCAACTTCCGATTATCCTTAAGAGCATCGGAGAATGGCACACTAGCCTCTCCATCATCATCTTGAAATTTAAAAGACTCAACCAAACTAACGTCTCCGAGAAACAGAGGTGTCGACCGAGGGACAAAGGTCTCGAATCGAGACGAGGTCTCTCGACTCAAGTTCTTGATTACCATTCCCAACTTCTCCTTGAGACCTTCTACCACTACGTAGGCCAATGAAACTCAAGTTCTTGATTGGGTTTGGCTAGGTTTGGGACAGAAATTTGTTGGAGTCTCTAGCCTCAAGTCGCTTGACCGCACTAGCTATCTTGCTCATTAGACTTTCAAGATTTTGTATGATAGCATTTGTCTCTTATTGATTTTTCACCATGGTGGCTTGCATAATTGTCACCTTTTGAGTCAATACTTTCATCATATTTTCCATTTGCAAAGGCGAGAGAGTTCCACTTTGAGCTTGCTTTTGGTCATTGAAGGAAGGTCTCACTTGATACATGCCTCCTTGAGAGTTGCTTACTCCTCCATGACCTCCATGGTATTTATTTCCTTGATTTCTTTTGCTTTCATTGGCATTGAAGTTCCCTTAAGCTTGAGAGTGGCTTTCCCGAAGTCTTGGAAACCATCAAACCACCTTTGGTTGCTTTGAAAACCACTAATGGCATCAACCTCTTCATATTACCTAGGGGGGTGAGTTCCTAGCTTCATTACGCAAGATTTCCTTCATGATGCTAGCCAATTCACCAACTTTTGAATCATTAGAAGGAGTCTACACCGCATTCACCCTCCTTATGGTTCTCTTACCCTCTCGATCCCTTGAATTTTTAGCTAGTTCATCTAGGAGATCGCATGCTTTTAGAGCCATCTTATGTGGTGGTGTTTTAGTGGAGTTGTGTCTATCTACCCAGGAATTGTTCCGCCCCCTCGGTATTCTAATGATTTCCGTCGAATACTAAGGTATTTTAATACGAGATTTTATGGAAATGTTCCTATATCTATTTCTAACAACATATCAAAAATTAGCAAGCCATAGCCTTCTGTATCAAACGTTACTTTAGTTTCCGTGAGTAAGGCTATAACTATGTTTGGTATGCACAATAAGCTAGATTATTTGTCCTATATAGCTTATATGACTAGTATTTTAATTTATTTGACCAAATAAGTTCCTTTGGTGACATCACTAGCTTAAGTAATAAGCTAGCTAATGCAATAAGTTACCCCATGTAACTTATTAAAAAAACAAAAGCTACTTATTATAAATTTATTCCTAATTTACCCTAATTTATTTCAAAAACAAAACAAGATTAAAAATAAATAATGCATTTTTATGTAATTTAATATCTATAAGCTCCTATATCACTTAAATTTGCCAAACACTCTTATTTATATCACCTAAAAACTTTCAGTTACTATTGCAGCTATTATTTCAACTTTCAGCTATCATTTCATCATTCAACTATTATTTAAGCATTCAGCTACTATTTTAGCTAGTTTTACCAAACATAGCCTAAATCTTAATTGTTCTACGTTGTGAGGTTGATTCCAGTCGATCCGCTTGGCGTTTATGGATGAAACATGGAGGAGACGTTGACGTAACCTTTTATGATATACTAAATTTAGGTGGCCATACTATTCAGAGGTAGACGTTATTCATGTTTCTTTACTACTATCCATGTGTGGATCTTTGTCATATTAGTGTTAATTATGGGTTAGATGACTTTTGGTTACACCTTGTGGATTAGGGGATTATGATTGTGTATCTAGGTTGTGGGTTGTAGGAGGTGTTGTTTGTAGACTGTGATAGATTAAAGGAACACTATAAAGGATTAGTGTTGTAAGGTAAGAACGATGATCTATAGCTTGAACTTTGTAAACTATCATGTCTTGTTGATGGTCCGATCTTTAAACCTTGATTTTCATCATCCTATGCTCATTTTCTCAGTTGTATCATACTTGCTTGAATCGGTATCTCATATTGTTATCATTGAACGTTGTTGCTGCATCTCCCACGGCCTCTCGGCCTCCCTCTGCCGTGGCCTTCCGGCCCTCACATTTTCTCTCGGCCTCACGTCCCTCTCGGTCACTCGGCCATTCGACCGAGTTGTCCACCTTGCTTGTTGATCTTATTTTTGTGTTGTTTTAAGACAAATGGTTTCCGGCTTAGGCCGTTTATAAATCAAATTGTCAGATAATGAGTTATCGAGTAATGAACCTAAAACGGTTGAATAAAAAAGTAATATGAAGTAAATATCACCTAGACTGATTGTGATACGGTGTAGAACGATCACGGTTTATACCTCTGATCAAGCAACTGTTTGTGGCCGGCTTTCTAATAGGCTTTCCTCCTAAAGGTACGCATCCTACTCGATCTCTAGAGAGAGGTGTGCACACTTTAAGTCGTGAGGAATTTTTTAAATGTACTCTAACTCGATCTGATTCGAGATTGTGGTGGCTGTGGGATAGGAACCCAGCATGACGAATAAATGTACATGTAAGAAAGAAAGATCTTAATTGTAGCAATATGGTGATTATCGCAGCTTCCTAAATTTTGGGTGTACACATTGGAGTAACTGTCATTTATTCTTTGTTAGCTACACGCCTCAAGGCACGTATCTTGTTCGTTATTCTATACTTTGTGATTTCTTACTCAGGCCTTTGCTGACGTTCTTTCTGTTTGGGTTTGTCCTTACTCTAATCTGGGACCTGTGTCATCGTTTTGGTGGCGCAGTTGACATGTTTTGGTCAATGTGCTTATGTGCTTAGACGTCTGCATTCATGAGATAGGTCCTAGCTCTTGGGGGATTATTATACTTTATCACTTGTAAAGGGTTTTGGATTTTCTAAACTTAACTTAAGTCTTCCTCTGTTTACTCATTTATGTTGGATTATTTATTTTAACAGTTAGCCTTGCAATTGACTTTATGAGACAATTCAACATTATAGTCCTAGATTTTTGAATTTTATAATAGCGAAAAGTTAGGGTTGTTACAATTATTTTGAGAAAAATGAAAGTTGGGATTATTATGGGAGATCCAACCAAAGTTAGGATTATTCTTGTTAAGTTTTCCTATTTGTAATTAGTTGAAAGTTCAATCAATTTTAACTTAAATAGAAAAAGAAAAGTTTAAAAATCTATTAAGCGTAGAACATATATTAAACGGTTTAAACACTCTAATTAAAATGATCTTCAATCTATACTAAGTATATGATTCTCTTCCTATTTGTTACAACTATGATGATAATAATTGTGACACATTTTCATTTTGCAACATATCTTAATATCTTAAAAAAAAGGTACAAAATGAACGTGAAAATCATATAGAATTGGAGAAAGTATAAGCCTTAAGGTGAATTATTATTAGTTTAAAAAAAATTATAAAGTCATCCATTTACTAATTTTGCCCATTTGACTTTATCGTATAAGTAGGGGTGAATAACGCCGAGTACCCGGTAGAAATCCAGGAACCGAAACCGGAACTTGCAAGGACCTGTTCCAAAATTTTTGAACCGGAACCGGAACCGTTTCTCACGGTTCCTACGATTAAGGAACCAGAACTGCAACTACTCGGTTCCGGTTCCGGGTACCCGGTCATAGAATAAAAAAAACTATCTTGGCCTATTTGTCTTCATCAATCGATCATCATCATCAACATCTAGTTTATTTAAGTGAAATAAATCTTGTAAATGAGAAACAAAGGTAGTGGGAGGCGAATATGATACACACCACTTTGTAGTGGTAAAAGATGGATTTTTATGCATTCAAATGGTTGCTTTTGGATCAATTTGTTAGCTAATTCTATCATTCGTGTATTTGTGCTTTAATATAAGAATTAGTGATTTTTGAATGTATTTATGGCCTCAAGATTGATGTGCGATTGTGTGGAACGACAATGAGGCGATAAAAGATGATCTAAGGAGCGAGATGCCAAGTTTTGGACAAGTTTTGAAGAAATTTCAATCCATTCACGGAATGTCAACTTTGAAGGTTCATAACTTTCAAATGGTTAGAATTTTGCAGTGAGACCAATGGCATGTTAAAGTTCATGATCTTAGCTTTCCAGGAAGTGGTCACACGTCCTCACAGGCCAAGTAACGAAAACGTTAGGACCGTTTGAAAAACGTCGCCAGAACCAGTCCGGCGACAGAAACAGAGAGCTTTAGACGACTCATCTGTATTTGGGACGTGTCCTCTTGACGCTTAAGACGAGTCGTCTTGAATCCAGACGAGTCGTCTCGCCGCTGCGTCGGCGTATTAGACGGGTTTCCTAATTCCGTTTTGTAATCTTTTAATATAAATACTTTAAACTTTCGGTAGTTTTAATCATTCAATATTCATAACTTTAGAGCTTATTTTCACGACTATGCAAGGCTAAAGACCTTTATTTTCGGATCGATTAATCGAAGCTATAGTTTATTGACAATTGTGAGTTTAATTCTAATTCTTTCATTTGTTTGAGTATTGTTTATTCTCTCATGCTTATGGATATTGATTGATTTATTGCTCAATTAGGTTGCAAACTAATTAGACCTAAATCTATCATATTACTAGATTAACAATTTAAGGACTAATTGTTAGATTGTTGATTCACAAGTAGCAACTAGCCTAGTATTTCTATGCTGAACATCGGTATTAGGTTAGAGAGAATAAACATATTAATTGAAGATCGAAACCGCGTGTGTCTAGATCTTGTTAATCTTAGTTGATATCGTTTAATTGCATTATGCATGCTTTCGCTGGATTGAATTTAGGCGCGCTCTTTGTTATCCACCGATTAGGGCTATTAGGTAGGGCTGATCTCTCCCCTTAGCTACAATTAAGAAACGATAGGAAATTATATTTCTACAACTAAGTGTTCAACGAAATAGGATTAGTTGATAACTACAACCAATTAGGTGAACGATAATGGGTATTAATTGTCCGAAATCTTTCCTTCCATTTATTTACAAATTACTCTCTTTGCTTTAGATTACTTGTTCACTTACAATCATATACCCCTATTTGGTTACCTTACATACATTGATAGTTACCATTCTCTGTGGATATGATCCCACTTACCCTTTACTACGCTATAGGTTTGTGTGTTAATTTATATTTGATTTAGGCATACGACTTTAGCTTGTCAAATTTTGGCGCCGCTGCCGGGGAAAGGTTTTAATTTGTCTTTGTGTGTTTTAGCTTAGATTTGCATGAGTTGTTTTCATCAGTTGTGATTCATGGCTATTATAAAATTTGAGCAATTTACCGATGAATCGTTTCATGATTATTATGTTCGACTTATGGAACATGTAATTGATCTGGCTTGTCGTGGTAGTGTTTTCGCTGAATGGGAATTAAATCTGATTATTCTTAGAGGCATAACCTCTGAAACTTGGGATTTGGCTCACTACATGAGTAATGGTAGTTTCGAATCCATAGATACTACTGAGATTTTTGAATTTTGAAAGAATTTGGCACTTCAAACTTTTCAGGTACAATTGAAGGATAGTCATATGATTGTTCCTACTATGCCCCCAAATTTTGAAACTGATGTTGATTGTTTGAACATGTCTGAAATTAAGGTAACCGAAGAAGAAATTTCTTTGGTTATGGAGACTGCTAAGAGCTAGTGTGGTACTCTTTCGGAGGAGGATGTTATATTTTTTTATGATAGTGTTGATTATGTTGGTTCTTGTGACTTTTCCAAGGAGAATAGGGTTGGGGAGACAATGCATGAGCATATTGAGGTTCTCCCCACTAAGGGAGTGACAAGCTAAGAAGTCGTTATTCCTAGTCAAATTACCACTATTCCTACTAAACTAGCAAGGGTAAGTGGGTATCGTATCCACGAGGAAGAGGGGAAATCTAACATGCAATTAAAGTGCGGAAAAAGCTAAAACGAAATAAATAAAACAATTAAATGGGGGGGTTTTTTGGTTTGAAAGTTGGATTAAAGCGAAATAAACGAGATATCAAGTTTATTAAAGCGACACTCGGTGATAATCTCTTCTAACACCCTAGTATAGTAAGTTTTACGTCTCTCTAATATTACCAATTCATTAACAATCCCGGTTTTAACCAATTAATCCTCTTTTATGGGGAATTTGAGCAACCGCTACCAAATTCCCCTTCTTTTAGTCCTAATTTGTCTAGTGACCACTCAAACAAATCACAACCAAAGGCATGAAAAGCAAGGACTAATAAAAGATTGAGAACAACCAAAATTAGTCTCTAATTAGCCGCAATCGCGACACTAATCAAATCTAATCTATTAGTTGCCTAATTAATCCCCAAATCACTAATTAGTCGCAACCGCGACACTAATCATGTGAAAGTTGCTTCCTTTTAGGCTAATAATCAATGACCACCAATTATCAACCAAGCATATGAAATACCCAAGTCTAATCTAGTAGCTAATTAGATAAAACAATAACAAATCATGCATTAAAGAACACGGAATTAATTATAATGAAATTAAAGGCAAAATAGAGAGAAAAATACTTATTAATACATAGGATGAAGAATTGATTACACCAAGAGTTTAGGAGGGGGATTAGCCTCCCATACTAATTATTACTATAATATTTGAGATGAAATTCATGATAAAAATATTAATTCTCCTTGAGTTTCTCTCTCTAAAATGAAGACTAGATGAAGAATAATATGAAAGGTGATCATTCCAAGGGAGGGGTTTCATGCCCCTTTTATTCAAGATAAGTTCAAAAGATAATACAAGACGAATTAGATATTTCTTAGGCAAAAAGAAACCGTGGAAAGCTCATGGGAAACTTCCCGGAAGCTAGCTTCCTCGACTCAAGGAAAGAAATCCTCGAGTCGAGCGAGGAAATTCTCGACTCGAGGATACCCACTCTCGAGTCGAGAATCTTGTTCTTCTAAATACCCATCCTGTAAACTCTCCTCGACTCGAGGTAAGAAATCCTCGAGTCGAGGTTACTGACCTCGAGTCGAGGTTAATGATCCTCAAGTCGAGGGACTCAGGGCAATCTTCAAACGGGCATAACTCCCACCTTCGAACTTCATTTTGAGCTCATAATATATTGTTGGAAAGCTAAGACGATGAACTTTCCTCTCCAATTAGAATTTCTGAAAAATATCTTCTGGTTAGAGAGTTATGATCCAATGAAGTTGGAGGTAATGGTGTGTGGTTCTCGAAGTGTGGTCAAGCGATCTTCTCCTCGAATCTTGCTCCAACTTGTAGCTTGATCCCCTAGTATTGTCCGAGACTCACCAAAAGGGTCTAAGGCCACCAAAAACTCGTAAAACCAACGAATAATCTTTACTTCGAGTGGTGTGGTCTACGAATCACGTTAAAACCATGCCCACATAGACACTAAGGCGCCTAAACCATGCACACTAACACACTACATTTGCACCTTATCAGGGAGCTTCCCTCACATCTCCAATCTATTACATTAGTCCTCAAACCCCCATGGGTCAATTACTGTCATTCCTTTTTATCCCATGTTTCTTGATTTGTCGCATCAACAGTCTGAATATTGAGACATAATGAATAGATTTGAGCGTATAGGTCCAGACAACTCTCATTTATATGATATGGCGACTTCTATTGTTTATGCACTGTTATTAACTAACGTTTTATATTGTCAATCTTTTGAGACTTATGCTAGCTCATTCGACAAACTTATGAGAGCATTGAGTTGTTCCGCTCTTGAGCCATGTGTTTTCATTTGTTCTGAGTGATCGAGGAACACAGTCATGTTATGAGTCGAGCCAACGACGGTAAACAAGTACGCTTCTTGGGAGGCAACCCAAGTACTATACTTATTTTATTTTCTTTTTCCTTTTGATTTGTTTGTTTCTTGTGTAGGTTTGAAAAAAAAAAAAAAAAAAACAGCCTAAAAAGAAAATGATGGTCAGGTATGCATTCTTTCTATCCTTTTATCCTCCTACTTTTTCTCACCTTTCTTTCCCACCTCAATTCTTTTCACCGGTTTCTATAGACCATCTCTCTTTGTTCTTACCTATGATTTACCACTTTTTTTTACTTATCCCATCACCATTTGCACCTTTGCACCCAATATTTTTATTTATTCAATTAATGGTGTCCTTGGAGGGTGGATTTGACTTCTACTATGTGATTTTGGGTATGTGTGTTACATGATAGTGGTGCATAGGTCCTTTAATTGTTTTGGACTTTGCTATTTGATGGAGCATGGTAGTGTTGTGAGAGTGTGATTGGTTCGTGACGACTTTTTCTTTAGAGTGTTTGGGATATTGTGTGAGTTGAGTGTGGCTCTATACCCTGTTTTCATTTTTTATGAGCCCATTGCCTTGAATAGCATAATGAGGAGGAGGTGTTCGTTTTTCCATATTTTTGGAGTGATGAGGGATAAGTGCATCTTTTAAGCTTGTTTATCTTTTCCCCTATTTATTGTTGTCCTATTTTATTGTTAGTGTGGTTCACATTGAGGACAATGTTCGTTTTAAGCATGGGGGAGAAGATGGCATCATCTTTGTTGTATTATATGTACATGATTTTTACTATTTTCGCAAAAAAAAAAAAAAAAAAGAACAAAAACTGAAAAATGAAAAAAAGAGAATAAAAGAAGAGAGAAGATAGTCAGAAAAGAGAGAGGAGCGGTAAAGAAAGTAAGGAAAAGACACAAGAGAAGAAAGTGAACCGGTGAGCATGGAAAAGTTAACGAGAGGCTAGGTGAAAACCCGAAAGGGCGCCTAGGCAAAATGAGTGGAGCGTGCTACTGTACCAGTGATGCAATAAGAAGGGTGTGTTGAAGGTCGTGTCTGGGTAAGTCTCTTTTAGCTGATATAAGGCGGTTCAGTTGGATTTTATAGTATCGGTGATAGGATAGAAAACCATCGATTCCCTTGGTTAGTTGGGGCGATTGGTGGCTATATCGAGGTAGTCTTTGACCCGACGGTGTTATTCCGGACCTAGGCTCACGAGGGTGTTGTGTGTGAGCGGCTTAGGGACACTTTTCTGCCATTTGGTTATTGTTTGTGGTTGTGTTTCATGATGCATAAGATGGTTGGGGACCGTTGCGTTTAGATTGCATCCGTGACGACCCCTAACTAGGAAGATGAATACCCTAAACGGAGTAGAGGAGATTGGTAGATGTCAATTTCCGCCCGTGTTGCTTGTCAAAAGACCTTGGGGACAATTTGGAGATGTTGGTATATTCGAGGACGTGTAAAGGTCTAAGCATGGGGGAATTGGATACACACCACTTTGTAGTGAAAAGATGGGTTTTTATGCATTCAAATGGTTGCTTTTGGATAAATTTGTTAGCTAATTCTATCATTCGTGTATTTGTGCTTTAATATAAGAATTAGTAGTTTTTGAATGTATTTATGGCCTCAGGATTGATGTGCGATTGTGTGGAACGACAATGAGGCGATAAAAGATGATCTAAGGAGCGAGATGCCAAGTTTTGGACAAGTTTTGAAGGAATTTCAGTCCATTCACGGAAGGTCAACTTTCAAGGTTCATAACTTTCAAATGGCTTAGAATTTTGCAGTGAGACCAACGACATGTTAAAGTTCATGATCTTAGCTTTCCGTGAGAAATATGTGTACCACCTAGAGTGATGTGATAATGAATAAAAAGCCAAATAGAGTGAACCATAAACAACACGTGTGTCATCATCCGCAGATCGCTCAAGCTCGAAAAACTCTTCAAGAGGATTACGGGCAGTAACCGAGGCAGCAGGATGTTCTATCTTCACCGCTGCTGACAGAATTCCTCCGCATATTCTTGCTGTCTCCTAGATTTCAGGGGCCCTGTGCATAACTCTATTTAGAGGCTGTCGCTACATAAAACTATTTGGATTTCTAAATTAATACAAAATAATGCAAAATTTTCTAAACATCAGCAAAATAGAGTTTTACGAACACCCTAAAAATTGCCCATCTTAAAATGATTTCACCCAACATTTTCAAACTAAAGTTTATCATTTACAATAATAATGAAGATAGCGTTTGAGAACTCGAAATCGATTTCATTCCCGAAAAATTCAGTAGCACTCAAATTTTCAAAAGCCAACTTTGGGGCAATGGCGTAATCTTAAAGGAAACCCAAACTAGCATAAACGTATAGTACAATTCACCAACTCAGCTAAACAACATCACGAATTCAGCGAACACGTATTAATCAACAAAAAGTTAACAAAACATCAGATCTTCAACAGAATGGAGAACAAAACATTGGAAATAATTAACAAACCAACGAATTAGGGCCGAGTGATAAAAGTGAGTGAGGAAGGAGAGAGAGATAATAGGTCAGTGGAAATGAGATGAATTGAAATAGGTTGTTTTTATATTTACTTGAAATTGAGTTGGATTTGGGCCACTTCCAATTTCAGTGAGTACGTAAACATCGGATTCAACCCAATTTTGAAATCGAGTCCAATTTCAAGTTTCCAAACACGGCATCATACAAATCCTAAATTCGATCATACGAAGTACACGAGAAAAAATAGATAAATGATATGGGGAAGGGGGTTTAACATTTACTCGATAGAGTTGTTGGATCGATTAGTTCAAGTTCGGTCAAATTTAGCATATTTTGTAATTCGGAAAACTCACGTGGTGACCCTGAACCTTGCAAGATTGCACGTGGTGACCCAAATTGTAGCTTTATGCACACGGTGACCCTGAACTATGTATTTTGTGCACGTAGTGACCCTAAATTTTAACTCTGTTAGAACTCCGTTATGTTTTCCCAACACTAAACTCTAATATTATCTTTTAGAGATAGTAATTAGATGTTTACATGTCACCCAACATTAATTTAATATCATATTAACACATAATAAACTTCAAACGGATCAGAGTTATGATAGAACCTAACGGAGTTAAAATTTAGGGTCACCACGTGCATAAAAGACATAGTTTATGGTCACCATGTGCACAAAGTTAAAATTTGGGTCACCACATGCAATCTTGAAAAGTTCAGGGTCACCACGTGAATTTTGTGTAATTTGTAATTTCATCATGATAAACTCGTTTTTATAAACTTCTCCACATGTCCACATGCATACACAAAAGACACTCTCCATAATAAAGTAAGTCCGAAATAATAAAACAACTTCGACCTAAACTCGTTTAGTTACACAGGTTTGGGGTAAGCTAATTTTCAGGGTATAACGAAACAGTGGAAAAACCGAAAGACCTAAATGGTTCATTTTTTTTTTACCAAGCATGCTTAAACTGAGTTAAACTCGTGTCGAATTCACCTGTTGGGTCATCTGTTGACTGTTGTCCGCTGCTCTACTCGACAACATTCACGAGTTAAGTATGAAAATAGGGTCTGATGTTTGCAAAATATTATCATTTGGTGTCTGGGTGTTTTTTTGTTATCATTTGGGGTCTGGGGGTGGGGTTCTGTTTTTTCTGTCAGTCAAATGTTAAATGGAACCAACGCTTTCATTTCCCCTATACTTTTTTTTCTCTCTCTCTCCTCAATACCCACTCAATCACCACCCATCATTTCACTTCCCACCACCCCGTCACAAACCCAGATCCTTGACAAAGCCCGATGTCGCCGCACCACCACCCGAAACCTTTGTCTCTTACGTCTCATTTCTTCTATCCGTCGACGTCGTCGCTGCATGTTGATGCACGAAAAAGAACAGGAGAGAAAAAGCTCCTAATTTTCTTTTGCATCTTCATTTTTTTTTTTGATTGATCTCTTCATTTTGCTTGGTAAGACTCAAACTTTCATAGTTTTTTATCAATCCCACAAATTACCCAAATTTAATCTTCATGAAAAAGATGAAAAATCAAATTTTTGTGTTTTTTTGGTAAAAAATTTGTGTTTTCATGAAAAAGATGAAAAATCAAATTTAATCTTCTAGCTAGGTTTGCAATTTTTACCCCATTTTTTTTATTTCTTATTTATGCAAATGAGTTTCCTGAGTTTTTAGGTTTTTAGGGTATTTGATTTGGGAATATGGGACTTCTATTCTAATCAGCAAGAAATTGGATGTTTCTTGACTAATAAATTTAGGAAAAGGTTTTTTTTTTTTTTTTGGATTTTAATTTCGAAAAGTGGGTGATATGGGATTTAGAGATTTTAAGAATGGGTATTTCTAGGTTAGTTTTGGAAATTTTACTGTTTTTTTTTTTCTTTTCCTTTTTGTGTTTGTGAGGTACCGTACCGGCCGAGGGGGCCGATTCGCCCTCCTTAAATGATTTGCTATTGACCAGGAGTCGCCAGCGAGATTTTATTTTTTAGGACCCCACGAACCTAGAATGGGTTCGTGCAAGGTTACGGGTTGGGAAGGTGTTTGGCACCCAAACCGCCCGTCGTGGTCGACGGTCTCTACTAATTGATCCATGATAAATTAGAAGTAATTAAATGACGACAGAAGCACATAACACATAGCATGCAAAACGAATAAAAATCACGCGAAAGTAATCGAATAAGATTAACACAAATGATAAGCGCACTCAACGAAATAACAATGCAATTCACATACTACATAAAGCTACTAAATATAACATGGCATGCTAATTAATGAATAAAAAGACAAACCTCATGCTTATAAGAATTAAAAACAACATGTAACGCATGCATGATACATAAATTATGCTGGACTATAAAACAAGGAACATACTACGTAAGACCAAAGCTTTTATACGGAAAAATCATGGTTAATATGCTATGTAAAACCAAGCATCAGAAACAAGCTTTTATACAGAAAATCATTCGAGTAGAAAACGTTTCTTAATTAAGGGCCCTCAGGACTTATCTATGATGTCTCGCGGATCTCGGTTTTGTATGCCAAGGAGCCCAACCCTTACTCGCGAGCCGTTTTCTCCACTTGACCCAACGATCGAGTCTTGACCTTCGAAGTGGTGATTGCGTTATGATGGACCTTCGAGTCGATTGCGGTATGTGTGTGTATGGTTGTAGTATGTCTTGCGCCCTTGTTCTCAAATGCCGAGAACAAGAACAAGTAGTAAAGTGAGAAGAGTTTTGTAGCTAGTTTGTCGTAGGTTTACTTTGGTGCTTTTTCTTGTGTGTGATGATAAAATGAGGGACTTTATATAGGGGACTAACTAGGCTAGGTTACCCTAGGTATAGCCTCCAAAAAAGATATGATAACGTTGGTGTGAAAATGGTGAAGGATAATATCGAATGAAAAAGATAATTATATGAAGATAATGAGAGGTTAATGGTTATGGAAATGATAAGAAAATGAATGAAGTATGAAAATGGGAAATATAAGTTTTATCCAAATTCAACCGAAAATGCGAAATGGAAATTGGCGCAACAAACTTTGAGAGCAGCATACGATGAAGAAATTCACTTGAATGCCAGTTCACTGAGTGGCATCCGCTGCTTTGGGCCACAAACACACCCGTAAGCCACAACATGCGAATGGGCCAAATGCGACAGATACTCCACTCGAGTTGGGCCAAACTTTGAACATGATCCAATCATACAACACTCTTCATCAGTTATGTGGGTCAAGCATTGGGCCAGTCGACCATTTGGGCCCTGACCAAAATGCAAATCTCTTTGGCATACAAAATCGATTATCGCGTTTAAGTCCGTTTTTATCATCGGGCGCTATAAGGGGAAGCCCCCAAGTAGGGTGTCTACAGGAGCCCCCACTTTGACCGAGTCTTTGAGAAGACGAAGGTCAAAGGATCACACTCACAAAATAAATGCAAATGCAACCGGATGCAAAACATGAACATAGATAGCTCATCTAAGCCACATAAAGCATCGAGAAAAAAGACGCAATAACCATCTCCAAAGGGCGAATTTGTCGATCGAAATGTGCGAGATAAATATCTTGAATGGGCAAAGTTGTCATTCAAGACATGCTTTCGCGCATTGTTGATAGATTTTGCCTATTCAGAATGGGCGTAGTAACCACTCGAAACAGGTCTT